>CM076581.1:282773874-283132726 GCA_034641835.2 Pinus albicaulis
GGTTTTCCTCCGCCTAGTCCAAGAAGGAGAAATAACCCTGCACCAGTGCACATTGGTGTGATATCTCCTTTTCTGCAATTCTGTTTGATTGGTTTTCCCCCACCTGGTCCAAGCAGGAGAAATAACCCTGCACCAGTGCACGTTGGTGTGATATCTCCTTTCCCGCAATTTTGTTTGATTGGTTTTCCCCGCTTGGTCCAAGCAGGAGAAATGAACCTACACCAGTGCACGTTGGTGTGATGCAGCAAGCCTTCTTAGTCTACTTCCTGCAATCTTCTTTCTTTCATTAAATGCTTATGACAAGATAAATGTATATTGATTGTTTCTTTATTCCTGCACTTTGTTAAGATCAGAAACATTCACTTTTTATGTGTGCGATTTGATTTAACAGTATAATAGCACTTGCAATAATTAAGCACTCATTTTAAGAATTAAATGCTAAGTGCAGGAAGCTCTGATCCAGTGCAAGAACTAGTTTCTTTCCACGAGATCTGAGTGCTTTGAACCTGGAAAATTTCAAGCCCTTGCATGAAGTAAAAAGCCTTTAGTAAAGACACGATTTATACCTTCTACATAAATCTCTGTTCCTGGACTAGTGCAAGCAGATTCCGATAGTGCAGGATAGATTAGCGCAAGAAGGAAATCTCTAAAGGAGCAGGTTTAAGGGCCCATCTGATGAGACTACTAGTGTCTTTGCTAAAGAAAAACACACACTTAGTAGTTAGACAATAATTAGCTGGAGTGATTGCCTTTTATCTTTAGTTCCCTCTTGCAAATGCATTATTTCTTGTTCCAGTCCTAGATTATTTTGATAGTTCAAGTTGCCTTTTTCTATTTTTAATTTGATTCTGCAATATTTCCTTTAAATAAAGTAGGGATATATATTAGGAAGATTCATACCATCTCTGGCATTTCCTATGCTTCGTCTCTAAGTTTACGGATCCCCCAGGTTGACAAATTAAGTGTTGAGGAGTTTCCTTAAGTGTAATTCCTGCACCCAATAGAGCCTACAAAAACCCTAACTTCCTCAGATCATATCTACGAACATATAGTAAAACAAGATTTGAAATTGTACATGAGGTTCACCAATATTTTGACTCCACATGGTTTCAATTTTAGTTTTTGAAGCTTCATGGAAAAAACTTTATAGCGAAAATTCCAAGATGACACGTTTGAAGAAGCGAAACCCTAGAATCCAAAGCTTTGATACCAAATGTTATGAAACCAGCTCAGAAAATAGAATAAAAGATAGATCAACGACTTAGAAATAAACCTCTTCGAGGGGGAAATCTCCTTTACATTATATAAATGAACAATTCTTGGATCATTCAAATGACAAAACCTAGTTTCTATATATAGGAGTCTAAGGGGTCACAATAAAATCAGAGCCAACATAACAATAACAATTTAAGGGCACAACAATAACAATAGTGGGATTTTATGGGACACAATAATAATAATATGGGGACTACATGGGTACAAAAATAAAAATAAGGGGGGTGCCCTAACAATAACAATAAGGGGATACACTAGTCTTATAGGGATCCAACACTTCTACATCCAATTTGTAGAGCTTCTTTACCCAATCCTCGATCCGCTTCACTTGTCCTGTGGATATATGATGGAGGAAAGCCTTCCTTTTTCTAAATATCACATTGTAGCCATGGTCTTCCAACATATCAACTGAAAATAAATTATTATTCAGACCCAGAAGATGCATGAAATATTTTAATGTGAGAGGAGAACTAGACTCCCTCTGAAAAGTAATAGTACCAATATCGGTCGCTCTATACCTTCCATCATCTCCCATCTTGATGTGCATTTGGAGGTCCTTCTCTTCCAAGTCACTGAAAAATTATTTGTTGCATTTCATATGGAATAAGGCCCCACTATCCAGATACCACACAATACCCATCATCGATGTCACCATGCATGCAATGAGGGTGAAATCCAACTCGAATTGTGAAGCAAGAGCTTCACTTTCCACTCCTCCTAAGGGATTCTTGTCGGCCTTCTTGTGCGGAAACTTCGTGGCATAGTGTCCCACGTCATGATAGTAAAAACATTTAATATTTGGCAAGTCCTTCTTCTTTCCTTCCTAAGAAGAATATCCTTTCGATTGTGATTTCCCCCCTTTCCCTTTCTTTTCCTTTCCATCCAAGGCAAAGTTCTCCTCATCATCATGCTTGGATGAGGATCCATCTCCGGTATTCTACCTTATCTCTTCTTGCACCAAGTCAGATAAAAAACGCTCCCACTCTTGTAGCTTCTACCTACCATTTACCAAATCCTGGTTGTTGTGCCATCTCTTGTGAAGGACTAGAAGTGTTAGGATGGCCATATCATATTCAAAAATTGTAACACCAACACTCCCTATCTCATCCTGGCATTAGGTGAACTTGCTCAAGTACTGTGGTATTGTGTCACCCTTTTCCATCTTGATTTTCCAAAGCTTGTCCTTCAGTGCTAGCTTCTTATGGTCATTATTTTTCTGAAATAATTTTTTGAAGGCCTTCCACATTTCATATGGGGTCTCCTTCCCATGGAGGTTTGTGTTGAAAATGGAAACAATAAATCTTGAAAATGGCATCAAGAAGGATTTTAGTTTAATTTTCCCTTGAATTGAATTAGAAGAAAATTGTAATTCCACATCAAATGACATATTGTACGAGTTCACTAAGCTAGGATGACTTAGTTGGTTCAGTTCATTCACGTTGAGGGTCAAACTATAGGCATATAGAGTGTCTCCTACATTATAGGAGTCTTGGTTGAGTTTACTTTGAGTTGTAATTGATTAACTTAGTTTATCTGAGTTAAAATCAGTTTAACTAATTCTAACTAATGGAGGAATAGGGGAGAGTTCAAAGTGTGAAAATTAGATTTAATTCACATTCATTGATTAATAAAATAATTTATAATTCACTCATAAATAACTCAAGCATGTCAGTTCTGAGAAAAACCCAGTTGAGATTGGGGTTTAAGGGCACTATACTATCAGTTGTATAATTATCTGAATTGTACAAGTGGTTCATGCAGTAAGATGAAGGCCCCTAATGGATTGCGCAGTATGGATTGGTAATTTACCTAATTAATAGGGACTAATTACCTAAGGAAACTACGAAAGGAAATAGGGATCTTGGAGGGCAGAAAATTGGTGAAGTATTGAACGAGGCTTGTCTAGGAATCAGTGAGACAGATAGAGATATTGCAGAGGTTTCTCAGCTTCGAGAAAAGCATTTTAATATTCTCAAATTATTTGGCTTATGTAATATACAGATGGTGGGGTTTTTAGTCGAGGCTTTCCCCAGATAGATCTTGTGTTGTGCGATTGAAATTCTTTCTCTTTCTTGTTCATGTGATTATGTGATTGTAATTGGTTTCCGCAATTTGTAGATTAGATTCACTTAATTGTTTTATAATATTACAAGATTAGTTGAATCTAAATGGATTTTATACATGGTATCAAATTAGGAATCACTCTAGAATAGAATAATATGAGTTTTTTTGTGCAAGTGAATCGAATTTGCAGATCTACACTTCAGGACTAGTAGCAAGATCAAGATGTATTTCTCTCGATTGAGACTCGAATATAACCTTGAGGGTAGTTCGAATTACATAGCATGGAGAGACAAGATGGAAGTAGTGTTGGAAGAAAATGATATGAATGAATTCATAAACAATTATATTCCTAAGCTTGCAGCAACAGATGCTCAAGATATGGCGGCATGGAAGAATAACGTAGCAAAGTTAAGAAGGATTCTATTGGAAGGTGTTCGAGATCATATTGTCTCGAACCTCCATGGAAAGTAAACTCCATATGCTATGAGGAAGGCCTTAACATATTTGTTTCATAACAAAAGTGACCATAGGAAGTTGGCGCTAAAGGAAAAGCTTAGAAAAATCAAGATGGAGGAGGGTGACACAATACCAAAGTACTTGACCAAGTTCACCCAATGTCAGGATGAGCTTGGAAGTGTTGGTGTTACCATTGATGAGGATGATCTAGTGAGCCTAGCACTTCTAGGCCTTCTCAAGAGCTGGAACATCTACCAATATTTGGTAAATGGGAGGGACAAGCTACGAGAGTGGGAGTGATTTTGGTCTGTCTTGGTGCACGAAGATATTAGGAGGAACACCAAAGATGGGACCTCTTCCAAAGAATAAGACTTTGAATTAGCCAGTAAAGGAAAAAATTACAAGGGAAAGAAGTCCTAAGGAGAAGACGGAAAGAATAAATACTCATCCAACATCAAGTGTTTTCATTGTCATGATTTCGGGCACGATGCCATGAAATTTCCACAGAAGAAGGCAAGCAATAACAAGCCTGTAGTAGCAGCAATAGGTGAAGCTCTAGCTTCACAATTCGAACTTGATTTCAATCTCATCGCATGCATAGAAAGCACTATGATGGGTAGCATGTGGTATCTCGACAGCGGTGCCTTACTCCATATGACAAGGAATAAAGATCTCTTCAGTGACTTAGAGGAGAAATACCTCAAGCTGAACATAGAGTTTGGGGATAATGGGAGGTATAGCATGACCAACATCAGTACTATTACATTTCAGAGGGAGTTTGGCTCCCCTCTCATACTCAATTTTTTTTTTTTTTGCTTCAGGACTAAATAAGAGTCTTGTTTCCATTGTGGTATTGGAAGATCATGGCTACGATGTGATATTTAGTAAAGGAAAGGTTTTCCTTAGACACATCGCCACGAGACGGGTGAAGAAGATTGGTGTGTGATTCAAGAACCTGTATGGATCTCAGGGTCAAAGATGCATACAAAGATTTGAGAAGAAAGGAAAAGGGTAGAGACTTAGTGGTTGAGAGGGAGCTTGAATTATCTCTCAACATGCATCCTTAGAAGTAGCCTCGGCAAGTTTTGGAGCATTAAAAATTGGAGAAGTAGAGAGGAGGCTGATTGGATACATCCACTCAAGCAGAGACATCCAATAGGGGGGAATTTTGAGCTAAGTTGGCAGAGGGAGCACATGCCTCCATACCTCCAGGTTAGAGGTGTGGTGATGTGAAGTCATAGTTTCAAGTATGCATAAATTAGGGCAGGTTCCATTGAGTTTTTTTTACCTCATGGATCATTACCCTTGCTATAGGGGCCCACAGTAATCAATAACAGAAGGACCAGTGACAGTTGATGCAGTCATATGCCAGAGTGACAGAGTCATAGAATAGAAATAGTTAGATACTGTAGAAATTTATTAATACTGATATTAGTATCGGATTCTCCTGATTTAACAAATTAATCTTATGTTAATTACGGAATCCTTTCACTTAATTCTTTGTAGAAATTAAATCGCCAATTGTAAAACACATGAAGAAAATCAATCGCACATAAACACAGTTGTTTAACGGGAAAGCTTAAAGCTAAAAACCCCAACTATCATATATTATGTATATCAATGGAATCATGTAATAATCTCATACAAAGCTTAGTACATCAAGCGCTCAGTACAATCAACAATCATTACACACTGTCATGCAGAAATTTGCATATCTATGCACCAATTTCTTGCCTCCTGATAGCCTGCCTCCACTGCGCAATCTCTGTTGAAGAAGCCCTCTAAATGAATTTGAATTTGCCTTGCCTTCAATTCACAATCCTCACTGGCATATCCAATGTGTGTTAGATGCATTGAATGCATCAATATAGTCACAAGAGATAGTCCATCTCACCCTTTCACCTATCTCTCCACTAGGTCTCCACTCGAACTGACATGCAAGTAGTTAACTGTTTTTTTTTTTCAATTGCAAGTGAGTCTCTAGTTATGAATTAATTAAATAATTAATTCACTAAACTCTCACTAGTGTATCTTCAGTTAGAACTAGATACAACTAGCACAACTGAGTTTAACTCACTTAAATGAGTTAAATTGAATAACAACTCCCATAACTACTCTTCTAACTCTGTCACAACTTTGCCAATTCAGTTCTAACTTATTCCTCCATGCATGAGTCACCAACCACCCTAGGAATTGCGAAATTCCTTCAGCCCACTGATTTTCCAAATCTGTTCACTGAAATAAAGTGCTCTAAGAGAATAAGTTGATATTTATTGTTGGATTATTATTAAGAGCTAATAGTAATCGACATCATCTATTTTTAGATTGACAATCTATAAATAGACTTTGCCCAAGATTCTAAAAATAGAATCTCATCTATTTTTCACATTTGACCAACCATCTACAAATAGCATCCTGCAAATTATAGAATATGCTCACCACGTCTAAAAATAGACATACACCTAAAAATAGCCTACAGGCCCCACTTAGTGAAGGTGCTTAATTTTCACTAAGCTCATCATCTTGTTGAATCTCAACACTCCCTCTCAACAAGATATGGATTATCCTTCACCCTGATCCTGCCTCTATGGTATTCGAATTTGCTCCTGCTGAGCACCTTCATCAGAATATCTGCATCCTGATCTTCCGTATGAATGTACTGAAGTAACATGATCTTCCGCTGCTCACAATCTCTGATATGATGATACTGGATATCTATATGTTTAGATCTATCATGAAACATAGGATTAATCGAGATTTTAATGAAACTTTGATTATTACAATGTATCAATGTAGGATCTAAATGAGAACTTAACAAACCGACCAGGATCTTCCTCATCTAGATGGCCTCACATGCAGCTTGACTTGCTGCCATGTATTCTGCTTCCACTGAACTGAGTGCCACGGATCTTTGTTTCTTGTTGTACCAAGAAACTGTTGTAGATCCGATACTGAAAACCCCTCCTGATGTGCTCTTTCTGTCCGTTGGGCTGCTTGCCCAATTTGCATCCGTGAAGCCATGCAACTTCACCTCATCTGTCTGTCTGTACCATAATCCATACTCAGATGTGCCCCTAAGATACCTCAGGACATGCTTGCCTGCCTTCCAAAAGAGCTTGGTAGGCTTAACCATCGCTTGACTAAGCTGGTTCACCGCATAGCATATGTTCAGTATTGTATTAACTAAATACATGAGCGAACCCACCAATTGTTGATAAATAGTGGCATCCACTACCTCTGCCGATGTGGCATCCTCTTTCCTCCAATTTCCTGGAAGAGGAGTATCCATGGGCTTGCAGTCCTCCATGTGAAACTTACCAAAAATCTCTCGAGTATACTTTCCTTGAGACACAAACAATTCACCTTCTCGCTATCATATTTCCAATCCCAGGAAATAATGAAGGAGGCCCTAATCCTTCATCTCAAACTCCTTTGCAGGAATTAGGGGAATTTTGAGGTCTTAAATGGGCCTCCTAAGGAAATTATAGAATAATGGTGGAAATAATAAAATAATATTAGATTACATCATCAAATTTTGGAGGGAAAAAATGAAAGTAAAAAGAATAAAAAATAATAAAACAATAAAACTACTTTTCAACCTGTATTTTCAACTTATCTCCCTAAGATTTTACTCAAATTTTGAGTGAGAGTACTCGTTGTATGTAGAATTTAATTCCTCATCCAAGGAGTACCCATGTTGCATACTTTCGATGGACCCTGCTACACGAAAAATGAGAAGTAGATGAACAATGTGATTGAAATCATGTTTTTCATGTATTTCTCATTTTTCATTTAGCAAGGTCCATCGAAAGTATGCAACAAGGGTACTCATTCGATGAGGAATTAAATTCTACATCCAACGAGTACTCTTGTTCGAAATTCAAGTAGAAAATTAAGTAGATAAGTTGAAAATACAGGTTTAAAAAAGTGGTTTTATTATTTTATTATTTTTTATTCTTTTTACATTTTTACTCCAAAAATGGTGAATCATCCCCCATGGTTGACATCATCATCTTGAATCTTATTGGTTCTTATAAAGTTTATTTTGGTTGTAAATTTTTCTTAGTTGGCCCGTTTTAGACCTCAAAATTCCCCTAATGATCTGACTTGCATGAGTGTATCAACTACTCATCACCCGTTAGTATTAAATCATCAACATAAAGAATAATGATTAAAATCTTACCCTCCACCACAATTTGGTACAGGTTTGCATCCGCCTCACTCTTGGTGAAGCCAAGTCCAGTGAAATAGTCGACGATCCGTGTGTACCAAGCACGGGGTGCTTTCTTCAGCCCATACAATGCTCTTTTGAGTCTGCACACATGCGACTTGCTGCTAAAGATCTCAAATCCTTCATGCTACTCAATGTACACTTCTTCCTCAATGACCCCATTAAGGAACGTAGTCTTCACATCGATCTGATGAATGTGCCAACCCATATGTGCTGAGAGAGCAAGGATGGTCCTTATGGAAGAATACCGTGCAACAGGTGCAAAGGTTTCTTCATAATCAATCCCCTCGATCTATGAAAAGCCTTGGGAAATAAATCTTGCCTTATACTTCTCGACGCTCCCATCAACAGCTTGCTTTACCTTGTAGATCCATCTTGAACCTACCACTGATTTACCAGCTGGCCTTGGAACAATCTCCCAAGAATTTTTTCTAACAATGGAGTCATACTCCTCCACCATGGCATCTACCCATGTGGGCTTTTGCGCTACTTCTTCAATAGAAGATGGCTCTGTCACGATACACTTGCTCATAAGAGCCATGTATCTAGTAAATCGGTCAGGTGACTGTCTTTGTCTAGGCTGTGATGTAGGGACTCCTACATTCTGTGCCGCATCAAGCTTCAGTCTCTCAGCTTCTATGGTATGCCTTCTGCCTATTCTGATGTTTGGATTTGCATGAGTGGACTCCTCCAATCCATGATCCTCCTCCCGTGGGTGATCCACATCTTGAGGCTCATCTTTGGGAGCAAGTAGCTCCTCCTCTGCATGCAAGTGTAGTTCCCTCCCAAGCGACAACTTCATGGCTTTCACCTCATTGAATTTTATATCCCTTCGCACCACAATCATCCAACTGTTTGGCAAATACACACGATAATTATGAGGTGTTTCTGTGTACCCCACAATTATCCCAACTTCTGCAGCTGGCTCCAGCTTCTTCCTGACATCCATTGTCACATGAATGTAAACAGATGAGCCAAAAAGCTTCAAATGAGAAATATCAGGCTTCCTACCGGTAAAAGCTTCTTCAGGTGTTCTCATAACAAGTACTCTATGAGGACAATGGTTTTGCACATAAACCGCAATGTTGCATGCTTCCACCCACAAGTGCATCGGTAGGCCCTGGTCATGCAGCATAGCTCGTGCAGCACCCACGATCGTTCTATTATTCCTCTCCACAACCCCATTCTGCTATGGGTTATGAGGCGCTATGTGTTCTCTTCAAATTCCTTATTTGCTACAGAATTCTTTGAATTTGTTCGAGATATATTCACCACCATTATCGCTCCACAGAGCCTTCACTTGCTTCCCCGACTCCTTCTCTACCAATGCTTTAAACCCACAGAACTTTGAGAATGTTTCACTCTTCTTCTGCATGAAGAATATCCAACATCTATGAGAATAGTCATCAAAAAATATAACATAATACCTATGCTTTGCTGTTGAAGCAACCGAGAAAGGTCCACACACGTCTGTGTGAATTCTCTCCAGGATCATCGAAGCACAGTTCTCCTTCTCATGAAAGGTGGTCTTCACAAACTTACCCATAGTACATCCCTTGCACTTATCTAACTGTGCAAGAGTACCCTTAGGAAGTCCAGTAGAAATCTTCTGCAAAATATTCAAGGCACCATGGTGAAGATGGCCCAATCTCCTGTGCCATAATTCGCACTCATCCCGGCTCACCACTTCTTCTGCTTTTCCCATTATTGCAGCGCAGCCATCTACCTCCAGCATGTAGAGATTCTTAACTCAAATCCATATCCTCTTGGTTTTACCCATTGTTTTATGTCGCAGGAAATCTTTTCCCTCGCTGAAAACAACGTCATACCCTCTATCCTCCAACATAGCAACCGAGACCAAGTTCTTCTTCAGACCTGGAACATGCATAACATCTTTCAACAGAAATGGTTTACCTGAATCCCTCTCAAAGGTAATGGTTCCAATTCAGGTCACACTATATCTACCATCGTCACCCATCTCTATATGCATTTGGAGATCCTTCTCCTCCAAGTCACTAAACAACTCCTTGTCTCCCGTCATAAGGAAGGAAGCACCACTATCAAGATACCACACCAAACCCATTGCGCTTGAAACCAAGCATGTGATCAAAGAGAAATCAAGTTCAAATTGTGAGGCTAAGGCCTCACCCATTGTAGCTCCAGTAGCCTTCTTGTTCTTCTTTTTCTATGGGCAGTTAGTGGCGAGATGCCCATGTTCGTGACAGTGAAAACACTTCATCTTGGACAAATCGAGCTTCTTGCCTTTAGCCTCGGATTTTGGATGGGATTTATTCCCCTTCCCTTTCCTTACTTTGGCAGCCAAAGCACAATTCTCTTCATCATCATTCTTCGATGAAGAGCCATCCCTGGTATTCTGCCTTATCTCCTCCTGCACAAGATCCGACCAAAGTTGCTCCCAATCCGGTAGTTTCTACCGTCCATTGACAGAGTCTTCGTAGCTGTGCCAACTCTTCGAAAACCCAAGGAGAGCCAAGCTCACCAATTCATCATCCACAACTGTAATTCCCACACTCCCCAGCTCATCCCTACATTTGACAAACTTCGTGAGATATTTTTGAATACTGTCGCCCTTCTCCATTTTGATTTTTCTGAGCTTATCTTTCAGCGCCAACTTCCTATGGTTGTTGCTGCTTTGGAAAAGATCTTTCAAAGACTTCCACATTGAAAATGGAGTGGTTTTCCCATGAAGGCTTGACACAATATGGTCTTTCACACCTTCCAACAGAATTCTTCTTGTCTTCCCTACCTTCTTTTCCCATGCATCAAGTAATGCAGCATCACTAGAAGTAGGCTTAGGAACATCGCTATCAATGAACTCCTTTAGTCCATTATCTTCAAGCACTACCTCCATCTTGTCCTTCCAAGATATGCAGTTTGAGCTACCCTCAAGGGCATACTCCAACCGCAACCCATTGAAATCCATTTCAGTAAATACTCAACTATCGCACCACGAAATTTCTGCAGCAAATTCAAATTGTCCACCAGCACAAAACTCAACACCGCTTCACTATTGCAATCTCCAGTGATTAACACTGCTCTGATACCATTTATAAATTTATTAATACTGATAGTATTACTAGATTCTCCTGATCTAACAAATTAATCTTATGTTAAATATAGAATCCTTTCACTTAATTCTTTGCGAAAATTAAATCATCAATTGCAAAACACATGAAGAAAATCGATCACACATAAACACAATTGTTTAACGGGAAAGCTTAAAGCTAAAAACCCCAACTATCATATATTATGTATATCAATGTAATCATGTAATAATCTCATACAAAGATTAGCACATCAAGCTCTCAGTACAATAAAAAATCATTACACACTGTCATGCAAAAATTTTCATATCTATGAACCAATTTATTGCCTCCTGACAACCTGCCTCCACTGCGCAATCCCTGCTGAAGAAGACCTATGAATGAATTCGAATTGGCCTTGCCTTGACTGTGCAATCCTCATTGGCATCTATAATGTGTGTCAGATGCATTGAATGCATCACTATAGTCACAACAGATAGTCCATCTCACCCTTTCACCAATCTCTCCACTAAGTCTCCACTGGAACTGACATGCAAGTAGTTAATTGTTGTATTTGTTCAGTTGCAAGTGAGTCTCTAGTTATGAATTAATTAAATAATTAATTCACTAAACTCTCACTAGTGTAGCTTCAGTTAGAATTAGATACAAATAGCACAACTGAGTTTAACTCACTTAACTAAGTTAAATTGAATAACAACTCCCATAAATACTCTTCCAAATCTGTCACAACTTTGCCACTTCAATTCTAACTGAGTCCTCCATGCATGAGTCACCAACCACCGTAGGAATTGCGTAATTCCTTCAGCCCACTAATTTGCCAAATATTTTCACTGAAATAAAGTGCTCCAAGAGAATAAGTTGATATTTATTATCGGATTATTATTAAGGGCTAATAATAATCGACATGCATCTATTTTTAGATTGATGATCTATAAATAGACTTCGCCCAATATTCTAAAAATAAAATCTCATCTATTTTTCACATTTGACCAACCATCTACAAATAGCATCCTGCAACTTATAGAATATGCTCACCATGTCTAAAAATAGACACACACCTAAAAATATGCTGCAGGCCCCACTTAATGAAGGTGCTTAATTTTCACTAAGCTCATCATCTTGTTGAATCTCAACAGATACAAGGGAGCACAATGCATAGTTGACAACAGTGCAGATGGCACAGTGCAAAGTTAGTAAGAACACACAATTTTCAATAGACAGTGCAGTAGCTACTAGAATTCAGAGACTCGGATGAAAGGTGCATCATGCTAATCACAGTTGATTCAATTTTATTTTTGATGCTCTTCAATTCATAAGTTGCATTAGCAACAATACTAGAAAGAAGTGTTGCATGCAGAACATTCCAAAGATACCAAATCAAGATAGAGTTTAATTCCTTTCTTGTTAAGAGGGAGTGTTGAAAATGGCAACAAGAAATATCTAAAATGGCATCAAGAAGGATTTTAATTTAATTTTCCCTTGAATTAAATTAGAAAAAAATTGCAATTCCACATCACATGACAAATTGTACGAGTTAAATAAGTTAGGATGACTTATTTGGTTCACTTAATTCGAGTTGAGGGTCAAACTAGAGGCATGTAGAGTGTCTCCTACATTATAGGAGCCTTGATTGAGTTTAATTTGAGTTGTAATGAATTAACTCAGTTTATTTGAGTTAAAGTCAGTTTAACTAGTTCTGACTGATGAAGGAACTGGAGAGAGGTCAAAGTGTGAAAATTAGATTTAATTCACATGTATTGATCAATCAAATAATTGATAATTCACTCATAAATAACTCATGCATGTCATTTCTAAGGAGACCCTATTGATATTGGAGTTCAATGGCAATGCACTATCAGTTGTATAATTATCTAAATTGTACAAGTGGTGCATGTAGGCAGAGGAAGCCCCCTAATGGATTGTGAAATATGTATTCGGAATTTCTCTAATTAATAGGGCCTGATTACCCAAGGAAACTACGCAAGGAAATAGGGATCCTGGAGGGTATAAATTTGGTTAAGTATAGAATGAGTCCTGTCTAAGAATCAATGCGAAAGATAGAGATAATGCAGAGGTTTCTCAGCTTGGAGAAAAGAATTGTAATCTTCTCATATTCTTTGGATTATGAAATATACAAATAGCGGGGCTTTTAGTTGAGGCTTTCCCCAGATATATCTTTGTGTTGTGCGATTGAAATTATTTCTCTTTATTGTTCATGTGATTATGCTATTGTAATTTTTTTCCACAATTTTTAGAGTAGATTCAAGTATTTTGTTTTAGCATATTACAAGATCAGTTGAATCTACGTGGATTTTCTACTTGGTATCAAAGATTGAATCACTCTAGAAGAGAAGAATAAAAGTGTGTTCTATGTAGGTGAATCGAATTTGCAGTTCTACACTTGAGGACTAGCAACAGGATTAAGATGTCTTTCAGTGGATTGAGACTCGAATATGCCCTTAAGGGTAGCTCAAATTACATAGCTTGGAGAGACATGATGGAAGTAGTGTTGGAAGAAAACAGGCTGAAGGAATTATCAGACAGTGATATTCTTAGGCTTGCAGCAACAAATGCTCAAGATCTGGCGGCATGGAAGAAGGACATAGAAAATGCAAGAAGGATTCTATTGGAAGGTATTCAAGATCATATTGTCTCTATCCTCCATGGAAAGAAAATTCCATATTCTATGTCGAATGCCTTAAAAAAATTATTCAAAACAAAAATGACCACAGGAAGTTGGCACTAAAGGACAAGCTCAAAAAAATCAAGATGGAGGAGGGTGACACAATACCAAAGTACTTGACCAAGTTCACCCAATGTCAAGATGATCTTGGAAGTGTTGGTGTTACTATTGTCGAGGATGATCTGGTTAGAATATCACTCCTAGGTCTTCCCAAGAGCTAGCACAACTACCAGGATTCAGTATGGGAGGGAGAAGCTACCAGAATGGGAGCGATTGCAGTCCGACTTGGTGCAGGAAGAGATTAGGAGGAACACCAGAGACGAGACCTCTTCCAAAGAAGAAAACCTTGGATTAGTTAGTGAAGGAAAGAAAAACAATGGAAAGAAGTCCCAAGGTGAAGAGGGCAAGAAGAAATACTTGTCCAACATCAAGTGTTTTCACTGTCATGATTTCAAGAACTATGCCACGAAATGTCCACAGAAGAAGGCAAGCAAGAAGGAGCGTACAACAACAGCAGCAGGTGAAGCTCTATCTTCACAATTTGAAACTTCCAGGTGAAGCAAGTGAAGCATTGTGCTCCCGGAGGAAAACTCTATTTTCGTCATGGTTTTGGAAGACCGTGGCTACAATGTGATATTTAGAAAAGGAAATATTTTTCTTAGACACATCTCCATGGGACGGGTGAAGCAGAAAGATGTGCGAGTCAAGAACCTGTATGCTCTCGAGGTCAAATATGCATGTAAATATTTGAGGAGAAAGGAAAAGGGTAGAGACTTGGTGGTTGAGAGGGAGCACGAATTACCTCTCAACATGAAACCTCAGAAGGAGTCCCAGCATAACTGAAATTGGAGAATGAGAGAGGAAGTCGAGTGGAGACATCCAATCAAGAAGAGACCTCCAGTAGGGGGGAATTTAGAGCCAAGTGGGCTGAGGGAGCACATGCAGCCATACCTCTAGGTGAGATGTGGGGTGATGTGAAGCCATAGTCCAAAGTATGCAGAAATTTGGGTTGGGTCCATTGAGGTGTTTTTTTCTTCATGGATACCCTTGCTACAGGGGCACACATTAATCAGTAGCAAGAGGATCAGTGAGAGTTGATGCAATCATATTCGAGAGTGACAGAGGTAGAGACTAGAAGTAGTCAGATACTAGGGAGCGTAGTGCAGCTGACACAACGCAGAGTTACCAACAACACAAATTTTTCAGTAGATATTGAAGTAGCTAGTAGCAGTTAGAGACTCAGATGAAAAATGCATCATTTTGATCACAGTTGATTCATTTTTTTTTTATTCTTTTCAGTTTCAGAAGTTTTAGTAGCAAAAACACTAGAAATAAGTGTTGCATGTAGAACATTCCAAAGGTACTGGATCAGGATAGAGTTTAATTAGTTTCTTGTTGAGAGGGAGTGTTGAAAATGACAACAAGAAATCTCGAAAATGGCATCAAGAAGGATTTTAATTTAATTTTCCCTTGAATTAAATTAGAAGAAAATTTTAATTTCACATCACGTGACAACTTGTACGAGTTAATAGAGTTAGTATGACTAATTTGGTTCACTTAATTCGATTTGAGGGTCAAACTAGAGGCATGTATAGTTTCTCCTACATTATAGGATCCCCAATTGAGTTTATTTTGAGTTGTAATTAATTAACTCACTTTATCTGAGTTAAAGTCATTTTAACTAGTTATAACTGATGGAGGAACTGGAGAGAGGTCAAAGTGTGAAAATTATATTTAATTCACATGTAGTGATCAATCAGGGAACTGATAACTCATTCATAAATAACTTGGCCACTCCCTTGATGTACAAAGGGAGATTTTCTTTCATGATGGGTGCTTCCCAAAGGCACCAAACATATCTCGCATCTTCAGCCATAGTGAGATGACTTGTGCAGCAGGTAAGTGGTGAGGAAACCACTTACCACACCTTGATCTGATGTAGGCAGGAGATGCACTGCACTGGTACCACATGTGGGACTATGACCCACCTCCTCATGCTCAAATTTCTGTTTTTGTATATGTAGTTTTACTTCCAGACATTGATGATATACTTGTACTATTTTTGGGATTGTATGGAGGGAGGATGGGGAGCATGTATGTACCTCATGGGATGGAGACTCTCCATGTACCTTATGCTACATGTTTCAGGGGGAGTATTAGTTAAGCCATGTTTGTTTCATATGAGTTCTTGACTCCTTGTGGGATGGACTATGTACATTTCATAATGACTTTGGAGGAACAATTCATGGAGGGTTGGATGGGTGAACACTTAGCTTGTGAAGAAAGCTTGATCCTTGATGGTGCCACCAATGGAGGAGGAGAAGTGTTGCAGCACTCACCCTATCCATTGCTTGAGGACAAGCAACATTTTGGAGGGGAGGACTGTAATATTCCCAATTAGCCCAAGCTAATGGGAATATACAATTTTGTTTTCATTTTCTTGTTGCATGAATAAAATTGTAAAGGAGGATCAATAAAACTCCTAAATAGCAAAATAAATCAATGCCCCATGTGAACAAGGCTAAATCTGAGTTGCCTTAATAAAATACCCCTATGTGTGAAATGGATGAAGACATTTGACTGGGTCAACAAGACCAAATCAACAACGTTGTCTAGATGCAATGTACCTAATAGATGCACAACGCAGTTTTAGTTGGAGGCTACATGTGTGGATGCAGCTAAATCATTGAGATGGTTTAGGGTTTGGCAAGGATTCCATCTTATTTAAGGAAGAGGAGAACAACATGAGGAGGTTGTTGAATACCATATGATTTTTGAAGAATTTTTCTATTTAGACATTTCTCATTCTCTTACTGTTTAGTAGAGAATAGTGCTGCTTAGAGCTTGGGTGTTCCTAATCGGGGATCCCACCTCTTCCATTGAGTAGCTCAAAGAGGAGTCTTGCATTTCTTGACCACTATCAGGCTTGAGGCCAAGCTCTTCTTCCAACTACAACTTAGATCCTGTTGAGGGTTTGGTTGTCTTTGTAAGCTGCAGCAAGTGGAGGCTAGATATATTCAGATCTAGGCCATTCTAGCGCCTCCTTTCAGTGGGAAAGCCTTCTATCCCCCTGGCAGGAGAGTATTGGATGAGGAGATCTTATTTTCAGATCTTGGCTTGAAGCCACATTATGTTCTAGAGCCAAAAACGCAGTCCAGCTTCCAGATCTGTGTTATTTGCAAGGAGAAAGTTGCAGGGTCTTTTGGCACTTCAAGGAGGTGTAGAAATTATATACAATATGCATGTATATATCCGGACTCTCCTGATCTAACAATATTTATCTTCTTGCTAAATACAAAATCCTTCCACTATAATTCTTGCGGAAATTTAATCAACAATTACAAAACACATGAAGCAATAAAAACACACATAACATAGTTGTTTAACGGGAAAGCCTGAAGCTAAAAACCCCAACTATCATATTATGTATATCATGGAGATCATATGAAAATCTCATACAAACATACAAATCTTATCACAAGCTCTCAGTATAGTACAATCGTCATACACTAATCAGGCCCAATCTTGTAAATCCATGCACCGATCTTTGCCACCTGCTAGCCTGCCTCCACTGTGCAATCCAAGCTGATTACAAAGACCAATTCAATGTAATCCCACTCTCATTGACTGTGTGATTATCATTGGCAACTCCAATGTATATGTAGATGCAATTCATGCATCACTAATAGTCACAACAAATAGTCTATCTTTCCCTTTCACCTATCTCTCCATTGGTCTCCACTGAAACTGCCATGCACTGTAGTTAACTAATGTATTCTTCAGTTGATTAATGAGTTATTATTTAGTGAATTAATTATTTATTAATTCACACCACTCTCACTAGTGTATCAATCAGTTAGACTAGATACAACTAGCTCCACTGTGTCTAACTGAGTTAAACTGAACACAACTCCACCAAACTCTGTCACATGAGTTCTAACTGAAGTCCTCCATGCAATAGCTCTAGTTAACCCTTAGGAATAGCGTAATTCCTTCTGTCAGCTCCTGTGCCACATCTGTGCACTTAACTGAAGTGCTCCAAGAGAATAAGATACTGTTTAGAGTACAAATATTATTAAGAGCTAATAATATTCGACATATCTATTTTTAGACTGGAAGTCTAAAAATATACTCCGCCCAATATGTCTAAAAATAGAAGTCCATCTATTTTTCCAACTTGACCAACCATCCACAAATAGCATCCTGCAACTTATATAATATGATCGACATGTCTAAAAATAGACTTTGTGCCAAATATCACTTGTGTGGGCCCCACCTAGTTTAGGTGATCATTTTCCAACTAGGATCAGGAATGATGTTTCAGGATGCCTCCTTCACTGTTTCTTGTTGCAATCTTCAACACTCCCTCTCAACAAGAAAGGACTGTCTTTGCATGCGACATGCAACTCCATGCATTCGCCCTGCAATTCTTGTTGCAACACTTTCAAAACTAAAAGGCTCCAAACAACTCAATCAGTCTAATTCATCTATCATCAAAGTCTTCGACTTCTTCTTAGCTACTTCATATGTCTTCAGGAACCACTGCACTGTTAAACTCTATACCCATGCACTATGCACTTGTTATCAACTCTGAACCGCGCTCCAGTATCTGACACTGTCACTTTGATCTGCCTGCATCAATCCAACTGATCATGCTACTGCTGCTCTATGGGCTCCTTGTAGCCAGGTTCAATTCATGAGATCCACACCATCTCAATGAATCCTGCCCAGAAATCTCCTCTTTGGATTACTCATGCATGTCGCCCCACCTCTCACCTGGTGGTATAGTTGCATGCACTCCCTCTGCCCATCTGGCATGAAATTTCTCTGCATGAGTGGTTGCTCCCACTCCATGATCCTCATCTTGTGGCTACTCCACATCCCTAGGTTCACTCTTACCTACATGCAAATCCTGCTCCCTCTCAAGCTTCAATTGCATGGCTTTCTTGCACTTCCCAAGAGTAGGAAGCTCCGTAGAAATCCCATCTACTTCAAATCTATAAAGATTCTTCTGCATCTCCAGTTGTGGCTGCTCCACAACCTTCTGAGACTGCTTCTCACACTGCATGCTGAGAGGCTCCCTCTCAACCACCAAGTCACTAACCTCTGATTTATTCCTCAAAGCTTTTCATGCATCTTGTACCTCAGTGCATGTAGATTCTTGGCTCGCACACATTGCAATTGTCCCGCCATCGCAAAATTTTCTAACAAAAGAGCTGATTTTAAATCGATGATATCTCCCTCATCCGAGCTCCGGATTCACGTGATCAATTTGGGCGTTTTTTTCCACAAGGAATCCAAATATGCTATTTTTTTCTGAAAATTTTTCACCAAAAATTTCAGATATTCTCTGCAAACTCGCTCACCCAAAAATTCCTGCTCTCATTCCATGTAGAAAATCTTTAACACCGCTCCGATAGAAAATCTATAACACAGCTCCGATACCATGTAGAAATTATACAAACAAATGTGACATATATATCCGAGCTGATCCCGCATCTAACAATATCTATCTTCTTTCTAAATACGGGAAATCCTTCACACTATAATTCTTGCGGAAATTTAATCAACAGTACAAAACACATGAAAGTATAAAACGCACATAACACAGCTGTTTAGCTAGAAAGCCCGAAGCTAAAAAACCCAACTATCATATTATGTATATCCTGGAGAATCATATGACAATCTCATACAAACAGACACAGTCTATCACAAGCTCTCGGTATAGTACAATCTATCATACACTAATCGGGCCCAATCTGGCAAATCCATGCACGATCTTTGCCACACTACTACAGCCTCGCCTCCACCGTGCACAATCCAAAGCTTATTACAAAGACCAAATTCAATGTAATCTGCATCTCATTGATCACATGATTATCATTTGGCAACTCCATTGTATATGTAGATGCAATTCATGCATCACTAATAGTCACAACAGTTAGTCTATCTTGCCCTTTCACCTATCTCTCCATTGGTCTCCACTCTGAAAGCTGCCATGCACTGCTGTAGTTAACTAATGTATTCTTGAGTTGATTAATGAGTTTATTATTTAGTGAATTAATTATTAATTAATTCACACCACTCTCACTAGTGCATCAATCGCGCTTAGACTAGATACAACTAGCTCCACCGTGTCCTAGTCGAGTTAAAAGCTGAACACAACTCCACCAACTACTTCTACAACTCCACCAAACTCTGTCACATGAGTTCTAACTAAAGTCCTCCATGCGATAGCTCTAGTTAACCCTTAGGAATAGCGTAATTCCTTCATCGGCTCTGACGCATCCGTGCACTTAATTGAAGTGCTCCAAGAGAATAAGATCTTGTTTAGAGTCCAAATATTATTAAGAGCTAATAATCTCGACATATCTATTTTTAGATCATGCCTAAAAATAGACTCCGCCTAATATGTCTAAAAATAGAATTCCATCTATTTTTCCAACTCGACCAACCATCCACAAATAGCATCCTTCAACTTATAGAATATGATCGACACGACAATCTAAAAATAGACTTTGTGCCAAAAATCACCCGTGTGGGCCCCACCTAGTTTGAGGTGATCATTTTCCAACTAGGATCGGGAATGATGTTTCGGGATGCCTCCTTCACTCGTTTCTTGTTGCTAATCTTCACCGGGAGGGAGAGATCTCTAATGTTGGGGTCCTACCCCTTCACCGTGGTGATGTCGTGGATTACGGACATCTAATCCATGTTCCATACAGCATCTGATCTCGAATATCGATGTATTTTCTTCGTAAAATCCTCGAATCATTCTGCGGATCGGCTACCTTAGATCTCGGATCTACTCCGCATGTACTGCACCTGTCGACTAAACCCCAAGGGGCATTTGAAGAGGAGACTCTATAGTGTACATATATGAAAAATATCTATCTTTTTGTACACATACCTACTCTAGATACTGAAGTGCAATCTACAACTCTGTTCGATCCAATAAAAATAATGTTTATCGAAACTTTGCACAATCCACATCTTATGTTTGCGGCCTCTTATTTTGAGCATTTCTTCAGCGTAATGTCTTCTTCTTTCTATTCTATAATGAAAGGGCTTATGTATAACTCTGATTTTCTGATATAAATGATACTTTTGAGCCTCCATGTTGGCCTCCTTTTGCTTAATTTGTTAAACTACGTTATTTTCTTAGCAATATATAGCTCGCTAGAGTTGCAGCTCCTTCTTTGGCCTTTCTTTTTCAATTGTACTAGGTGTGGGAGATGCGATCATAACCCACCTGGGAAGATTTTTTTATGATATCCTCTTGGATTTAGGACTTATATTATCGGACCTAAGGGATCCAAGGGGTACGGTTTGCAAAGCCTGTAAGCACACATTCTGAAAAATGTGTTTTTCGGGCATGTCTTGCTAACGCATCCATACTTGGGGATATTACAAAATATTGTTACACTCATCAAATTTATCGAGTGTTATTTGTGGATTTCGAGATTGATTACGTAGGCTCCATCCAAATCCTTGAGTGAGTACCTTATGATACATAAATTTTGGTTCCCTTTTCGGCTAAATTTTGTCTAGAGATACTCCCAAGATCTAAATATATTTACATTCCATTTTTCCATTCGCTTTTTGGTTTGATTTTCGACTAACTTCTTGTTTTCTTTGGTGAAAGATATCCTTCTTCCCAACTTGAATCCAACTTGTGTTTTCTATTAAATCCAATGGATCACCCTTCGATGAGTGAGTGTTGTTCCCTTCGAGTTCTTCCTTATCTTCTTGATCTACCTAAGAAATGGATTTTCCAACTTTAATCCTCAAAATATTCCATCGAGGATTCAAACTTTCACAGAGATTTGTTGCATTTCTAGTGCCGCTAAATCCGGAGAGGGATCATGTTTGTCATGCACTTATTCCTCGGCTTATTTTTGTTTTCTTCGGTGAATTTTCTTTGACAATAACTTCTTCTTGGTTGTCTTTTTTTCTGGTAGATCTTATTTGTCTTCCTCTTGATTTTCTCTTCCTCCATATCTTTAATCTCTTCTTCTTCGGTGTACAATACAATGCTTTTTGTTGAGCACATTACCACAATTTGGGCCAGCAATCGCTTTTTCAAAACTTTATTATTCTGTAGCCTCTTGGGACAATTCTTGATTGAATTGCCTTGTTTCATAACATGCACAACATCAAAATGAAACATTTTGCATAATTTATACTGAATATGGGAAAACTAGTTTTTCTCCTCAGCGGCTCCTCTATTAGTATTATATGTGTTTAGGATCATCTCAAATTAGCCGAGTTGTGAAACGGGTTTATGTCAAACTTTTCGTGTTCCTTTTATGAGAAATTTCTTAAGTAAATTAGCTATTAAAAACACATGTATAGCAAACAAATTGTAGAGAAATAACACACATCAAACACATTACACAATATTTGATAACAAAGTTCACTCCCGCTACATCTCCATGGACACTGCGTCTAACCGTTAGCTATGCCCTCTTTGGATTAATGTTCAATTATTTGATTGCATGCACCCACAAAGGTACTCCAATGGCTTTGCAACCTACTCCATTGGATTCAAAAGACGCAAAAACCTCAAAATAGACTCTTGAAGCTGCGAAAATGGTCTTCAAAATGGTGTAGGCATGACTCTCTCTGGGTGGCCCCAGGCTTTCTTTTTAGTCTTCAAAGTGGAAAAAATCACTTACGGAAGTGCTCCAAATGCCTTTGCAGCCTTTGCACCATCATGCGTTCAAAGCATCAAAATAATCTAGGAATGACTCTTCCGGGAGCAAAAATTGGCCGAAAAATGCTCCATTTATGCCTCATTCGATTTTGTCACTAGGAAACCCCACTGAGGCGGAGAAACTCTACAGTTGGGCCACTAATTTCTGGAGGCGGCGCCGAAAATTGGGGGCCTTGCAAAACATGGCCGCCGAATTAAACCCAGGAGTTAAGTTAACTTAAGTGGAAGTTTTAATTAAGGATAAACCTTAGCTATTGCTAATGGCATGTTTTATCATAATCCGCCTTAACCACATGATTATCACTTTTAACATTGGATTATGGGTTTAATAAAATCCGCGCTTTAAACTTTAATCCCGCACATTATTCTCGGCCTGGCCTCCCGTCTTTGCATGTGGTTATATGGGGAGGGGCGGCTCGCTCCTTGCCCTCGTTGGTCGATGATCATCAATTGAAATATAAGTTGCGAACCCATATATATTAAGACGTACGGTTGTGGTATGATCATAGTTGTGGTGGGTGGTGCGAGAGGAGGTTGCGTCAGAGCTGGAGCCTGCGCCCTTCCGCCTAGGTTAATAATTTTGCATAATATATAATACATGCAACCTCGATAACATTTCATACTTTGGGCTTTAATATAAATTTGAAATTTGTACCTTTGCAAACACCATATTTGTTGGAAATTCCAACTTTTGACCATATAATAAAATGTACCCACCTCGATATATGTAATTCGAACCATAAAGCATAAAATTTGAACCTTGGATGGGGGCACGTGGCGAGCCTCCGGTCTGCGCGCGCGTCTTCATGCCATTGGTTCATCGAAAAACCAATAAAATTGCGCCACGTGCCTAGAAATTCGGGCCACTCGAGAAATCGACACTCTGTCATCACTCGTCATTGGGCCCGATAAATACCCACATCTTTGACCTTTGACCTCGGTTTCACCCCTCATTTTTAAAAAATTCGCATGTTTCGGCATCACGATCGCGTGAAACAGTGAACTTCCTCATATGGTCTGCTTTTGAGTGAAATGAAGTGCGCCGATCTCCGTGGTGTCGAGGTCGATCATGTCATCTCCGGGTTTTGGCGTGATTCTCAACACTTTGAATTTTTGGACAAAAATCTCCCCAATCCGCATTTCGATCACTACTTCCCACCTATTGTAAAGCGGGATTTTGGATCCACAAAAGTTTGGTTATCTTATGAGAGATGAATACTCTTCTCTTTCCCAAGTTCTATAAACTTGATTCTACTTGGAAAAATCGCTACTGACAACCACTTGGGTTCACTAACATGCCTTGCCTCACAAATGGATTGGAACCTCAACCAATGTCCTCCTTTTCCCATCTGACCCAATCCGACGACTCTCGATGGCTGCTTGATGACTCGATAAAACACCTTGTTGTACCAAAGTGATCCGTAAGCTTGGAAAACGCGGTCGATTGCCTTACCACCTGAGAATAATGTTCCTCCTGTGCGTGCCACGCATTCGATGCAAGATTCTCCTTGGAAACCACTTTTTCCAATTTAAGCCCGTATGGGTGAACCTACAACAATGAGTTCCAAAAAATCACTAATAACAAGAAAATAAATTACCATTACTTTTTACCTCCACAGTTTCTAAATTCCACATCCGGAAGAATACATTCGCCATCTCTTTTTGCTTCTTGGCATCAACACACCAAATAGTCTACGATGGATATTGTTTTGGGCGCATGATATTTTTGGCATCTTGTCCACCTTTCCTCTTATTTATTCCATCATCCTATAGTATTTACATGTTTCTCATGCCATGATTTTCAGAATGAGAGGCTAATCATGAGCCTCTAGCCTCGAAGAATGGACCTTCCCAAAATCCCGCGACATCTTGTCACAAAGCACAAACCATCAATCCGACATCATGTAAGAAAACATAACTCGATGACATACCCCTTTTGCTCCTTCAAAGCAGTTTCAAAATCACGTGAACATCTCCATATACTCTCACTTCTTTGGTGTCAAAACTCATTGACCAAACACAAGTCGACAAAACATGCCTCTTCAAAAAGCTCGACTCTCAAGTAAAACAAAAGCATGTATAAATTGCCATCTTTGTTGCATCTAAGTGAGTCAACATACTCCACTTTTAGAACATCTTGTTTCATGCAATATGAAACATCTTACAAGAGAGAAAATAAATGTATTCAATTGGCCAAAAGAAATTCCTCGACTTCATCAAAAGACATGCAAGGCCTTAATTCCAATCCTCAATTCTCCTCCCTTCATAGAAATCCACTCGCTCTTGAAGTATAATTATCTTCCCCTCTTATCTTCAACAAACTCTTGCACCATATCTCTCATGATGTGTAGCTTCACGCAACATATCTTTATCAAAGAGTCTTTCTAAGGAAGAATGACTAGAAAAAGTGCTTCATGTAGTTGCCATCACACTGGCAATGCATAAAAAGCTTATTTGTTGTGACGTGAGAACTAAGTCCGCAATCTTGACCTTCTCTTCACACACCTAAACTTCTGCACACGGTTGAACTATCCTTGCACAAATGCAAAAACCAATAGGTAATCCTCTAGCTAACCTTGGAAAACCATCTCGGGGTTAAAATGAGCTAAACTATGCTCTCCGATACCAGCTTGATCTCGAATATGGGAAAACTAGTTTTGTTGTGCTAGCTCTTTCATCGATGACATGTGCTTTAGGATCATCTCAAATTAGCTAGTTGTGCAAGGGTTTATGTGTGAAGTTTTAGTGTATTTTATAGAGAAATTTCGTAAGTAAATTAGTTGTTAAAAACACGTGTACCACATTGCATAGAAATAACACTACGTAGAAAACAAATTACACAATAGCCGATAACATATTTCACCCCTCCCGGGCTACATCTCCATGGATCTGCCTAACATTGCTGAGGCCCTCTTTGGAGTAATGGTCAATTAACTAATTACATGCACCTACGAGTGCTCCACTAGCTTTGCAACCTGCTCCATTGGATTCGAGCATACCCAAAAACCTCAAAATAGACTCTTCGTGCTCTAAAAATGGTCTTCAAATGATTTAGGTATGACCCCCTCTCTAGCGGCCCTAGGCTTATTTAATCTTAAAAGTGGAAAACGCACTTAAGGAAGTGCTCCAACGCCTCTACAACGCAATCCATCATGCTCGCGAGCATCAGAAACTCATCTAGTGTAATATTCCCAAATGGGGGAAGAAGCAATATATGAACACAAAATTGGAAATCGCGAGTGTAAATCAACACATAAATGTCTGGAGACCAATATGGAGCCACAAAATTATGTATAAAAACAATAAATCAAATACAAAATAGTGAGGCATAAATCATATGAAATGAGGAAAAAAGCTCTCCCATAAACAATCACTCCCAAATATGAGTTGTTGCTACAATACAAATTGTGAGGAGATGCTTAAAACGCGGTAATACTAAACATAACCACAGCGGAGATCATACAATGATACAAAACACCTTGACATAGGTCACAATGGATATTGCACACATATGAATCTAGGCACTAGATCATCTTTGCCAAGGCTTGACCCAAGCGAGTTTCTAGAAAAATGCACACAATGTGCCAATGTAAGTTGCGGCCACTAGGATGAAAGGTATGATGCAACAATAGAAATCGGAAGATATGGAAATCTGAAGCTAATATAGAATCCTACACAGCCTCTTCTCCAATAGATTCTCCGGATATGAAAGAATGGCTTCTCCAACGAAGAAATCATCTCCCAAAACATACACAAAGCAACCACCCGCCGCAACTCCTCCCTAAAATAACGCGGATCTAGTCGAAAATGCACCTTGTAGAGTAAATTCTCTTTGGCTTTGCTGCCAAATATGTCGATAAAGTGCGAGAGACTTCCTTACTAGCCTCCCCAATGGAAGAAACCCTTCCTCCACGGAAAGAAACTAGCTCTGAAGACACCCAGTAAGAAAACCTCCCAGCTGCTACACCACCGCAACACAACACAACCCTGCGCAAACTACGTTGTGCGAATGAAGATGGAGCTCAGCTCGATGCCGTGATAGTGAAATATTTAGTGCGATACTCTCCCCAAGAGGCCTCTCAAGAGAAAAGGTGGGATTCCCGACCGGAAACACCCCGTGCTAAACAACACCGGAATCTTAGCTAAACATCCGAAGGAGAGCTGACAAGTCTAAATAGTTACCGAAATAAAAAATAATAATCCAAAACATAACCTCCCATGGCATTTGCCATCCTCTTCCTTATATATGTGATGAGATTCCTTACCCTTGGCCCAACTCAATTAGGTCACTACCTCCATGCATTCAATATCCCTCCAAAACTACGGTGTCCCACCATGAATGCCACTCCTCCATAACAATGATGTTGATTTGGTCAAAGTTGACCCGAGCATTCATGCTCTGCGACCTTTTCACACCTAAAGGGTCTTCAATCCGAGCTTTTTAGACGAAACCTCCATTCACATAGGAGTTTTCTTTTATTCCTACTAAGGAGATTTATGGGTCTTCAGTGCCACTCTTATTCCTCATATGATAAGTTTCCTCCACCGAACAAGATCGTCTCTCATAAATATGTTCCCAAGCTTCTCCTCCCCAGTGTATAAGTATGTCTTTGGTGGAAAAATCCAAATGGATCTCATCATGAACAAGTGGGACATCCATGGAGGAAACTATATGTGTATAAAGCCTTCTTGAGGCATGGGATCTACGAAATAGTGAGAATCTTTCCTTCCCATGTGAAGCTCCAAGCCCCAAGCTATCATCCACACAAAGTGAGTCACCACTCCAAAATGGTAACTCATGAAAAAGTACTTCCACCTTTGGCTCATGTAATGTAGGTGGGCTTCATAACTGAAACGTGATAGACCAAATGGCCTCACCCCATGGGTATCTCTCCCTCCACTTATGAAAAGTGTAGAGCTACTGCCGATATTGGTACACGCAATAGTGTTGCCCTCAAGATACAAAAGTGACAACTTCAGATCACTTTCAGATCCCTTCTCTAGTTTCATGAGTCCAACCCATCCCATACAAAGTGAATGGCACATCATCTGTCATGTGGCATCCAAATCAGAGAAAATGCTTTGAAGGTTATGTGCAAGTTTGGATGGTACCAATGGTTTCTCCTAGGTGGATACAACGTAGTTTTACTAACCTCTTGCTTGTAGAACATCATGTGGCAAGTTGGTCTCCCTGCGAGTCGCTAGTTGTGCATGTTTTGCTCATCTACTAGGAAGTAGAAAATGGCATTATAAATCAGCCGAGCATAACAAGAATAACACGAGGGAGGTAGAAAATGGCATTATAAATCAGCTCGAGCATAACAAGAATAACACCACGTTTTCCCAAAGTCATGCAAAGAGAGGGTTATCTCCACTCATAAATGTTGGTCCTAGAATGACCATGAAACCCAAAGATAATCTTGCCCTCGTGTAGACAATGCACTCGTACATAGATGGTGATAAAATGAAAATACTCTATGGAAATGATCAATAAGTACGAGAAATAAATTTCTTACCATACATTGTGAGTAGGATGAAAGTGAGGTCCATGGATGAGCCCTCCATGAGAAACCCCTCACAAAGGTCTACAAAATTAAGGGATGCATGCTCTTTGAACACTCGATCAGTAGGATACATACTCCCGATCGGGATGTAGTGATGTTGTCCTTGGTGATAAGGCTCTTGCCACTTCATGACTCCATTCCTTGACATTTCATATGCCAAAGTCATCCACCATCATGCTGCTGCTGTGTGGGAGACTCCTTCCTATGTGGAAGTACCTCCTAATCCTTTAATTCTGAAGGGATAGCTTTATTTTCTATTTTGATTGTGCCGTCCCTTCTCGAAACACTGCGCAAAGTATGGGAGAAATTTAGCCCATACTCTCCCAAGAGTAGCCAAAGCAACAATAGCTCTTATTTTCGCTCCTCACACACCATCATACAAATCATGAGGTAGAAAACATGATGTTTGACATGAAGAATGTCATATCATCATAATGCACCCAAACTACTTGCTTCCATATGATGTAAGTGCCATGACAAGTCCCAACCACCGACATACCCTTCAAAGTAGGATATGTCACATGCTGACTAAACTCTTTTCAAGAGTATGCCACCACGACCCTTGCCTCCTGGCGCACTCGTGTCATAGATCCGCAAGGTGGCTCTCCAACCTCTTGCTCATCAGCATCACCCATCCAACCAATGGTGAGTGTCTACTATCATGCTCCGATGGGTATTTCTCTAATGGAGAATACCATCCTCCCAAATCAAATTTCTATCTTTGCATTTCATGGGATGTTGAAATGCAATCTCCCGAGAGATCTCCAAATGAAGACCACTCATCAATGACCATGCTGAATCCATAAGGATCCAGAAGTATCTCGTTTTGGCTGAAATCTTCTCATTGGTAGTCATGAGATGCTCATTAAGATAAAATCCATCACAACAATGAAAGATAAGATCAATCATCTACCTTTATTCACTCGCTACACAAGTGTGTTGGTCATCAGAATGTCTCAATATTAGTTGCGCTCAACTCATCAACCGCCGCTCAATGATAGCACCGTTGATCTCCATGATGGTGTATTTTCTGGTATCAAGATCATGCTCAATGATGAACACATAGTTCCGCATTGCATTGTTTTGGACAAAACCTCATCCTATACTCAAAAACCTACACTCCAACAAGAGTTGTGTGCGGCTTAACAATGAATAACAAGGATAACTATATATCTCCTCCTTGAACAAATCGAGGGTCCTCAACGCAAAGGATGGTCTTCTCTCGCTCCAAATCGACGATGTGATTTGACCCTAGGTCATGCAATGGTATATTCCCACAATCCTCCATATGATGTGCCGAAATACCGTAAATTGAAAAAACGTGCATACATCGGTAAAGGTTGGGAACATCTTGTACTGCTACAAGAGTTCCCTCCTCGCCTGTGATGGCTTCCCAACTGCGATGCTACGATGCGTCTGCTCTTCTATGGATTTGCATCGGCGGTACAAGTCTCCTCCTCCTCATGCATCTCTAGCACAGTGCATGCTAGGACTCTAGATGTCAAGAGTTCCAAAGACCACTTTGCAAAGGTGCAAGTGTTCTTTCCCTTGATGCAGAGTACTCCCACAAGCAAGTGGTGGTGAGAAGTCTCTTCCCTCTGCGATTTCTTCTTTGTCAAACTCATTGATCAACCTTTGAGTAAAATTTTGCATATGCAGTCACTTCGCATGACTCAAATGCGTCTGAACCACCAAATGTTTGCTTCACCCTCAAGGTGCGGTGCTCGCAATCTCAACAGCTTCTTTCTCTACGCGGATGTAGTAGGAAAAATTCATCCAACTTCATTCCCCAAAGATCTTGTTGTGCATGTGGATGACCCATCAGAAAGTAGTACAATAAAAAATCTATCACGTGCTGTCTCCTTTCTTATTTGAGTTGAATTAGTCGTGGGAGAGTTAGATTCTCACTTGAAAGCCCTTGTTTGAGATTTGTACTCATGCAGATACTCACTTAGAATCTCATGATCTAAGTGTCCTCCATCTCCACATGCCTCTTGTTTTCTTCTTCCCATGGAAAGGGCATAGTAAGTTTCTTTGGAGCTCTATGCGATACCGGATCTTTCTTTCTACCGATAAGAAGTACATGGACCTTTCCTCATCTTGAAAACCCTGGTGTGGTTTCATTTTTCTCCACTTTTATTTGCTTGACCTCCTTGGTGAGGTCCCTCTTAAATCCGAAAAGAGATGAGATTAAACTCATTCTTTCCATCATTTTTATCTCTTTTCCCTTCTTCTTATTCTCTTGATAGCATAATGGTTGAGATCCATAGGCCGAGGCCAAGATTATGCTTCGATGCCACTTTGTAATATTCCCAAATGGAGAAGCAAAAATATATGAACACAAAGCCGGAAATAGCAAGCAGTAAATCAACACATCAATATTGGAGAGCCAATATGGAGCCACAACATTATGTATAAGATTGCTTTCAAATCAATACAAAATAGTGAGACGTAAATCATATGAAATGAGGAAACAAGCCTCCCATAAATAATCACTCCCAAATTATGAGTTCGTCGCTACTGATACAAAATGTCAGAGAGCTACTACAGCACGAGTCATACTAAGCATAAATACAGCTTGGAGATCATACAATGATACAAAAATACTTATGCATAGGTCACCAATAGATACTACACACAAGCGGATCTGTGGGCACTAGATCGGCTTGCCAACACAACGAGAGGGTTTCCGGAAAATGCACACAATGTGCCAATGTAAGTTGGCAGCCCTAGGGCTGAAGGTATCGTTTGCAACAATAGAAATGAGAAGATATAGTCAGAAGGCGATAGCATAGAATCCTACATCTCTTTCTCCGATAGATCCTCCAGAGATGAAAGAATGGCTCCTCCACCGAAGAAATCACCTCCCAAAACATCCACCGCATCCACTCGCAGCTCCTCAAAAGTAACACAGACCGGACCGAAACCGTGTCAGATAAATACTCTTTTTTCCTACTACAAAAATATGTCAATAAAGCCCAAAGGGCTTCCTTGCGGCCTCCTAATGGAAGAAACCCTTCCTCCACTACAAAACTAGCTCTGCGAAGACACCCAATGAAAGCCTCCACTCTGCCGCACCCCGCAACACAACACACACCCTCTCGTAGAAAATGCGCTATAGAACAAAGATGGACCTTGGGCTGATGCCGGATATTGAAAAATGTAGTGCAATACTCTCCCAAGAGGCCTCTCGAGGGAAGAGGTGGGATTCCTAGCTAGGAACACCTACGTGCTAAACAACACCGCAATCTTAGCTAAACAAGCCGAAGAGAGCAACAAGTCTAAACAGTCCATATAAAAAATAATAATCCAAAACATAACCTCCTATGGTTGCCATCCTCTTCCTTATATAAGTGATGAGCTTCCTTTCCCTTGAGCCCCACTCAATTAGGTCACTACTTCCATGAATTCATTCTCCCTCCAAAGCGCATTGTCCCACCATGAATACCACTCCTCCGTAACAACATTGTTGATTTGGTCAAAGTTGCCGCCTTTCATGCTCTAGCCCCTTTTCACACCCTAAGGGTCTTCAATCTAGCTTTTTAGATGACCTCCATTCACACTAGGAGTGTCTTTTATTCCTACTAAGGAGATTTATGGGTCTCCATACCCTCTTATTCCTCTATCTAAGAGAAAAATAAAATTTTAATATTCCAATTAGTTGTGTGCTAATTTAGGAATATTACATCTAGGAATGACTCTTCTTGAGCCAAAATTGGTTGAAAAGTGCTCAAATTATGCCTCATTCAATTATGGCCTAGGAAACCCCTCTAAAACTAGAGAAACTTCAATTAGGGTTGCTAATTCGGGAGGAAAACGCCGAAATTTGGGGCTCCACCAAACATGTTGCTGAATTAAACTCGGGATTAAAGTTAAGTTAAGTGGAAGTTTAATTAAGGATAAAACACTCACTTTAGTGTCAATGGCGTGTTTTATCATAATCCGCCTTAACTACATGATTAGCACTTTTAACATTGGATTATGGGTTTAATAAGCCCGTTTTAAACTTTAATCTCGCACATTATTCGTGGCCTTTCGCTCCTCGGTCTTGCATGTGGTTATATATATGTGGCCCCCTCCTTACCGCCGATTGCCCAACAGGCCATCAATTGAAGTATAAGTTGTGGACCATATATATTAAGACGTAACGTTGTGGTATTATGGTAGTCGTGGTGGTTGGTGCAAGGGAGGTCGTGGGGTCGAGCCCCGACCTTCTCCCTTACTCGCCTATAGGTTAATAATTTTGGATAATGTATAATACATCCAACCTTTGATAACATTTCGGACTTTTGTACTTTAATATAAATTCGACATTTGAACCTTCGTCCACCATATATGTTGGAAGTTCGACTTTGACCATATAATAAAATGTTTCCCACCTCGATATATGTAATTCAACCTTAGCATAAAATCGGGCCTTGGAAGAGGGCACACTGGCGGCCTCCGAGACTAGCCACGTGTCTTCATGCCATTGGTTCATCAAAAACCAATAAAATTGTGTCATGTGCCCGTAAATTTCGGGCCACTCAAAAATCGACACTTGTCATCCCGTCATTGGTCCTGGAGAAATACCCAAATTTTGACCTTTGACCTTGTTTGACCCCCTTTTTTTAAAAAATTTCGTTTGTTTGGCATGGCGATCTAGGTGGGCTCTAACTTCCTTATATGGTCTCTCGTTACAGTGAAACTATGTGCACTCGGATTCCTTGCGACGGGCCCGATCCAAGCTTGTTACTCGCTTTGGTGCGATTACAGCTTTCGATGGAATTTTTTTGCCCCCCATCCAAATTCCGATCAATAATCAAGCTTGTCGACCCTTACATAATATAGTGTCATTATATTGATCTCGGCGAAAAACCCTTGTTAAAATCCATCTCCACACATGTTTGAGCATACGTGATTTTAGGGAAATTCTCATATCATGGAGTTACTGATAGGCTTAATGTCGGTATTGCATTTCCAAATAGTATCAAATTTAGAGAAATTCCAAAGATGCAAAGGAAGGTTTGGAAACCTTGCCCATATTGGATTCGAGGAGATAGTTGTCATAACTATATCAAAAGAAGGGGACTAGTGGCCAGATGAAGAGACCGACGACTACCCCGTAACCAAGGCTTTCGGATTCCCAAATGATCTTATTATCGTCACGATTAATGAAGAGAAAAACAGGGGTATTAGAGGGAAAATATTCATATTTTGAGAGAAGAGGGGGTTTCCATGTATTTGAAATCCACTTATGTAGATCATTAAAGCTGCGACCAAAACCCATTGAATATACAAACCAAACCAAAATATAAAAAATATTTCGCACTTTTGCTAAAAAACTTTATCCCCTTGAAGGACATTAAAAGCGTGGAGCTTCGTGGACAATTGGGAGAGTGGATCCATATTTCATCACACATAACTATAGAGCTATGGATTGATCTTCCGAGAGAAGAAATACTTGCAAAATCGGCTTATGATTCCTTCAAGATTCACTAATTTCTCCGCCAAGGCACCTAAATGCACGATTACTAACTATGATATCATATTGTGAGGCAAGAAAAGGCCACGAATGACGAGGTGGTTGGGCTAAAACCCTAGCCACCCTAGGAGTCTCCTACTCAGTGCTCGTCACTCCATCCATGTTAAACATGACTCTTCCCACACAAAACAATCTCCACTCTCGGTGAACATGTCTCAAAAGAATAGCTAATTTTGTGCCTATGCATAAGGCTTATTAAATCGAAAAGGATATTGTTGCGACAAATTTGCAAAATGTTTTAATAAAAGTGTGAATTTTCAAATTTTTAATGAGTATATTATATTTAAAATTATGATAAAATAATTTTAAAACAATATTTTAATATATATTTATTATTTTATACATTTTAAGTGAAATATTAAAATAATAAATTTGAATTAAAAAACTTATAAAGAAATAATAGTAAAAAAATATAAAACTTTAAATCCATTTGTATATTTAAAAATAAATTTTAATTATTAAAAATAATAATAATTATGTTAAACATTATATTAGGTGTCTTAATACATCTAGTAGTCTTTAGCCTCGGGTGGTGTGCAAAGAGCATATTTTCCCATCTTCCTTGGAAGACTAGATTATAAATTCGGTTAAAGCGTAGAAAAAATAATATATCCATGGTTTGGAAAGCAATGTTGGATCTCCTTTCGAGGTCATAAAAGATAGGCCTCAGCAGTGGAGAGTGGAGCTTGGGTGAGAGAGTCAAAATTGGTCTTGATCCTCGGAGGGTGGAGCTTGAGTGAGAGAGTCAAAATTGGTCTCTGATCCCGGTGCTAGATGTGGGGATTATTTTTGGCTCCCTCGCTTTCGATTTAATTTCTTCGCTAATCCCGGTTTTAAAATTCTAAATCATATTTTTGACCCTCCTTCAAACATCAATTTGGGCACAGGGATGGCTTTATGCAAATACATTAGATATTCTTGTGGAATGGCAAGCACGCTTGGGAGGGATAAACTCGAGCTCTCGATATTTCCCATGTGGGATTACAAGATGAGGAGTATGAGCTCCACTGGCTTCTCTCGCCGACGGACTGAGTACTTCTAAGGAAGGTTATATTTGTATCTCGCAGATAAGGAGCCAAGGGAGCTTGTTTGGTGGTGGAAACCATTGTGGAGGCCGAAATTCCATGCTAAGGCTTCGACTATTTCAATGGGTGTTTATTGGAGAAATAAGGTGTCGAAATGGAGACAACCTAAAGAATTGTAGTTATGTGAGGCCCTTCATGGTGCTCCTTATGTAGGAGTGATGAAGAATCGGTAGAGAATTTTTTCCTTTTTTGTCATTTTTGCAAGCCAATTATGGCAATTTGTAAATTTTTTTCTATCTTTTAATCAAAAGTTGCACGACCACTCATTCTTCCCAACATGGGACTCATGGTGGCGATCAATTTCTGGGCCTAAGATGAGGAATTTTCCTCTTTTGATAAAGCTCGAAGTCGGGATTATTAGGAATGGCCTCATTTTTTGAAACAAAGCTCCAAACGTTGATCGCCCGGGTTGGTCGGGTGATCGCAATTTTTGAACAAATTCTCGAAAGGAGGATGAGACATCAAGGCCTCAAGTAATTCGGAAGGAGGAAGACGAGTAATGAGAGGTTGTATCTCGTGGTATATGGCTTCTCCCAAAGAGATGGTGCCTCTGGTGGTGGTTCTATTTCTTTTATATCTATCCGATTCTCATTCCCCTTACCCTTAAGTGTGGTATAGGTTGTGGTTCCAACAACTATGCATAGATTTTTAGTTTAAAACTCCTTCTTCTTTTTTGCCCTTGAAAAAGGGTAGCACAATGCGCCGCAAGTGTTCGAGGATTCCCATGTGGTTATTGAATGGTTCAATTGAAGTTTTATGTATTTCATATATGCATGCTCTCGGGCCGTCTTAAATGAAGTCCTTATGATCAAGCGTAATTTTGACAATATCTCTTTTCTTCCTATTTACAAGGAACATAACTCCATTGTCGATGTTCTTTTCCAAGGAAGGTGCGCAATAGGCGAGTGTTTCGTGGCGGAGTTCGAGAAAGGTTAAATGGGGATCATTTTGGTTATTATCATCGTCCCTTCATAGAGGGGTTTCCTCCTGGATGCCATGCGGCCTCTCATTCCATCCATATATATTAGCAGCTCGATGAGCAATTTTGTGGATCCTTTCTTTGGTTTCGAGTTCATAGAGTTTTGGGTATTATGGTGGGACTTCTTGTTATATGGCTTTGGAACAAGTTTCGATCCACCTTCAACTATATGTTCTCATCATTTCGTGTTAGCTACGTGTGGTTTAAAGCCGAGCATCCGTCATCAACGATACATTCTCGGCTTATGTTATGGTTCTACATATTTTAAGCCAGGGAAACAAGGCAACAAGACAATTTATATGCATGTATATGTATTTTCATTTTTTATATACATTCTAATATTTACAACATGTAACTTTCATTTTCATTAATAAAATTATGATTTTTCCTACATAAATTAAATTATATATATAATAATTAAACTTTTGTCATTTTAAAATATTTTAAATAAAATTACAAATCTCTCTGAAATCACACATGTACGTATATAAAAAAAGGAGCTCCGCTCACACATCTAAATCGCATAAAGGTAAGTGGGAAGGATCATTCTCTCATGTTATTGCAATCCAGCTGTTGAGTAGGGTTCTTGATATGATATACTTGAAAATAAAAACTTAGAAATGACATATATATATATATATATATGTATGAGTGGCTGGGTAATTTTTCATATTATTGTAATGTAATTGTAAAGACATATTCTTGATATGACATATTTGAATAAATAAACTTAAATCAAAGGGAAACTACCTCACACTCACAGAAGGATAATATCATGTTATTGTAATCAATTGTAAAGCGGGTTATAGGTATACTTGAAAAAGAAATTATATAAAGATAAAGTGGAAGGATAATTTTCATATTATATTATTGCAATCAAATTGTAAAGGAATTATTAATATTATATATTTAAATATTTTAAATAAAGTTACAAATATTTTTATATGTAAATATATATATATATATATATATATATATATATATATATATGTATATATATTAAAAATGTTATTATTTTTTTCAAACTACACAAGTATGTAAATTAAAGGAGGAGATTCATTTCCCTTCATTTAAAAATGACATAAAGGTAAGTGGAAGTATAATATTTATGATATTGTAATTTCAAATATAAAAAGGGTTTTTAATATGATATATTTGAAAAGAGTTTATTTTAATTCTAGATTTATTAAGTCTCAAAGGAATCAAAATCTCTTTTTATTTTAAAAGAGATTTGTATCTCAGAGAGAGAGGTAATCCCCTCTGAGCCTTTCGTAGATAGGAAGTTAAAATAGATCTAAGTTGGCTTAATTATTGTAGCTTTTAAATAAGTTACATTAGAGGAGAATACCTGAGAAAAACCACCAGGAGGTTGGAGTCTTGAAAATGTTAAACAATATAGTATATCATAATATCTTTACCATAATAAAAATGTGTCGTTTGACTCTAAAAATGGAAAGATAATTCTTTATATTATTATAAATCCAATTGTAAAATAAATATTTGACATAGCAAATATTTTAAATAAAATTACAAATCTCTTTATATATAAAACTATCTTTAAAAAATAAAATTATTACTATTATTATTATAAAATTATAAATGTTATCATTTCTAGTATCCCTTCCTTATATTATAAATTAGAAAGATAATTCTCATATTATTGCAATCCAATTGTAAAGCAAGTTCTTGATATGACATATTTGAAAATAAAAACTTATAAATGACATAAAGATTCTTGATATAACATACTTCATAATAGACACCTAAAAATGACATAAAGATGAATGAGAAATCATTTTCTTATTATTGCAGCTTGAATATAAAAGATATTTTTTACCGTATATTTTCTAATATTTTAAATAAAGATGCAAATCTTCTCTATATATAAACTATCTCAAAAAATAATAATAATAATAATTAAAAAAATTATCATCTATCCTAACCACACACTCTTATTAAAAATGTTATTATCTAACCTAACCACACATGTGCGTATATATAATAGGAGCTGAACCTCCACACATCTAAATGTCATAAAGGTAAGTGGAAGGATAATTCTCATGTTATTGCAATCCAGTTGTTGAGTAGGTTCTCTGATATGATATGCTTGAAAATAAAAAGAGATTTTTGATATGAAATAGCTATATATATATGTATATATATATATATTACATAAAGTCAAGTGGAAGGATAATATCATGTTATTGTAATTCAATTGTAAAGTGGGTACCTGATATGACATACCTAATAAACACTTAGAAATTATATAAAGATAAGGGAAAGAATAATTTTTCATATTATTGCAATCAAATTGTGAAATGCTATCAAATGGTAAAGGGGGATTATTAATATTATATATTTGAATATTTTAAATAAAATTATATATATATATATATATATATATATATTATTTTAAATTACATAAGCATATAACTTAAAAGGAGATTCATTTTCACTCATTTAAAAATGACGTAAAGTAAGTGGAAGTATAATTTTTATGATATTGCAATCTAAATGTAAAGGGGTTTTTAATATGACATACTTGAAAATAGTTTATCTTTACCTCTAGATTTATCATGTCTTAAGAGGGATCAAATGTATTCTAAAAGAGATTTGTATCTCAAGAGAGAGAGCCGATCACTCTTAATCCTTGTTAAGATCCGAAGTTAAGACTCGGGATCTGAGTTAGATTAATTATTAGCCTTTAAATAAGCTACATTAGAGAAGAACACCATGGAAACAACCATGTGGGTTGGAGTCCGAAAATGTTAAACAATACAATATATATCATAACGTCTTTTACCATAATGAAAAGTGTCTTTACCATAATGGCAAAGTTGTCTTTCGACTCAATAAATAAAAAAGATAATTTTTATTAATATAACAAATATAAGCAATTTTAAATAAAATTAACAAATATTGTAATTGTCAAATAATTTTTTCATATAACAAATATTTTAAATTAAAATTAAATTTCTTTATATATAAAACTATCTTTAAAACATGATGTATAAAGTCATTGAAAAATTTGCTAAGCAATAACATGGCTTTTCATGAAGAACTGCGAACCCTAAGTAGCCGACGCTGCGGATTCCTAGGGTTTACGCATACCCCCGGCAACGCGGAGCCGTCTGGGCTCCTCCCCTCCCTCACGAGCGACATTATTCAGCTCATTGGACACCACGATACTTCCAGGCCCATCACATGCCGTTGGTATTGGCGACGCCAGTATGTGCACACCCGCCCGTTCCCAGAAGGTTCGGCCAAAGACAATGAGCGCACCCTCGATGCGCGCGCGGTTCCCTATGAACTGCCGCAGGGCTCACGGAAGACCCGACGACCTCGAACAAAATGACAAAAAAGTGAACAAAACAAAACAACAAATCGGAGCAGAGAGGAAGGCCTCTTCCTCGACATGCATCTCGATCAAGCTGCCAGTAATGACCCAAAATCTACCTTCTTACCCATCGTATCAATGCTAGAATTTAGTACATGAAGGACCATGCCCTCATTGGACAATTTATAGGCTTCTAGCCCACGGAGAAAGCGCTCCATGGCTAGATAGCTTCCAAATAGAAGCCCAAAGGGCATGTCACCCTTCATCTAGGACCAAAAATGCTTCTTCAATGCTATTTTTAACTATATTGAGGACATAAATCGTATCATGGATGGCATATCCTATTTCTTCAACTCTGCAGGTCTCTTCCTATGGGATTGGGTTGAAAGGTTCAATCCAGACAAGGAGGACTTCAACTAGGCTCCAGTCTAGATCCAGATGTATTCCCTTCCGCAAGACTACTAGGATGGGGAATCCCTAAAAGACATAGGCAACAACCTTGGAGAGTTCATCAAGATAGCAGAAGAAACCAAGCTCAACCGATATACCGCTTATGCCAGAATATGCATCTACATGCACCTCGCCAAAGCTCTCCTGGACTTGGTAAGTCTCTTCCATGATGATTTTGAATGGGTCAAAACTATTGATTAAGAACATGTGTCTTTTCGCTATCATCGATGCCATGAGCATGGACATCTCTTCAGAGACTGCCCACCTAATCAACCTCGTAAACCCGCCCCAGGCTCAGAAAACACTGATACTTAAGGCTTTACCAAGGTTCCCAATTGCAAGAGTCATACCACAAAACCTATCGTTGCCCCCAAAGTCTCTTGCCCCTCAACCGGCAATAGTTTTGACATTCTTGCGAAACAATCCACCCTGAAAGGCGAAACTTCCCTTCAAAACCTTGAATCCTCCAAAGAAACCATCCGTGAGCAAAACTAGATCTCTCTACTCGTTACTGACTCCCCCCTCCCTCAAGCAGCTAATCAACCCCAAGCTCATCATAAAGGCCAATCCAGCAAAGACAAATAAGTAGTTCTTGGGAACTCCTCCCTCATGGATGTAGATGGCAAACAATCCCTAGAAGAATAGGATGAATGCACCAAAGTGGCCATGGACCAACCCTCCCACATGGAGGAAGAACCTAAAAGAATATATCTAGGAGATCTGGACATCGTAGGACTTGAGGTTTCCTACAAAAATAAAGAATATGAAAAGATCCCTCCTAGGCAGATTGATAGCCTAGAAGTAGTTCTCTTCAGGTCACAACAGACCTCATCGTTGGGCATACGGGAAGGAAGCCTGTGGGATGGAAAAAAAATCTTGAAGGATTCGCAGAAAAGATGGCGATGCATAGATCTACAGAGAACCATAATTCTGGGAGAAATATTAGTTGAATTGGGATGATACCCCAAGCTAACCAAGTTCTACAGACCACTCCCCCATATTTCTCAATGAAGCTCACCTCTTGGAACATTCGAGGGCTCAACAACCCCGCCAAGCACTGAATGATAAAAATAGAATCATGTAAGACAAACCAACCATTTTCTTTATGCAAGAAGTCAAATGGACAAGTACTACTCTGAACTCAATCATCACTAAGCTATGGCAAGGCTACAATTTCATTGCAGTTGATGCCACAGGTGCCTCAAGAGGGCTAGCCATTACCTGGAATCCCATCCTCATCTCCCTAACTTATATCCATGCCTCTCACAACTTCATTCAAGCCACCTTCCATCTGATACACACCAACATCCATGGTGACATTACCAATGTTTTTTTTCCCCAACCCTCCACCCAGAAAAATTTCCATTCTAAACTCCATTGAGGTTGCCCCATAGGCCGATAAATTAGCTTCAAAGAATTCATTCATAGAAAATGGTTGATCGACCTCCCATATTCCAATGGTATCCATACCTAGAACAATCGAAGAAAAGGTTCCCAACAAATAGATTGGAGGTTGGACAGATTTCTCATATCGGATAATGTGATTCATCTTGGGGGAGATATTTACTCATCCATCATTCCTGCCTCAGGCTCTGATCATTGGTCAATCCAACTACAATGGTCGCGTCTTGGGGTCGCGAGCAACATGCCTTTTTTATTTGAGAAATTCTAGCTGTCTCATTTGGGATTCAAACACATAGTCACCTCTTGGTGGAACAATTTCATACACCCAACAGGGTCTAAGATGTATCAATTCCAACAGAAGCTAAAGTTTCTTAAAATTTTTATCAAGAGATAGAATCACTCCTCCTTTGGCAAAATCTTTCAGAATCAGAAATAATTGGAACAAAAAATGGCAGATCTGCAGCTGCGTATCATTCAATAAGGTAGATCAAAGGATCTTGTGCTTCAAGAACAAGATATTATGACCCGATTGGAAGAATGCAGACTTCAAGAAGATATTCTCTGGAAGCAAAATTCTAGAATACGATGGCTTAAAGAGGGGGAGAATAACACCAAATTCTTCCACCGCTCCAGCATTCAGAGGCGCATGCACAATTGAATTTCCATCCTCAATAATAGTCAAGGGGACAAGCTTGAAGACCACAAGGACATAGAAAAATAACTCCTCAACCACTTTAAGAACACCCTCCAGGAGCCTCAAGGAAATCGATAACCTGCTATCAACAAGATGACTCAGTACATCCCAAGGCTAATCACTAAGGAGCACAATCAAATGCTACTCAAACCAGTATCATCACAAGAAGTTGAGCAGGCCATGGCACAACTTAAAGATGGTAAAGCTCCCAGTCTTGATGGATTCACCTCCAATTTTTTCCACTTATTTTGGGATAGAAACAAATTAGAATTCTGGGACTTGGTGGAGGAGTTGAGAAGCATGCACTGGATCCTTCCTTACCTCAATGCTACCTTCCTTGCCCTCGTTCCTAAAGAATAGCATGTTGTCACTCCCAACAAGTACATACCGATCACCTTATGCAATGTAATCTACAAGCTCATCTCTAAAGTGATCACCAACAGACTTAAACCCCTCCTCCCTCTGCTCACTTCTCCAAAAAAAACAGGATATGTGGAGTGTCATCGAATTTTGGATGGGATCATTCTTACCCACGAAGTTGCCCATTCTCTGAAATATTTGAAGAAGGCAGGTATGCTTCTCAAAATCAACCTCTCTAAATATTTTGACAAACTCCGTTGGGATTAAATTAATCAAATGATATTAGTGTGTGAATTCAGCCAAACTTGGACCCGTTGGATCTTGAGTCTCATCTCTTCCCCCTTCTTCTCCATTCTTGTCAATGGTGACCCCTCTCCCCCCTTCTCTCGCTCCAGAGGCATCTGCCAGGGTGATCCTCTCTCGCCCTTTCTGTTTGTTCTCATGGCAGAAGGTCTAGCGCGCCTCATATAGCATGCTACCAACTCCCATTCTCTCAAAGGGATGATCATTCACAACAATCGCCCCATTACTCATCAGCAATTTGTTGATGAAAACATGTTGTTTGGCCACCCCTCTGTCCAAGAAGCTAGCACCTTCAAATCCTCGCTTGACTGCTTCTCAAAAGCCTCTAGTACGACCATTAATGCCAACAAATCCAAAATCTTATTTTTCAACACCCCAACCATCACTCAATGCAACATAGCTACAATCTTGGGCTCTTCCATTATCACTCTTCCTTCCAAGTACCTTGGAGCTCCTCTCATTGAATCTGCCATCAAGCACAAATCCTGGAAATAACTCTTGGACAAACTTGAAGCCCGATTATCTTCCTGGAAGCACAAAACTCTCAACATTGCTAGCCGTCTTGTTCTGATCAAAGTTTTCCTTCAATCTATGCCCCTATATATTTTCTCTGTTCTTTCCACCCCCAAAGGAGTCCTCAAAAGCATAAAAAATATGTAAAGGAAATTTCTTTGGGGCAGTACAGGAGAAAATAGGAAATGGTCCCTTGTGAAATGGACCGAAGTCTATACTCCTAAGTTGGCAGGGGGTTTGTGGCTGAGGGATCCTAGCCACAACAATTACGTAATGGGGTCTCACATCTGGTGGAAATGGGTATCCAATCCCAACACCTGTTGGGAATTTCTCTGGGCCTCCAAATATGTGGACAACAGGCCTCAGGAGGAACTAATTCGATATAATCTTGAGGAATCGGGCTCTCTGATATGGAATTCCGCCAAATAACATCATTCCATAATCCAGGAGCACAACGTTTTAGAAGTACGCTCAGGGGCCTTTGCCTGTTTCTGGGAGAATTCGTGGCAACAAATTCCCAAATTGGCTGCTCTCTTTCAAAAACCCAGATGGAAAGCAACACTCAATACAAGGGAGAAAAATTAGGTTAAATTTTTCTGGAGGCCCTCCCCTATCATTGGCTACCATCAATGGCTCCCAGCTTATCAGTGGTAGGAGAATTGGTTTGAGGAAAGTCATGAAGAGATTGATAGGAAATTAGGTAAAAGGAAAATCAGATGCATAGAAGACTAGGATATTATCTGTTGGGGACATACCACGCAGGGCACCTTCTCCACTCGGGAAGCTTACCATTTGCTATTCCCCAATGCTCAAAATCCCCTGGATGTAATATGGACACAGATTTGGAGACTTGGTATTTGGCCCATAATCCCTATGTTCCTATGGCTTCTCAGCAAGTGTCGGATCCTAACTTGGGACAAACTTCTCAAAAGAGTATTCATAGGCCCCTCTCGATGTCTGAATTGTCTACAATAGGTTTAAACCATTAATCATCTTTTGGATGCCTACCCTTTCACCAAGTCCTTATGGGACAATATTTCCATTCGTTACATAAGAACTAGCAGGATTAAAGGAGATATCACTAGAACTATTCGACAATGGAAATCAGTCCCTTCAACAGCAAGCTCCTCAACTCTCTCTGGACCCTCCTCCCAGGGGTCCTCCTTTGGACGATATGGAAAGAAAGGAACAAACACATCTTCAAATATCAAACTACTCCTCCAAACATTATCTGGACCAATCTATGTAATAATCTAAAGGAGACCCTTGCGATGCACCACTGTCAAGGCTCAAACATCCCAGACCAACCTTTGGATAGCATAATATGGGAAAATTGGAACCTCCCTGTCCCCTATCTCCTTGTGGACAAACTCCCTCCCCATCACCCTCCTGACTCACCTAGCACTTGAAGTCCCCCTCCCTATGGCCTCCATAAGCTGAACTTTGATGGAGCATCCAAGGGCAATCCAGGTGCAGTTGGTTTTGGGGGGATATTCAAATATTTCGAAGGGCAGCAATCCTTTGGTGAACTGGTACTACTTCTGGGCTGGTTTCCCCAACTAGGGCAGTCCCAATTTTATTTTTTTGAACACCCTCCCTGCCGGAATTGGCTAGCATAGCAGCTCCGACAGGAATGTTTTGAATTGTATTTCGTTTGTACTATATAATAGAATTAGACTTACTCAGAAAAAAAATTATCAACCAAGGAACGTGTTTTTGTTTCAAGGCAATCAGGAAAATATATGCAAGCAAAATCCAATACCTAACATTGGCTCTATATGATTATGTTCCACACTATCAAGTTCATTCAAAAAGAAATAAAATGTAAGACTTGAAAAACAATACTAAATCTCAAAAACAAAAAGTAAATGACAGGAAAATAATTATGCTAATCACACAACTTGAATTAATACTAAATTAAACCGCACCTTGTTGAATTGTAAATTTAACATATTGCACCCAACATAATTCAAATGTTAATCTAGAGCAATAAATTAAATGAAATCTAGAAATTGCAAGAAATAACACATATGGAAAATGCACCAAACAACAAATTACTTTTAAGGAAAGGAAATTTATTTTAAAGAACAACAATTTAAATTCAAATAAATGAAAACACAATTAAACTACTTTAGATGTTCAATACAGCACCTCGTCCAAGGTAGTGGGCCACACTGGCCAAGACTTAGTTTTGTCTTGAGAAATAATTCAGATAAGATTACAAGTAACATATGTAGAACTCAATGGATAACTTCCTTCATTAAAATATCTCTAATAAATAATTACATCAGAATGTGTAATATTCCAAATTTAGCATGCAGTTAATTGGAATATTGTTTTTTCTCTTTTGCACCTAGGAGTTGAATAAATGGGTAAGGAGGCCCATGTATATTAAAAATATGAATAAAATCCCTCATAGTGAAAAGGGATTAGCATAAGAGCTGGATTTCACACCCTCATGTGTGAACAAGGACAAATGCATGCGGACAAGGTCAAGTTTGACCAAGTCAACAATGCTGGTATGAGAGGAGAGATCATCCATAGAGACAACACAATGCAAGTAGGAGGAAGATTCCTTGGTGAAGGAAACCCTAATGAGTGGGGCCCAAGGCAAGAAGGCTCACACATGTTTCAAAGGAGGGGAAGGCAGCCATAGCAAGACATCTTATGAATTGAATATTGGATTTTCGCTTGCATGACTATTCTACTTTCTTCAACTGTTTAGTTGAGATTGGTGTGCTGCTTAGCACAAGGAATTCCTGTTTAGGTATTCCTTCTCCTTTCTTGAGAGGCCTCTTGAGGGAGCTTGCACTAAATCTATCCACATCTAGGCTTGAGGCCAAGCATCCTCCTTCAACTACAACGTTATTTCTACAGCAGTATAACATTGTGTTGCAGGGTGTTGCAATGGGGGTTCACAACACCACTTCCAGAGCTTGTTTTTCAGAGGAGGAAGACTTCCTTCCTTTGGGAGATCAGTGAGGAGGACTTTGAGATGATTTTCAGATCTTGGCATGTGGCCAATTTACTTCCCATCACCTACAATGCAGTCCCTTGCAGGAAATGTGTCATTTCTTGCAATGTTCCAGTAAGAGGGTCAAGCCCCTTGTTTTGAGCTTGTTTCGTAGGGAAAGGTCCAACCCTTCTCCCAGAAAGTTTGTAAGAATGATATTCCTTCATTTCTTGTATTATTCAGCTGTATACATATAGATCTTTAATTATAATGCATCATTTCAGATCCAGATATGCAGATCTAACATTTTGTATTTGTGCTTTCATGAAACCCTTGCCGGGTTATCTTCATAATGTGTAAAAGGAGCTAAATCTCCATTTTTCTCCATGCATTGATGTAATAAAATTTAGATCTGTTATTTCCATTATATTGTAGCAGAAACCCTCATAAAATTACACTGTGCAAGCTTCAGAAAATTCTATATAATCTAAGTCATGGGATTTGAGGGTTTTTAAGTCATATCGAGACCGAGAGATCTGTTGAACTCATCAAAATGGATTTGTTTCTGATCCCCTTCTGGATGTGAGTCCCATAATACATAAGCTAAGGGATACAAGTGTTATTTCTTCCAATTAAAATGCAATTCTCTGGAATTAACATTTTTATGGCCCATATTGCAACATTTCCCCACTTTGGGATGACATAGTGGATCATATTTTTGCTGCTGTAGCAGTCATTTTTTGGCTATGTGTTCTACACACATTTTATGATTTAATTTCTCATCGCTACTCCAGTATTGTGTTGATGTATTGCTGCATTCCCATTTTGGGATATTACAGTGGTATCAGAGCATAATCTTGGCTCAGCTTGTGAGTTCCAACCATTATGCTATCAGAAGAATAAGAAGAGAAAGAAAATAAGAAAGATCAAAATGATGGAGAGAATGAGCTTTGTCTCATCAGTTTTCAGATCTAGAAAGAACCTCTCCAAGGAGGTTAAGCAGATGAAGGAGAAGAGATGCAATGAAATTCCTAGAGGATTTCAAGAAGAGGAAGGGCCATGCACTTCCTATTCTCAAAGAGGAGAAGACAAGAGGCATGAAGGACACTTGGAATTTGAAATTCTAATGAGGTACCTTGTAGAATACAAATCCCAACCTAGAACTTTTAAGGAGACTCTATCTCTTCCTTAGTTTATTCAGCTGGAAGAAGAAATGAGGCCCTACAGCAATGGGATGATGAGAGGAAATAGATTTCTATTGTCTAATTTTGATGGATCACTCACATGTGCAGCAAAGGCTTGGGTGATGAAGCTAGAGGCATTCTTCCTACTACATCCAGTAATAGAGAGAGAGGTTGTAGAAATTGCAGCGCAGCACCTTGAAGGTGAAGCAAACACTTGGTGGTTCAGCCATTTGAGCCATGCAAGAGTGTCTAATCTTGCTGATTTTTCTCAAAGGTTGATCAGGAAATTTGGCAAAGGGAAGGATAATCCCTCACCACCATTAGAAGAGGCATGTACCAATGCTATTATAACCATGAAGGAGCAGCCTTCATCTTCAGCTGTTTGGGAAACCAACACATATGAGGAAGGAACTCTTGCAGCCCTACAAGATGCTTTCAAATTTCACCAAGGTATGCCTAAGTTTCCATCTCTTATCATTTCAAAAAATCTTATGGAGGGATATACATCATTTCATATTGCTAATTTAGAGCAACAGAATTGCACTACGCTGTACAAGAGCAGTAGTGATGAAAAGAGGACCCATTCCTTATGGGAGCATTCAAATGGTAGCTTCATTCATGAAGCAATGGAGGAAGAAGTGATAGATGGTAGACATCTTGAGATGAGAAACATTTTCTCCTTTCTACATGACACTTTCTCAATGAGCATCTCATAGCTCAAAGAGAGACTTCTACCTAAAGCAGATCCAGAACCTTATTGGTTTTGGAAGGCCATTGATGAGAAGAAGGTCTCATGGAGAGATCCTATGGGAGGTGCACTTCAACATATGATGGAGTGCAAGGTTCTTCAATAGCTTGAGGAGGTTTTTCCCTCATCACACTTGGATCCTTATGGATTCAAGAAGGACATTGATGAGATATCTTCTCTAGAAGATCTCCAAGGAGTTGCATTTCAACATCCCATGAAATGCAAGAGGAGAAATTTGATTTGGAGGAATGGTAGTCTTCCTTGGGAGAGTACTGAGGGAGAGCATGATGGGAGGCACCCACATTTAGATGAATGGGTGTGGATGGGGAGCAAGAAGTTGGAAACCTACTTGCAAATCTATGATACTGGGCAGCAGGAGGCTTGGCTGCATTGGCTACTCTTGAAGGAGTTTGGCCATCATAAGACATATCCTCTTTCAAAGGGTATGTGGGTGGAGGAAGTTTGGCAGGATACTTGCATCATAGGGCAACAAGGAGTATGGATGCATTATGATGATATGACATTCTTCATATCACCCATTATGTTCTCATCACATGATTTGTATGACGGAGGTATGAGGAGGCAACAAAATCTTCTGTTTCTAGGGTTGTTCTTGAGAGAGCAAGGGAAGATTTTCTCTCAAACTTTGCATGATGTTGTAGGAGTAGGAGATGGCAGTATCATGGTTCAAAGGGGATACTCTTTAGCCTGGGATGATCCGGAGGTACTTCCACTTTGGAGGGAACTTCTCATATGTAACAACATTGTAGGAGATGTCTTTGACAAGGAGCATGCCAAATAATGGAGCTATGAGTTGGCAGGAGCCTATTTACATAGGCCAACAATGCTATCACTTTGGAGCTGGGGTTTATTGATGGATTATCCCCAGGATCACTTCACATTGGAGGCACTTGGTGGGCAAGGAGGAAGTGAGATTGATGGAGTAGTAGATGGAGACATCTATTACTGTGGGATGTTCTTCTTGACTTGGATTTCTAAGCATAAGAAGGAGGATCCCCATGCAGCATATGATTCATTTCTCTTCATGAGAGTATGTCATACCACTATGGAGGGCTTATTCATGGATCCATACATCTTCTTACTTCCAGTACAAGGTAAGAATCTTGTTTTTGCATTTATTGATTGTCTAACACAGTATTTACATACTCTTATCATTTCTATTCAGTGCATTGCTCCACAAGAGGGCAAGCTTTTCATTGAGCTCCATGGTCAACATTGGGCCAAATTGTATGATGGAGACAACCATCTTTTATATGGCCTTGGGAAAGTGTTTTATCCTTTCATGTATGTTCAGTTGATGTACCTAGCAATTTACTATTCATTAGTAGATGTAATGACATACATAATTATCCATGTATCAAAAAACAACTTGCCATACTATTTTATGAAGCAACAGCTAGGGAAACTGCGCTGTGACCACTTGGGAAACTGGTGGTACCTTCCAACACCACATAAAACCTTCAGTATTTCCCTTATTTTTATGCTAATCATGATTTCACTTGCTGATATTGTTCTTATCTTTATTGGGAGCATGATTGCGAGAGAGACACATGGGTTGAATGTGTCCTTTGGGGAAGAAGATTCCCACACTTGTTGCATTACATGTTCTAATGGGAGCATGGGAGGTGATATGGCCACCACAACAAAACACTTGCCTTTTCATGAGGTGGGCCATGGGATTGACTGGATGCCATATGGTGATGATTTCCTATCCTTCACATATGGGATGGTTTGGGCCAGCTTGATCCACAACGTTGGAGAGGAGATATTTGGAGGTCTAGTCTCTTTCTTGCCACTTGAGGGCAACTTTGTTGCAGGCTAAGATCAACAGACACTCTACACTTATCATAAGTGGAGAGGAGGATAGTGTGAGGTAGGCTACTTTGTCTATCATGATCAGATTTTCAGCCCACCTACTTTACATGAGCCAAAGGTGGAGGAGGATTTTTGGGAGTTGCCATGTTGGGAGGTAACTCATTTTGTATGGATGATTGCTTGGGGATGGAGGATCCACATGAGAATGATGCTTCCTAATACATTTCAGATCCCATACCTCAAATGGACCTTTGGACATCACCTTATTGCCTTATTGAGTACTCTACTTGTTCATGATGATAGTTGTTCAACTAGCTTGCATGCTTGGGAGGGGAAATATGGAGATTTATTGATGAGACAACATCTCATTCCTTGGAGGAGCATATCATATGTGGATGCTACAATAGGAGGAGGGGAGACTTCTCAGTTCTAACCTCGCAGTTTCTTGAGGACAAGCAACATTTGGGAGGGGAGGACTGTAATATTCCAAATTTAGCATGCAGCTAATTGGAATATTTATTTTTGTCTTTTACACCTAGGAGTTGAATAAGTGGGTAAGGAGGCCCATGCATATTAAAAATATGAATAAAATCCCTCATAGTATGAAAGGGATCATCATAGGAGCTGGATTTCACACCCTCATGTGTGAACAGGGACAAATGCATGTGGACAAGGTCAAGTTTGACCAAGTCAACAACGCTGGTATGAGAGGAAGAGATCATCCATAGAGACAACACAATGCAAGTAGGAGGAAGATTCCTTGGTGAAGGAAACCCTAATGAGTGGGGCCCAAGGCAAGAAGTCTCACACATGTTTAAAAGGAGGGAAAGGCAGCCATAGCAAGACATATTATGAATTGAATATTGGATTTTGTTCCGCATGACTATTCTGCTTTCTTCAACTGTTTAGTTGAGATTGTTGTGCTGCTTAGCACAAGCCATTCATGTTTAGGAATTCCTTCTCCTTTCTTGAGAGGCCTCTTGAGGGAGCTTACACTGAATTTTTCCACATCTAGGCTTGAGGCCAAGCATCCTCCTTCAACTACAACGTTATTTCTATAGCAGTATAATGTTGTGTTGCAAGGTGTTGTAGTGGGGGTTCACAACACCACTTTCAGAGCTTGTTTTTTGGAGGAGGAAGCCTTCCTTCCTTTGGGAGATCAGTGAGGAGGACTTTGAGCTGATTTTCAGATCTTGGCATGTGGCCAATGTACTTCCCATCACCTACAGTTTATTCCCTTTCAGGAAATGCATCATTTCTTGCAGTGTTACAGTAAGAGGGTCAAGCCCCTTGTTTTGAGCTTGTTTCTTAGGGAAAATGGCCAACCCTTTTCCCGGAAAGTTTGTAAGAAGGATTTTTCTTCATTTCTTGTATTATTCAGCTGTATACATATAGAGCTTCAGTTAGACTATGTCATTTTAGATCTAGATATGCAGATCTAACATTTTGTACTTGTGCTTTCATAAAAACCTTGTCGGGTTATCTTCATAATGTGTAAAAGGAGCTAAATCTCCATTTTTCTTCATGAATTGATGTAATAAACTTTAGATCTATTATTTCAATTATATTTTAGTAGAAAACCTCATAAAATTATGCTGTGCAAGCTTCAAAAAATTCTGTATAGTCTAAGTCATGGGATTTGAGCATTTTTAAGTCATATCGGGATCGGGAGATCTGTTTAACTCATCAAAAGGGATTTGTTTCTGATCCCCTTCTGGATGCGAGTCCCATAATACATAAGCTAAGGGATATAGGCATTATTTCTTCCAATTAAAACACAATTATTTGGAATTAACGTTTTTATGGCCCATATTGCAACATTTCCCCACTTTGGGATGACATAGTGGATGATATTTTTGCTGCTGTAAAAATAATTTGTTGGATATGTGTTCTACACAAATTTTATGAGTTAATTTTTCACTGCTACTTGAGTATTGTGTTGATGTATTGCTGCATTTCCATTTTGGGATATTACAGAATGAAGCTCTTAGCTTTGTCTCAAGTTCAACTATTATTCATCTCTTATTCAACAAGTGTTCATTCCAATTTTTTCAATTTCAATTTCAATTTTCCATGAAGTAGTTTCAATGGAAGAACATGTGTATGGTAACACTTTGATTCAATCTAACACTCTTCAGATTCACATAAATTTTTATCTTTTAAAAGCTTAATATAGAACTCTAGAATATATTGTGCACATGCACTTCATAGGTACATGAACCTTGGCCGAAAATTAATGAAGTAATTTAACTTCAATTAAATTACCCAACATTTTGGCGATGTTTCCGAGGAAGTGTATATAGGGTTCCATTTTTTACGATTTGCATATCATTTTAGATGTATTCAATTTCATAAATACGTGGTTAAAACATCATAAAATAATTTAGAATTAAGGAATAGAGGGATTCTATGGGTATATTTGTAAGTAGATTTAGAGGACAAAATTCAATTCCTACATCACCACTCACCCCCACTACACCACGTAGTGCCACACCATCCACTGACACTTGCATTCCATCTATAGCAGGTAGACATAGACTTCTTGAGATGCATAGATCTAAAATCCAACCTAGAGATTCACGCGATTCTTCCACTCAAGTTGTAGTTGAAGAATCCACATCCCCAAAATAAGGAGTAATATTTCTCTCGTCAACAGGAGAACAAATATTTGGAAAAGAACTAGTGGTACCTAGTGAAGGAGAGGAAGAGTATTCTGAAATACCATTGGTAGAGGAACTAGAAGAAGAACTATAAAATCCTATTATTGAACCTTACATTAGCTTTGAATAATATACAATGGTAGAAGGAGAAGGAGAAGCACATAAGGTGGATGGTGAACTTAGGATTGGAGGTGGAAAAGGTAGAAGAGGAAATAGAGGAGGACGTGGAGGTCGAGGTGGTTGTAGAGGATGTAGGAGAGAACCGTGTCCTTAATTATTTCCTATTTTTGATGAAGATACCATAGCCACAATGAAAATATTTCATCTTCTATTCTTCCTAATTTTCATGGCCTAAGAACCGAGGATCCGTAAAAATTTCTTTTTGAGTTTGAAGTATTATGTAGATCCTATGATTACTTGTTTGATACTAAAAAATTGAAATTATTTACTGCTACTCTTAAAGATGGAGCACTTAAATGGTTCATGGGACTAGGAACACATAATTTTAGAACATGGGAAGAAATGAAAATGGTGTTCCTAGAAAAATATAAAGATTATTGTATTCCCCATAAACTTAAGGATGAAGTCTTTAATATGATGTAAGAGGAGGACGAAATTCTTGAAGACTTAGTCTAAATATTTTCCTATAATGTTAAAAGGGCTAGGATGCATGAACTAGATGAAGAAACATTAAAATATATTTTTCCAAAATCTATAAGAGATGAGTGGATTGATCTTATCAACTTAATGGGAAAAGGATATCTTTCTCAACTTTCATTTAGTGACATTTGTGATTTTTGTAAACATATCTCAAGGGGCAAGGCTAGATCCAGTAATAGTCGAAGAGATCATGCCATGTCTAGGGTTACTAAATATGCAACTAGAATGATAAGTAGAGCAGAACTAGGAAGTTTTCTTGAAAACTTCACAACATATATCCTTGGGAATATTAGTGAACAACTAGATACTCTCAAGATACAAAACAAGAAAAAAAACTAAGAATATTGCATTATCTATTTTATGCCCTAGGTGTATAAAGAAACATTCCCTGAGATAATTTCAAGATGAAGCTGGAACAAGCCAAGATGAATCACTTTGTTTTGTTGCCTAAATACCATGGAAAAATCAACAACCAAATAAGACTTAATTTTTTAATACTCAATAGCAATCATATGCACGACCATAGCATAATTGGACTTCGCCTATGCCTTGGCAACCTCGACCCCCTCAACCTCAAAAGCCATCGTGGGCACAAGGTTGGCAGAATTATTATGGTATAAATCGTCAATATACTCAATTCCAAAAATCGTATCCCCCTTTTTTGGCACAATATTATCTTCCTCAACCAAATTAACCCCCTCAATTCCAAGCTCAACCACCAAATCAAAAAAATTTCATTACCATCCACATAATTTCCTCAAAAACCCAACCAACTAACTTCTCAACCACTTCAAAATCCAAACAATAATTTTCAAGATTGTATGATAGCCCGATTATCTAAATGATGTTCAACTTAGATCTGGCAAGGTTTTGCAAAAGAAGTCACCAATGGTTGTCATCCAACCATATAAACAGGATGAGGTCCTTGAAAAGGAAACAATTCTTGATCAAGAAAAGAATCATCAAAAGTAAGGTGTTCCTATACATTTGAAGGATGACCAAATAAACCTAGATCCTACAGTTCCTATAGTATAACAATATTCTATTTCCTTACAAGATCCACCTTTTCCTTAAAGGCTCAAAATTAATAAAGGAATAGAAAGGAAAATTGTTTTACTGGATTATGATATGATAGATGAACTAAAGAATGTTTTCATCAAAATTCCTTTACCTTAAGCTATAAAGGAAATACCAATATTTTCAAAAAATATTAAGGAGCTATGCATTCGAAAACCGGGAAGGAAAAGAAAAGATGTCAAGAAAATCAAATTGGTAGGAAAAATTGTTGATATTATGATGGGGAAATCAATAGTTCAAAAATATCTAGATCAAAGTATCCCTATTGTAAAAATTGACATGAATGGTATTGAAGTTCCAAACACTTTGATTGCTTTAGAATCATCCATCAATATTATGAGTAAACAAACTATGGATCAAATAAATCTTACCAATATTCAATATACCCCTACGTTGTTGAAATTAGTAGATATATCGATTATCAAACCTTATGGTATATTAGAAGATGTGTATGTTTCTTTATATTCTTGATAATATCCCAAGAATAATTTAGGAGGTCACCCATTGATCCTTAGTAAACCTTGGCTAGCTACAGCTGATGTATTCATAAGTTGTAGATATAGTGATATGTATATCTAGGAATTAGGAGACTATACCAAGAAATTCACATTATATCTACCCGCAAAAAAATAACTAAAGTAGAAAGTGAAGTCTGGATAGATGATGATAATGAAGACTTTAATGATATTCAACCAATGTTTACTCTTTCACAAATATATGAATAAGATCAATTAATAAATCTAATGAATAATAATGCTTCCTCTTCATACTATGTGCAAGGTCAAATTTTTTAGGAACAATGTACTATTGAATATTTATGATCTCATCAAATGGATTTGAATTCTATGGAAAAGTTTGGAAATTCTTTAGTATCAATCCTTGTAGGAAAAGCACTAAATATTAATAATAACTTGGAAGAATTTAGAAAGAATAAATTGATAAAGACGCTACAAAAACATGCTTCCGCTTATGCATGGGAGTATAATGATATGAAAAGGATTGATCCCGAAAATTTTATGCATCATATTTATATCCAGGAAAATGCCAAACTAGTTAGAAAACCTTAGAGGAGAATGCATCCTGATTTGAGAGAAATTATAAAAGAGGAATTGCAAAATTTACTTAATGCAATTAATGTATCTATCTGTTGTGGTGATCAAACACCATCATGGTTGCCATCAAGTCCAAAGGGGGAGATTGTTGGCAATATGATGCAATATGTTGTCCTTGATGGCAACCTCCTTTATGAAGTTGTCCTTGATGGAAACCTACTTGATGAGTTTCCTTTTGATAGAAACCTACTTGTTAAAGATGTAAAAGTTATGTTTCTAAAGGTTAGTTCAGATGTGTCAGAAAAACGAATTCCTGTAAGTGCCAGAGAAATGAAACAGGAAATATTTCTCAATGTATATGCAGGTTTGATGAAGGCAACCCGCGTATACATCCAGAATTAGTATATACATAGTTTTTATGAAGAAGCCAAGTCACGTATACATTTTTCACTCTAAAATTATGATACCACGGGGAATTACCATGGTATTAGCCCATAGTATTGAGCGTTGTGTCATCTACTTGATTCTGTCCAAGAATACCATCGACAATTGTGTGGTTTTGGCTCATGGTATTGGTAAAGGCTAAATCTATATAAGGAGAATAAGATCATAGTGCAAGTGGTGTGGATGTGCAAGGGTTGTTACTGAATACTTCTCTCTGAAGTATATCTGCATGGGATGGACTCTGTTTATTGGTAAATCTAAAACTATGATGCACCCTTGGATACAATGATGGATCAAGATCTCTAGACCTGAAATGACTATTTGATCTATTGATGAGATGATTGGATCTGTGACCTAACACATGTTTGCTGGAGTGAAGTAAAGAAATCTGGGTAAGTCTATAGATCTAAAACATTCTTCAAAATTAAAATTTACAGATCTATATGCTAGTTCGTCTAGGTGAAAGCGCGTATATATGTGGCTTTGTATCAGAAAAAGTGCATATGGATGTCAGGGTTTTCTGAAGCTTGCTTGAGAGGTTATCTGTTTATTACCGCTATATTTCTACTATCTGTCAATGAAGTCTTCATGTAGATATGGGTTGTTTGAATGTTGTATATGATGCTAAAGTTGAATGTGTACAAATCTAATAAATGAGTGAGTAAATATGATTAATAATGTTGATTGAATGAGGGTTTTGCAAATCTGAAAATATTTTGACTGAAAGCCTCAGATCTGGTTCTGAGACTGATCATATTCCAAAATTTCAGTATTATCAGTTCTATACGTAGGTTGGTGTGAAGGAAAGTGTGTATACACGTAGGTGCAGTAAAGTGAAGTAGTGTATGCATTTTAAGATAATAAATGATCAGGGTTGAGATTGATTCTGCATGTTCATTTTGAAATCTGGGTTTATTACTGTACTCTGGTTACAATGATCTCGCTATTCTAATTGAAGTTTGAGTTAAGTTTATTGGTGTTGATATTTATTCTGAGTTGTGTTGAAGATCTGGGATCCAGTGTGAACATTGATGAAATGTGGTCTGCAGTGGTTCTGAGGGTTTAATCCTTTAGTGTGGAAGTAGAAGCTTCCTGCCAGTAGAAACTGGTGTTTTGATCATTGGGTTGAAGCTCCCTTCCAGTAGTGGCTGGCAAAAGAGATCAGGGAGTTGGAGCTCCCTTCCAGTAGCAGCTGGAGAATGAGAGAAGGTTTCAACCTTCTGTAGGTAGATTCCTGCGTACTGATATGAGTCTGCATCAGTACAATATTGTAAGTAGTTTTCTTTATAATAAATATTGAAGAAAGAGACGACAGCAACGATGGTTTTCTCCCGAATTGGGTTTCCACCTTAAATCCCGGTGTTCATGTGTGTTTCTTATGTGTGATGATTTATTATGTTCTTACTACACATGCTTACTTCTTACTAAACATATGATGAATGAATGATGAACTAAATAATTATCTGCATAATAATATCTCTGGTGTAATATCCCCAAATGGGAACAAGTAGTAATACTAAACAATATTGCACAGAAATAACGTAGTTCAGAAAAGTAAGAGCATGAGGCCAATATGGAGACCCTTCTTAATCATTTATAACAACAAATCAGATGTACAATGAAGCCCATACAATGTAGAATAGGAAATAGAAGTCTCCAATGAAGAAATATCCTCAAAACGAGGTGCAACAACCATACAAATGAGCAGAAACTGCCTTGACAACGTTATTTTTATTATGCTGCTATAGCTGTTGATTACAACTTAGATCTAGAGAAAAATAATGCATGAATATTTAGATTTATGACATATCCATACACTATAGAGTCTCTACTTCAAATACTCCTTGGGGTTTTCAGCAATACATGAAGCACATGGAGTAGATCTAAGATCTAAAGCTGCAGATCTGCAAAAATCTTTAGATTTATAGGAATATTCAGATCTAATCTAGTGTACACAATAGAATGAACCTCTTCAATGGATCTCAAAGGTGAAGGGAAAATCCCCAACACATAGGAAATACTCCTCCAAAATGTTATGCCAAAAGTCCTTGCAACAACACCTACAGAGAAACACAGATCTAGAAGATAAACTACGCTGTAGGGTTTAAGATTAGTTTGGCCTGATGCCAAGATGTGGATTTGATGCTCCAAAGGTTAAATGCACCCTTTCCAATGGGATAGAATACTTTCCCACTTAAAATAGGCACTAGAATGGCCTAGATCTGAGTAGATATAGCTTGCACTTGCTGCAGCTTACAAGGACAACCAAACCCTTAACAAGATCTGCATTGTAGTTGGAATATGAAGCTTGGCCAAATGTCTGATAGTGGACAAGAAATGCAAAACTCTTCCAAGAGGCCTCTCAAGGAAAGAGGTGGGATTCCCGATAAGGAACACCTAGTGCTAAACAACACTATTCTCTGCTAAACAGCCAAGAGAATGATATATGTCTAAAAAGACAGTATATTCAGAAATATAATACAATCAACAACCTTTTCATGTTGTCCTCCTCTTCCTTTTATAAGATAGAGATCTTGCAAAACCATAAACCATATCAATGATTTAGCTTCTTTCACATGTGCCACCTCCAACTAAGACTACGCTGTGCATCAATGAGGATCACTTCTTCTAGACAACGTTGTTGATTTGGTCATGGTTGACTCAGTCAAATGGTCCAATCCATTTCACACATGAGGGTGTTTATTTAGATAGCCCAGATTTAGCCTTGTTCACATGGGGCATTGATTTATTCACTGTTTTTAGGATTTTTTATTGTCCTCCTTTACACATTTATTCATGCAGATGGAAAATGAAACAAAATTGTATATTTCCATTAGCTTGGGCTAATTTGGAATATTACAATCCTCCCCTCCAAAATGTTGCTTGTCCTCAAGCAACTAATAAGGTGAGTGCTGCAACACTTCTCCTCCTTCATTGGTGACACCATCATGAGTTAATCTTTCTTCATAAGCTAAGTGTTCACCAATCCAACCCTCCATGAATTGTTCCTCCAAATTCATTGTGAGATGTACATAGTCCATCCCATAAGGAGTCAAGAACTCAAATTAAACAAACATGGTTGAACCAATACTCTCCCTGAAACATGTAGCATAAGGCACATAGAGAGTCTCCATCCCATGTGGTACATACAAGCTTCCCATCCTCCCTCTAGACAAGCCCATAAAAAGTACAAGTATGTCATCAATGTATGGAAGCAAAACTACATATACACAAATGGAAATTTGAGCATGAGGAGGTGGGTCATAGTCCCACATATGATACCAGTGTAGTGCATATCTTGCCTGCATCAGATCAAGGTATGGTAAGTGGTTTCCCCACCACTTACTTGCTGCACATTTCATCTCACCATGGCTGAAAGTGTGAGATATGTTTGGTGCCTTTGGGAAGCACCCATCATGAAAGAAAATATCCCTTTGCACAACAAGGGAGTGGCCAAATTCAAAAATGTTAGTGGTCCAATGTTTGCCATGAGATTTACATGATACATCACTCCTCCTTGGAGTCATGGCCTGCATAAACATGGTGAAATAATATGTAAAATCAGAAAATGAAACTTTCTTTACATGATCAGATTCTTCACCAACAATGCCTCTCATACACATGGAGTTGTGCATGGATCTTTCTCCTCTTTCAAAAGAAGGAAGAGATGGTTGAGATAACTCTTGCATAAAGTCACATGGCTGCCCCAACTCCACATAGTTCATGCATTCTTGAAAATGCTGATGTAGTTCTTCTTTCAAGCCTTCCCAATCAAAGTTTCTCATGATGATGTTGTAGATCTCCATGGAGTACATATGGCTGAAACATAACTCTTTGAATGATCTTTGTAGTAACTTCTGTTTGAGCTTAGAATCTCTAAACAAGAAGATCCTACCATGATGATAGATGACTCCCTCACGGACTAGATAGCCCTCTTCATGCAGCTCGTCATCAAGTATCATACAAGTGTGTAGATCTTTGGAATAATCCACCAACAATTAGGATTTCCAATATAGATCTAAACTGCTCAACAATGATAGCACTGATGGTGTGTCAAAAGAAATGTCTGTCATGTTGCTAATCTCCTCCTTGACATCTCTCATGCCAAATATGTGTGTTGGAAGGCCATTCCTTCCATTCTTCTCCTCCCACATCACAGATCCAGAAATGAGAGTGGGTGATGATGATAAGGGAAGAAGATCTCCCTCTTTCTTGAGCTTTGTCTCCGAGTGCTCCAATCCCTCATGGATCTAAGTTTGGAGTAGAAAGTTGTGAGATCTTCCCCACAAAATCTGAATCAAGTGGCCTCCCAGGTGATTTGCCACTAGATAAGAGTTCCCCATGCAGAAATATCATGAACATAATGGATGGGACTGTAAGGTCCTTGCTTCCACTGTGCAAATCCATCTTTGTTTTCTGTGTGGAAGTGTTATGTGAGGGATATATATGCATGCCTTTTATCATTTGATATTCACCACTCTTCTTGTCCACCCATTACATTTTCAAAGCCTCCCAATCAGTGGTGACTTTCCCCAATGTAGTCGACCATTAAACACCCAAAATAACATTGGTGTCTTGTATGTCAACTACAAAGAAGTGATCAACCAAAGTGTAGATACCCATGGTGACTGAAAGTGATGGAACATAATGCATGCATTGCATTTTTCTATCTCCTGGGACCAAAACAGAGAATCCCTCAAAATTATTAATGGGTATTGCCCTCCTTTGCATAAGATGGGCATCAATGAAGTTGTGGGTAGCCCTACTGTCAATCAATAAAAAAAACCATTTGATTCATGATTTAAAGTTGAACTATTAAGGTCAAGTACTTAGGTACTCCTCTCAAATATGCAAGAGCTCCTCCAATAGGAGTAAATGCTCCATTTCCATCTCCTAATGGTGTTGGATCTCCTTCAACATTGTCAGCACTGTGACCCCTTCTTGGTTCATCATCTTCATCTTCTTCAAGATCTGAGAAGACCTCTATGTAATGTGCTTTAACAGTAGCACATCTATGTCTAGGTACCCATGGTTCTTGGCAAGTGAAGCATAGCTTCTTCCTCCTTAGATCTCTCCAGACTTCAATATAAAGAGGCTTCTTGAATGAGCTCTCCTTGGAAGGAGCAACTTTCTCTTCTCTTCCTTTAGAAGGAAAAGAGGGTTTGTTCTGAAAGTTTTCCTTTTCTTTTGGCAAGGCATATTAAAGGTCTCTAGCCCTCTAAATGGCATCATGTAAGGTAGTGGGCTTGGTAGAATTTACCAACCCATGAAGAGATTCATCTAGGCCATCGATGAACATGTACACCCTTCTTGTTGCAGACAAGTCAGGAACCATAACAGATAATCTCAAAAATTCAGAAATATAAGACTCTATATTACGTTATTGCTTCAACTTTGCAAGGCTCATGAAAGGTGCCTTTGGATCTCTTCTATCAAATCTCTCCACCACCCTTCTAGTGAACTCTGAATAAGAAGTCACATTGGCATGAACCAATGTAGACAAGCCATGGAACCACCAGTCATGTGCTTCACCTTCAAAGTGCAACACTACAATCTTGATAACTTCCATCTCCAAGACCTTGTTCAACTGAATGTATATGTCAAGTTTTTCTACCCATGCTTTGGCAGAACACTTGGATGACCCATCAAAATTGGGTAGAAATAATCTACCCATAGAGTGATGTCGATCATGATTCTGAGTGAAACCACCATCTCTATGTTGATGCCTTGGTCTTCTTTTGTCCTTAAGGTGACAAAACTCTTGAAAAATTAGCTGATCCTTGAATCTCTAGTTTTGAGACTCATATTCTTCAAAGTAGTCTTCAAGGGATGATTTCTCTTGTAACACTTCATTTCCCACAGCCAAAAAGGTAGGCATGGTAGAGCGTTAGGAAACTTGTGGTTGATTCACTGGTTGATCATTCCAGTGGTGAGATATGCTAGAGCTTTCTCCAAGACAAAATTTCTTAGGATATTCTTTGATTCTATCCATTCTCATCTCTTTGATATCTCTAGAAAGATCTTGCATGGCTTTCAAAAGGGTTTTTGAAAATTCCTTTCCATCTTCATCACTTCCAGATTCAGGGGCTTTACCCTTGTCTTGACCATCATTTGTGTAATCAAATTTCTTCTGTCTTCTTCTTAGATACCTCTTCTCTCTGTCAGTAAGAGGCTCATATTCTTCTGAAGACATATTGGCTTCTTAAGAGAGCACAGGCTGTGCCAAGATGATTGCTCTGATACCAGTGTAATATCCCCAAATGGGAACAAGCAACAATACTAAACAATATTGCATAGAAATAACACAGTTCAAAAAAGCAAGAGCAGGAGGCCAATATGGAGACCCTTATTAATAATTTATAATAGAAAATCAAATGTACAATGAATCCCATACAATGTAGAACAGGAAATAGAAGTCTCCAATGAAGAAATATCCTCAAAAAGAGGTGCAACAACCATACAAATGAGCAAAAACTGCCTTGACAACATTATTTTTATTATGATACTACAGCCGTTGATTACAACTTAGATCTAGAGAAAAATAATGCATGAACATTCAGATCTATGACAGATCCATACACTATAGAGTCTCTACTTCAAATACCCCTTGGGGTTTTTAGCAATACATGAAGCACATGGAGTAGATCTGAGATCTAAAGCTGCAGATATGCAGAAATCTTCAGATTTACAGGAATATTCAGATATGATATGGTGTAAATAATAGAATTAACCTATGCAATGGATCTCAAAGGTGAAGGGCAGATCCCCAACACATAAGAAAGACTCCTCCAAAATGTTATGCCAAAAGTCCCTGCAATAGCACCTACAAAAAAACACAGATCTAGAAGATAAAATGCACTGTAGGGTTTAAGATCAGTTTGGACTAATGCCAAGATGTGGATTTGATGCTCCAAATGTCCAATACACCCTTTCCAATGGGATAGAATACTTTCCCACTGAAAAGAGGCACTAGAATGGCCTATATTTGAGTAGATCTAGCCTCCACTTGCTGCAAATTACAAGGAAAACCAAACCCTCAACATGATCTACATTTTAGTTGGAAGATGAAGCTTGGCCAAATGCCTGATAGTGGACAAGACATGCAAGACTCTTCCAAGAGGCCTCTCAAGGAAAGAGGTGGGATTCCCGATCAGGAGCACCTATTGGTAAAGAACACTATTCTCTGCTAAACAACCAAGAGAATGATATATGTCTAAAAAGACAGTATATTCAGAAATATAATACAATCAACAACCTTCTCATGTTTTCCTCCTCTTCCTTTGATAAGATAGAGATCTTGTAAAACCCTAAACCATCTCAATGATTTAGCTTCTTTCACATGTGCCACCTCCAACTAAGACTGTGTTGTGCATCAATGAGGATCACTTCTTCTAGACAACGTTGTTGATTTGGTCATGGTTGACTCAGTCAAATGGTCCAATCCCTTTCACACATGAGGGTGTTTATTTAGATAGCCTAGATTTAGCCTTGTTCACATGGGGCATTGATTTATTCACTGTTTTTAGGCGTTTTTATCGTCCTTTACACATTTATTCATGTAGCAGGAAAATGAAACAAAATTGTATATTCCCATTAGCTTGGACTAATTGGGAATATTACATTTGGACATATGCAAGTTTATTTAAAGATAGCTGCATGTATATGCTAGTTGGGTTCATTAAAGTCGCGTATAGAAATCAATAAAGAAAAAGAAATTTTTACAGTGTGTTATAAATGCTGATTCACCACTCCCCTCTTAGTAATTTTCCCAACATAGTTCAGGGGGTTGTAGCTCCCTTCCAGTAGTGGCTAGTAAATGAGATCAGGGGATAGGAGCTCCCTTCTAGTAGCAACTGGAGAACTAGAGAAGGTTGCAACCTTCTACAGGTGGGTGCCTGTATAATGATATGAGTCTACATCAGTACAACATTGTAAGTAGTTTTCTATATAATAAATATTGAAGACAGAAACAACAGTAGCGATGGTTTTCTCCCGACTTGGGTTTCCAATTTCAATCTTGGTGTTCATGTGTGATTCTCTTGTGTGTTGATTTATTCTTTTATTAATGCACATTTTTACTTCTTAACTATCTGATGCATATCTGATGATCCAGGCTAAGTAATTTTATTGAATATTTATTTGAACAGTAAGACATTTAGGTATACGCAAGTTTATTTTAAGATAGCCATGTACATACGCTAGTTGGGCTAATCCAAGTCATGTATAGAAATAAGTAACAAAAAAGAAGAAGATTGTGATTCTTGTAAATACTAATTTACCGCCACCCCACCCCCCCCCCCCTCTCACCATTTTTCCCAATAATTAGTTTCAGAGCAGGTCCTTCTGAAAAGGATTAATCGCTAGAAGGAATATCACCTAAGATGAGCAATCAAGATGGGACACCATCTATCAGACCACCACTTTTCAACGGAAACAATTTAATCTTATGGAAGACAAGGGCAAGATCCTATCTTCATTCTCTTGGAGCAGATGTGTGGGATATTGTTAAAGGCGGTTACTAATATCCAGCCACAGTTCGAGAAAATCCAACATCAAGGAAGAAATATGAAACCAATGTAAAGGTTTTCAATGCATTATTTGGGAGTATGAATAAATCAGAATTTGTCAAATTCATGCAGTTAAATACAACAAAGGAGATATGGGACAAAATAATTCTAAGCTATGAAGGTGATGCCAAGGTAAAAAGTGCTAAAATCCAAACTCTTAGAATTAAATATGAAAGTCTCATAATGCATAATGATTAAAGTATTGCTAGTTTCTTTTTACTTCAATATCAGATCATAAATCAGATGAGAACTCTAGGTGAAGTCATAAGTGACACCACTCTAGTCGAAAAAGTATTAAGATCTCTAACTCCTAAATTCGAGTCAAAAGTGTGCTACTGAAGAGAAGCAGGATATACAGACTCTTACCATTGTTCAACTTCATGGGATTTTGACTACGTGTGAAATGAGGAGAGGAGGTTCGTCTGAAGTCAAAGAAGCTGCTTTTAGAGCTACTACAAAAGGAAAGGTCAAGGAATAACAAAAAAAGTCTGGGTATGTATCAGAATAAGATGAGGTAAATTTTGTAAAGAAACTTCAACTTGGCATTGGAAGGTTTAGAGGTAAGCTTCCTTTCAATTTTTTTTTTGTGGAAGAGTTGGTCATCACGCTGCTAAATGTCCCCATAAAGATAATCAAGAAAAAGGAAAGGATTTAGTAAAAAGTAATAGAAGACGATTTGTCAATAGAAAAAGTTACTATACTCATGAAGACAGTGATGGTTTATCAAATATTGAAGAAAGAGAATATGATCAAGATATTAGACCACTCATGGCATTTGAAAAGGACACTAGTGAGGCTAAAGATACTTTTATGGATGTTTTAGAAGAGAATGATTTTTTTAAAGAAATAAATCAACTCAATTGATGTTTGGAAGAGAAAAAATAGCCATAGATTCTCTAAAGAATCAACTCATAGAAAAGGAGAAGCACAATGAAAAATTAGAATGTGAAATAGTAAGTCTAGGAAGAGAAATTGAGAAAGTAAAATCGTTAAATCTTAGATTTTCTAAGGGATTTGAAACCTTAGATGAAATTATCAAGGTTCAATGCTCTCCTCTTGTGAATACAGGTCTTGGATATATCGGTGAATCTTCTCAGTCAGAAAAATATTCAGCTACAAGCTATCTAAATGCAGCAAAATCCAGCCAGCAAATCTTCTTCTCTCAGTAGAAGAACAAAAGCAATTACCAGGTAAAACATGATCAGTCAAATTCAAGGATAAACAATAATAGAAGACTCTATGATCGCAGAAATTTATTCTTTAATGGACAATGCTTCTCATGTCATAATTTTTGTCACAAATTTTCTCAATGTGTTGCATACAAAACCATTATGACCAGAGAAGTAAGAAAGAAAAGAAATGAGACGAGAATAAATAAGAATACTTATAACAATTTTTCTCTCCTTCAAGGCAAAATTGAACTTTCATTTTGCAATAGCTTTGGACAAGAAGAATATGAATGAAGGATCAAATTTCAGCCAAAAGAATAGATATCCACAAGTTCCAAGGTATGGAGAAAGAAGGAATTACAGTTTGAAAGTTACGGCATAGATTTATTTGTAGAGGGAGAAGAAAATCAATGGTACATTGATAGCGGATGTTCAAAACACATGACAAGTGATAAAGATAAACTTATTTCATAAAATTTATTAGAGAAGGAAAATAATGTTACTTTTGGAAATGACTTTCCTGCTATCATTAAGGGTAAAGGATATGTTTTCCTAAAAGAAAAGGTTAAAGCTAACAATGTTATGTATGTTGATGGATTAAAGCATAACTTTTTGAGTGTGATTCAAATGTGTGATCAAGGAAATGAAGTTGTCTTTACTTCAACAGAGTGTGTAGTTCATGAAATTGACACAGGAAAGACCGTAATAAAAGGAACAAGAACACCAAGCAATCTGTATATATGGAAAGGCGGCTAAGAGCAATGTTATGCAAGTAAATATACAAAAAACTGGTTATGGCACAAAAGTTTGGGACATTTCAGATTTTCTCAAATAAGCAAATCAAGCAGACTCAAATTTTTTCGTGGTCTAACCAACATCACTTTACCTGAAAGTACCATATGTAAATCATGCCAATTCGGTAAGAAAACCAAGGTGCAATTTAATGCCAAAGAAGGATCAGTAAGTAATCATATTGAACTTATACATACTGATTTATGTGGTCCTGTAAGGAAAAATTCACCTCATGGAGAACAATACTATATCCTATTCATTGATGATTTTTATAGAATGTGTTGGATTGGTTTATTGAAACATAAAGATGAAGCATTTGAAAAAATTAGGATATTCAAATCTTTGGTTGAAAATGAATTAGATCTAAAAATAAAATTTCTTAGATCTGATCGAGGAGGAGAATACATATCAGATGAATTCTTCGATTTTTGTCAACAATATGGTATAACAAGACAATTTTTTGTAGCTGGAACTCCACAACAAAATGGCATGGCAGAAAGAATGAATAGAACAATTCAACAAATGGCTCATGCTATGCTTGATGAATCTGGGACTCCTAACACCTTTTGGGGAGAAGCAACACATACTGCAGTAAATATTCTCAATAAGGCTCATGTGCATGTAAACAATGATAAAACTACTTATGAACTCTGGTATGGTAATATTCCCAATGTGAATCATTTTAGAGTTTTTGGAAACAAATGTTTTATCAAAAATAATGATGAAAAACTTGGTAAGTTTGATCCTAGAGTAGATGAAGGAATATTTCTTGGTTACTCTTCTAGAAGAAAAGCATACAAATGCTATAATAAAATACTTCGGAAGAATATTGAATGTATTGATGTTGTAATTGATGAGTCTCTCACAACTCCCAAAAAGGAAATAAAAACAAATGAGGATGATGATGATATATTTTCCCTCATCAAAGAACAACAATATAGAAGGAGAACCCAATGAAGCACTAGACCAAGATATATCAAAAAAGGCTCCATCCAGGTATGTTCAAAAGAATCATCCTGAATCTCAAATATTGGGAGAAAAGGGATCAGGTGTCGAAATAAGAATAAATCTTGTAGGATCTCCCAATTATTTGGCATTATTATCCACCATTGAACCATAGAATGTAAATCAAGCTAGTAAAGATCAATGTTGGATTCACGCCATGAATGAAGAACTTGATCAAATTGAAAAGAATAATACTTGGGAATTGGTTCCAAGACCTCATGATAAAAATGTTATTGGAACAAAATGGATATTCAAAAACAAGTTAAATGAAAATGGAGATGTTATTAGAAACAAAGCTAGACTTGTTTGTAAAGGGTATGCTAAAAAATAAGGTATAGACTTTGAAGAAACATTTGCGCCTGTAGCCAGACTTGAAGCCATAAGAATGTTTCTTGATTTTTCAAGTTTTTAACAATTCAAGGTTTATCAAATGGATGTAAAATATTCTTTCCTCAATGGTGATTTGGAAGAAGAAGTTTATATAGAACAACCAGAAGGATTCATTATGGGAAATGATGAAAAACTTGTCTACAAACTCAAAAAAGCTCTATATGGTCTAAAACAAGTTCCTCAGGCATGGTAATATTGTCTTGAAAAATATATTCAACAACAAGGTTTCACAAAAGGATCTGCAGACAATAAATTATAAAATAAAAATTGAGAATGAAAAACTGTTAATTATTGTTGTTTATGTTGATGACATCATTTTTGGGAGTAATGAAGAATCCATGAGTCATAAATTTTCTTATGTTATGCAACAAGAATTTGAAATGTCTTTACCTGGGGAACTAAAATATTTTCTTGGATTACAAGTGCAACAAGCAAAATATGGCATATTTCTCTCACAGGAAAAATATCTCAAACAAATCCTGAAGAAATATGGGATGGAATACTACAAACCTGTGAGCACTCCAATGGTGACCAGATGTAGCCTCAGTTCTCATGATGATTCTCCTATGGTAAACCAACCAGAGTATAGATCTATGATTGGAAGTGTAGTTTATCTAACTGGGACAAGACCAGATATCATGCACGCATTTGGGATTTTTGGACGATTCCAAGCCAATCCAAAGGAGTCACATCTTCAGGTTGTAAAAAGAATATTCAAATATCTACAAGGAACCCAAGACTTTGTTCTATGGTATCCCAAGAATGTTGATCTTACTCTTCATGCTTACATAGATGCAGATTGGGCTAGAAATATTGATGATCGAAAAAGCACTAGTAGTGGTGAATTTTTTATGGGGCCCCGATTAGTATCCTGGTTTAGCTAGTAACAAATTTTCATTGCCTTATCTACAGTAGAAGCAGAATATTTGGCTATCACATCATGTTGCACACAACTTATTTGGATGATTTAAGCATTACAATATATTCAAATCAAATATTCTCCTCCCATATCTATCTTGTGTGATAATACAAGTGCCATCAGTATCTCGAAAAATCCTGTTATGCATTCCAAAACCAATCAAATTCCTATCAAATATTATTTTCTACGAGAACAAGTGCTTGAAAAGAAGGTTAAATTGGAATATGTACCCTCCAAAGAACAAGTTGTTGACATATTTAGTAAACGACTTCCCAAGGAATCATTTGAATTTATCATACAAAAGCTGGGAGTTTTCTTTGCCTCTCTTATAAAATCTATTTGATTTTAGAATATTAAATTCGGTATGCAAGTTTCATGAAGCCGAGTCACGTATATAAATGAGTTTCTCTCTATACAGTCGCATATGGATCTTGCTGTCATAAAATCTATGGGTCAGCCTTCAGAATAACCTGTGTCATATTTTGGACTTTGTTGCTCAGGTGTTTATGGGTATATTCTGTGGTTCTATTGATCATATTACATTTCCCTTCCTTGATATTTATCTGCTTGATGAATATTCTTTCATGAATTGGTTGTTGAAAATGTTTAGGATTCACAAGTTTAGGGGTAGCATTATCCTTGCAGAGACAAATGCATTGTTGGTTGTTGATTTATGATCTATCTCTTGAGATCCTTTGGTTATAAAAGTTCATATATGTAATTTGATGTAAGGGTCATGCTGAGACCTATGATGTAAATATTGTCATATTTAGTCATGTATGGACTTGTTCAAATATGTAAACCCAATTGTTCGGGTAGTTGATTCAATGTGTAATTCCACTCGGTTGGATCTTTGATGTAAGTGTGAATCCTTGGTGATAGGAGAGGTATAGATTCATGTATTCTATTGAAAATATGAAGCCTCAACATGTAATCAGGGGGAGGATTAGTCCTCCTTTTTCCCTTGATGTCAAAGGGGGAGAGTATTTGGTGTTTTAATAATGTTTATATATTATATCTATAAGTTGTGGTTATCAAACTCAAACATGGTTGCCATCAAGTCTAAAGGGGGAGATTGTTGGTATTATGATTCTTATGATTGCATATGTTGTCCTTGATGGAAAATCTCTGACAAAATATGAATTATATGGCTTCTGGAGAAGCACTGTGGTTTAGAAAAAGGTCTAGCAGAAGATGGATAATGTTCATATTTTAGGAACTACAAGCGAGTTCACATAGGAAAATTCGCGTATAAAAGAAGAAGAAAAATAGCGTATGCCTTTTGCGCTCTAAATTTATGATACCAAGGGTCGTTACCATGGTTTTAGCCCACAATATTGAGTGTTGTGTCATCTATTTGATTCCGTCCAACACTTGTGTATTTTTGGCTAATGGTATTGAGATAGGCTCAAACTATATAAGGAGAAGAAGATCATAGTGAAAGTTGTGCAGGTTGATGGGTTTTTGATTGAATACTTTACTCTGAAGTATATCTGCATGGAATGGATTACAATTTTATGAATAGATCTGGAATAATGATGCAACTATGAATATAATGATGGATCAGGATCTCTAGAACTAAAAAAGACTATGAATTTGCTTGATCTATTTGTGAGATGTTTAGATCTGTGATCTGGCGCATGTTTCCTGAAGTGAAGGGTATGATATGATCAAATATGTTGATATGAAACTTTATGCAGTCCTAAATATTTACATATATATACTTTGGTTCGTCGCGGTGAAAGTGCGTACACATACGGGTTCGTATGAGCAAAAGTGCGTATGGAAGTTAGGTTTTTCTGAAGCTTGATGAAGAGTTTAGTCTGATTATTTATGCTATATTTATGTTGTATGTCAATGAAGTCTTCATGTAGATCTAGGTTGTTTGAATATTTTATATGTTGCTAGCTGATTATGTACAAATATGATCAATGATTGAGTGATTGAATATGATGGATGCTGCTGACCGAATAACGGTTATGTAAATCTGAAAAAGTATGACTGAATGCCTTAGATATGTTACAAGTCTGATCAGATTCTTAAAATTTAGTATACAAAGATATATATGCATGTTAGTGTACAGGAAAGCACGTATATACGTAGGTTGCAGTAAGTGAAGTAGCATATACATTTGATTCCATGAATGATCAATGTTCAAATTTCTTCTGTATATCAGTTTAGAAATCTGTGTTTATTATTGTGTTTTGATTATAGGTATCTCACTGTTCAGTGTAAAGTTTGGGTTATGTCTATTAATTTTGATCTACAAATTGAGTTGTGTTGAAGCTGTTGGATCCAGTGTGAAAATTTATGAAACATGGTCTGCAATGGATCTGAGGGTTGAAGCCTTCAGTGTGGAAGTAGGAGCTTCGTACGAGTAGAAGTTGGTGTTCAGTTCAGGGGGTTGTAGGTCCCCTCCAATAGTGGCTGGTAAATAAGATCAGGGGTTTGGAGCTCCCTTCCAGTAGCAGCTGGAGAACGAGAGAAGGTTGCAGCCTTCTACTGGTGGGTGCTTGCATGCGGATATGATTTTGCATCAGTAAAACATTGTAAGAAGTTTTATATATAATAAATATTGAAGACAGAGACGACATCAGCGGTGGTTTTCTCCCGACTTGGGTTTCCACCTTAAATCTTTTTGTTCATGTGTGATGCTCTTGTGTGATGATTTATTCTGTTATTACTACACATGTTTATTTCTTAACTATCTGATGCATATCTGATGATCTGGAATAAGTAATGTTATTGAATATTTATCTAAATAGAAAGACATTTGGTTATACACAATTTTCTTTTAAGATAGCCGTGTACATACGCTAGTTGGGCTAATCCAAGTCGCGTATCAAAATCAGTAAAAGAAAAGAAAAATATTGTGATTCTTGTAAATATTGATTCACCCCCCCTCTCAGTATTTTTCCCAAAAAAAGTCTCCTAACTTCCGTTACATTATTGGGTTTAGGCCAATTCACAATAACATCAACTTTTGAGGGATAAATATTCAATTCACCACCTCCTACAATATGACCCAAGTAAATCAAATAGGTCTTCCAAATTCACATTTAAACATCTTCAAATATAACTTTCCCTTTTTCAATAAATCTAGAACTTACTTTACATGCTTGAAATTCTCTTTACGAGTCTTACTGTAAATCAGAATATCATCTAAGCAGACTATGAAAAAATCATCAAGGAATGGTAGGAATACATCATTTATAACTCTCATGAATGTGGTAGGTGCATTACAAAGCCAAAGTGACATAACTAACCATTCAAACATACCTTTTTTTTTCTTGAAAGTAGTTTTCCAAATATTATGCTCAGCAATATTTATTTGATGATAATCGTTTTTCAAGTCTAAGCTAGTAAAACAAATAGCATCCTTTAATTGATCTAGCAAATAATCAATGTGAGGAAGAGGATAATTATTCTTTACTGTAGTCTTGTTCAGAGCTCAGAAATCCATACATATGTGACATGTACCATATTTCTTCGGAACCAAAACAATAGGAAACCCACAAGGAGATGTACTAGGTATGATGACCCCTTTGTTAACCAGCTCTTGAATTTTCTTCTTAATATCTACATGGTCCAAATTGACATTCTATACATGCCAATATTCGAAAGTGGTGCATCCTTATACAATTATATCTCACATTGGATTCCTCTTTTTGGAGATAACCCTTCAGGTTCCTAAAATATCTTGTCATAAGTTTTAACAACTTCAACCAATTCATGCTTGATTTTAGAATCAAATCCTTAGAAAGCTTCAAATTTAGCAGTATATTTAGCTTTAATCATGAACAAAAACAATTTATTACTAGCATTCACAAGCCTTTTCATTTTACCAACACTAATAAGAGTGAAATTCATCTTCTTTTGATCTGCTCCAACAATATACTCAACTCTATATTTGAAAATATTATATTTGTTCTCATGACGATTGAATATGGATTTTTGGTCATAAAAATATTGAATCCCTAAGACAATCCCACAAATATCAAGTCGTATTGTTGATTTTTGTAGCTTGGGAGGTCATCCAAGCCTTGACGATTGATGGTTGGGAGGAAGGAGCTCCATAAGTGGCCTTGTGGTTTTGAAACCCAAGCTTCATGTTTTTCACCCATCGATGTTGAGGAAACAAATATGGAGAGATTTCGACATGTGATGGATGAGGATGATAGTACTCATCAAGACGAATCCAAGGCTTCAAAAATCATTCGATTCCAAGTTGTGGTTGAATAAAAATGAATTTTTGAACTATAGTGTGGGTGAAGAAGCCTACTAGTTTAGACCAACCTAGTGTTTTTGGTCACCTTATGACAATTGGAAACCCACCTTCATGTGGTTTGTCGAATCCCTTAATAAGGCTATAAATTAGGGGCATGTGTAAGGTTATTTGGAGCATCCAAGAAGGTAGAATTATGTGACAGGAAAATCGCATTAGGTGAAGGATATCTTTGTTGTTGGTCATAAATTGGAGGCATACCACAATGAAGGAAGAAGATGGTTGTTAGAGAATCTCTTGGTAACTATTTGGGGGCTGATATGATCATATGCAGGGTCTCTATAGTTTAAGGGTGGATTTGGGATTATTTAGTGCAGGTTTCCTTCATAAACAAGGCATCGAATTCTCTGTTGATTGCAGGTAGGGACTGAGGTCTGAGGTGGCATGTTTTTGAAGTTTGAGGGCTATTTTGCTAGTTTTTTCAAGATGCCACATGTCCCTAAAAGTGACCGAGATTCAATGAAGGGTATACATCCTGTTAGGAAGGGAAACCAAGAAATTTATAAGGTTCTTGCAGTAGCATAGAGTTCCCTAACCAAGAAGAGAGAGTTAGGAAGTAGACCAAGGCTAGCGGAAGGAATTTCTGGGTTGTATTGTGGATAACCTCACAAAAGGGAGTTGTAGGCCTGTAGTTTGTTTGGGAGGAGATATGATTTTTTGTATTGGGCTGTAAGGCATGACCACAGACTGGATTCCACCAAAAGGAGCATCGAATGATAGAAGCAACCTAAATTGTGTAGGTCGTAGTTGTAGAAGGATGGTGGAGCTGGAGGAGAGGGCCTACAAGTGACTGTAGTGTGCCCTAACCAGAACACAGTCATAATAGTAGTATCATCATCCCAAGAGAGGTATGTTGAGGTGTATGTATGGTAATGTGTTGTCGGTTGGATTGAAGTCCTAGGAGTTGGAAAATTTGGTATATATCCTAGGGTAATTACATCAGCAAATTGGTGTGTCTTGTCAAGAGGAGCAGCGATAAGTTATAGAGAAAAATTGTGGTTGTCCTCCTGAGCTCATGTAATGTGCAGATGTATATGAATATAAGTTCATGGAGTTTTTTGGAAGCCAAGATGAGGGTTTCTTAGGTGTCAGGATGCCCTAGCCAGAGGTATATGCTACAAAAAGTATTGGTCACTCGTGGACTATTGGAGGGCACTGTGATAGTGGACCAAGTGTGGAAAATGATTGGGAATTTATCGCATGTTGGAGGAAAACGTGATAGTGCCCAAGTTGGATCCTGGTGTGCGCCATCTTCATGGAATTATATGGTTGCTAGAGTGGAATTTGTTGAGTTCAAGGGTCTAATCAACTAGGGGCAGTTTGAGTAGCCCTATACTTGTGTGTAGAGAAGGACTTCTATAGTAGATGATGGGTAGTACTCCTAACCCGTGCTAATTATGGGAAATGGAAATATTGTAGTGATAGGTGACAACCCTCCATGATATATGTTGTTATTCATTGGAGAAATGTGGAAATACCATAGTGGGTTGAAGTCCTTGAGTAGCTAAGGAGTAGCAGTGGCCAAATTAAGAGTTTCTCACAAATAGATTTATGAACCACTCGACAGGAGTCTTGATTTGTTGTGCTCTTAATGGAATAAGGCACAAGTAGTGAGCATATTGATAGTCGAGGTCTAGTGGCAAGATGGAATTGGAGCATTTATAGAGGCAGGAGATGCAGATCTGCAGTCGAAGGGCCAAGAAGGTACAAGGTACTATCAAGGCAGCTCTGAGGAGCTCTACATTAGCTAAATGGTAAGAGTATCTTGTTGAAGCTATATTGGTTGTTGATGGAATAACACCAAGCCCCAATTTTGTATCTTGTACTAGTGGATGTAAGAGGGCCATGGGATCCCTAGACTATTGTATTATATGTTTATTAATATAACAAAGTTGAGTTGAAAATTTTAAAAATTTGTCCATATTTTGTGCATATGTGATTTACTATTGTTTATATTCCACTGTGAAAAGTAGTTTCATTGTGATTCTTAATTTGGTATCGTAAAATATTTTAGAATTATATCCAAGACACCAAGGTCACAGAAAAAACATGGTATCAGAGCTAATTTGAGGGAAAATGAATCAGAGTGTGCATAATGAAGCAATTCAGAGGGAATTGTGGGTGTCTAGATCATGAGGGTTCAACTAAATACATGGAGATGTGGTATTGGTTGGCTTGGCAGCGAGATTGGCTAGGAGTTCTGGTGGATTGGTGGTGAGCCTGGTGAATAATAGTTTGTTTTAGGATATATTATTGATCATGGAATTACGATTAATTTTAATGGATGGTTGGGACAACTCAAGGGTTTCCTTGGATTGGATGAGATTAGGTTGATCAAGATAACTACATGTAATGGAAAACATATTGGTAGGCTAGAGTGTTCATCAGATCATGATGTTGCATATCCAAGATTGGTGGGATTTTCACAAGTGGTATTTGATCTAGGAGGATGAGTGCTAGCAGGACTAAGTCATTCGAGATTTTAGGAACTTCAATTTTAGATGTCATGAGGAAGAGGCACTACCAAGATTATTGAGTTCATTATACAAGGTATGTTGAAGTGATGGATGTCATATGGGCTAGTGTCATCTAGGATGATGATGAGTTACTTCCTAGTCCTAGAAGTGTCTCCCTCTTTGAGAGGGAGTATTGATTTTTGTAGCTTGGGAGGTACTCCAAGCCTTGAGGATTGAGGGTTTGGAGGAAGTAAATACAAATGTCCTTGTGGGCATGAAACCCAAGCTTGGGGTTTTGCACCCATCAATGTTGGGGAAAAAAATATGTAGAGATTTCAACATGTGATGGATGAGGATGATAGTACTCATTGAGATGAATCTGACACATAAAAAATCATCTGATTCTAAGTTGTGGTTGAAGAGAAATAATTTTTTGAACTATACTTTGAGTGAAGAAGCCTATTAGTTTAGGTCAGCCTAGTGTTTGTGGTCACCTTATGAAAGTTTGAAACCTACCTTTATGAGATTTGTTGAAGTCCTTAAGAGCGTTATAAATTAAGGGCATGTGTGAGGTTATTTGGATCATCCAAGAAGGCAACGAGATGTGCCAAGAAACTCACATTAGGTGAAGGATATCTATGTTCTTGGCTGCAGATTGGAGGCAAACCCCAACGAAGGAAGAAGAGGGTTGTTGGAGCACCTCTTGGTGACTGTTTGGGATTCGAGATGATAAAATTCAAGCTCCAAGTTGTTTAAGGCTGGATCAGGGCTTTTTTAGTGTAGGTTTCCTTCATAAACAAGGTTTCAAAGTCTCTGTTGATTGCAGGTAGGGACCGAGGTCTAAAGTGGCATGTTTTGGAAGGTCAAGAGCTAGTTTTATGGCCTTTTCAAGTTGCCACATGTCTAGACAAGGGACCGATATTGAATGAAGTATAGATGGCCTATTACGAAGGTACATCAAGAAAGTTAGAGGTTTATTGCAGTAGCACTAGGTTCATTAACCAGACCGATATCGTTAGGAAGTAGACCAAGGCTAGTGAAAGGACTTTTTGGGTTGTATTGTGTGTACATCCTCATAAAAGGGAGACACATACCTGTAGTTTATTTGGGAGAAGATATAATTTTTTGTAGTGGGTTTTAAGGCCTACACAAGGACTGGATTCCACCAAAAGGATCAATGTATGCTAGAAGCAACCTAAGGGAGGCTGACCATAGTTGTAGAAGGATGGTGGAGTTAGAGGAGAGGGCCTACAAGTGAATTTATTTTTCCCTAACTAGACCAGAGTCATAACATCAATATCATCAATCCATGAAAGGTATGTTTAGGTGTCTTTATAGTAATGTGTTGATGGTTGGATGGGAGCCCTAGGAGTTTGACAGTTTTGTATATATCCTAGGGAAATTATAGCGCCATATTGGTATGTGTCTTATCAAGAGGAGAAATAGTAAGCTGTAAAGCAGAAGTATGGTTGTCCTCTTGAGCTGATTTAATGTGCAGATATGGATGAAGATATGTTAATGGAGTCTATTAGAAGCCAAAAGGAGGGTTTCCTAGGTGTGAGAATTCCCTAGCCAGAGGTATATGCTACAAAAAGTAATGGTCACTTGTGGACTATTGTAGGGCAGAATGAGAGTGGACCAAGTGTGGATAATGACTTGGAATTTATGGTCTATTGGAGGACAACGTGATTGTTCCCAAGTTGGAGACTAGTGTGTAGCATCTTCATGGACTTATATGGTTGCTAGAGTGGCAGTGGTTGAGCTCAAGGGTCTGATCAACTAAGAGTTGTTTGAGTAGCCATATACTTGTGTGTGGAGAAGGGCTCCTACAACAGATTATGGTAAATCCTCATAGTCCGTGTTCATTGTGCGAGTTGAAAATCTTGTAGTGATAGATGGTAGGCCTTTGTGCCCTATGTTAGTATTAATTGGAGCAGCACAGGAATACCATAGTTGGTTGAAGTCACTGAGTAGATGAGGAGCAGCAGTGGGAAGATTAAGAGTTATTCACAAATGTAGTTGTTAACAACTCGACAAGAGTCTCGATATGTTGTGCTCTTTATGGACTAAGGAACAACCAGTTATCCAATTGATAGTTGAGGTTCAATGGCCAGATAGACTTGGAGCATTGATAGAGGAAGGATCTACATATCGGGAGCTAAAGGACATGATAGGTACAGTGTATGACTAAGGTAGATGTAAGTAACTCTACATTAGCTAGACAATCAAAGTCTCTTGTTGATGGTATATTGGGTTTCAATGGAATGAAACCAAGCCCCAGTTTTGTATCTTGTACTAGTGGATGTATGAGGGTAATTATCCGAGGTACAGGAGCCTTAGACTTTAGACTTTTGTATTATATGTTTATTAATATAACAAAGATGGGTTCAAAATTGTAAAAAGTTGTCCATATTTTGTACATATGTGATTTATTGTTGTTTATATTTCGTTGTGCAAAGTAGTTTCGTTGTGATTCTTGGTTTGGTAGTGTCATATATTTTAAGATTTTATCCCAGACAACAAAGTTGTGGAAAAATAATGGGTTTAACTTTTCTTGTAACTTGAAATTTTGGATCATCACATTCCTACCCCAAAGGGTAAGGTTTTGCATGAGGTGTATTCTCTAAATTAATTTTCTTGGTGATTGCTTCAAAGATAATATTGACTTGAGATACACTATCAAATAAAATATCAAACTTTCTATGTTTTGTACTGGCCCTGATATGGAAAACCTCAATTTTTTCTTTATTATTTTGATATTCAAGCTTGCTAGAAGAACTAGTACTTGCATTAGAATCTATGCATTTCATTCCCATGGCTATGATTTTGGTTTCAACACTTTAATCAAATCCTAGATCTTGTTGAGTTGTAGCAACAATCATTTGTTTCCCCTTGATATTTAACTTCTTTGGTATCAATTCTGGATGTAATTTCCAACACGCTTCTTCATCATGGCCATCTTTTGAACAATGTTTACAAGTGAGTTTATCTCCCTCTTTCTTGATAGTAGCATTCTTCTTACCCTTTCCTGTAAATTTACCCTTTCCTTTGTATCCAAATTTAAAGAGTTTCTTGCTCGACTCTTGAGTAACATTCTTGCTTCTTGATTTTAAATGAGTTTCCTGACCACATACTTCATATAGATTGGTGGGATTAAACATGAGTATAGTATGTCTCAAAAAACTATGTAATCCACATATATACTCAAGGTTAGTATCTTGTAAGGTTAAATAAACACCCAAAATTAAAGCTCTTCTTCTAAATTCGTGTGTGTAATTTTGGACACTCTCAGGACATTTAGCTTGTCTAAAATTTTTCCAATCCATAATTTCTTTTTGCATGTAAGTTAAAAGATACAATTTCCTTCTTAATGCAGCTATAAAATCATTCCATGAAGATATTATTTTACTACTTTTCTTCAAATCTTCTTGATTTTTGGCCTCCCACTAGATGAGAGTTGCACATTCCAAGCGAAGAGAAGCAAGGTATATCTTTATGACATCATCATCAATCTTTTCAATCCTTCAATATACGTCAATTTGACGAACCCAATTATCCAACTTTTCAACATTTACTTCTCCATTATACATTGGCAATTCATGAAACTTGACATCAATATTAATCAAAGGAGACTTAGCATGTCCTCTTGGAGATGTAGGAGGATTAAGGTCTATGTGATGAAGGAGGTGAAGAAGGAGGTGAAGATGGAGGTGAAGGAGGAGGAGGAGGTGGAGGATTTCTCCCATTACCATCATCACCTTTTGGCTGGTTATAAATTTATCCTTACAACTGTGTTGTTATCTCATTATACAACACTTTCACCATCTTAGTCATATAAAAGAAATATTTTATAAAATCTCTCTCATCTTATTGATAGGAAAAAGAATTCCTCCTCCAACAAGTGAGTATTTTCCCAATCAGGGTCCTAATTAGACCATTTTTCGTTTATATGGATGTATACTCTCCAGAAAAAAGGCTTGATTTCCTGTATTAACTTAAACTAAATTTAAACTAATTTATAACAATAGCTAATCTAGGGAAAATATATGGCATATTCTAATACTTACAATTATCTACAAAAATATAAACACACTGTTGGTATGATGGGATTAGTTTAAACATTAGGTGGCTAAAGGATTCAAATTAGCATAATACCACGTGAAACATCATGTGATTTTAAATCCTAATTAGATTTGGGTCTAGATAACCACACAGATAAGTTTTGAAAGATATTTTATAGAGAAACTTCAAAAACATATATTTTTTCAGGGTTTCATCATATTCAAGAAATTTGTTTTGTTAATTTTCTGGAATATACATATACATACATATACATATATATACATCCATATATATATATATATAACAAATTACTTGAATATGATGAAACCCTGAAAATATGTTTGGGGGGGGCTCTCGTCTCTTTCCGGCTTATATATATATATATATATATATATATATATATATATATATATATATATATATATATATATATATATATATATATATATATATATATATATATATATATATATATATATATATATATATATATGCATTAAAAAATAAGAGAGAACACTTATCTAGAAAATGAGAGCAAATAAAACCCTATATTTTGAATATCATATTCCAATGATCAAGCCATAATGAAAAATTAGCAATTCATAACACTTTATTGAAAAATGGATGTAGACTGTAATGTCTAAGAAATTTTTGACAAAAAAATCAAGTATTCAATCATAATTAAATAACATAAGTTTAAGAGTAATACCAAAGGAATCCGTTAAGTAATTAAAATGATTTCTAGACATAAATAACATAGCTCATAACACATCAAAAATGAAACTAGTCTTCAAAAAAATTGTTACTTCAAAATTGATTCAAAAATACAAGTCTCGAGTCTTCAAAATTTATCAACCCCTTATGTAAACGTAAGAGGTTCTATAAATACTTGAAAAAATAGGATTTGTTTCAAAATATAAGATAAGTCTTAAAACCAGAAAATAAAAATATTTTATGAAAGTGAATATCTACTTCTAAAAAATATAAATTCTATCATTGTTCAACTGATATTTCCTTGAGAAGTAGGTAACCTCTCATCATATTTAGAATATTCATAGTTTAGGTTGAGAAATATATGGGGTGCATGAATCTCAACATGTTTCACCCATTTTGAATACACCTCGGAAAAAACCGAGAAGTGAATCGATGTAAACAGATTTGTGCTGATTTGGTAGCTCGCAATCAAAACTTAGACCTTCTTCCTTATTTTATGATATTTTCTTTCAAATTTAGCAATAAGCTTAATTTCCTCAAAAGGAAGTTGTATAATTCTTGGAAATTTTGTTATGTCCATACCTTGATCCTTTTGATTTCTATATGATCTTTGATGACTAGGTCCTTTGTTGGCTGCCTTAACTCCCCTGGAATAATTTATTTCAGTGGCTTGGAACCTGGAAGGTTAAATTATTATATAAACTCAATTCCTTTCTCCCAAATTTCTAAGCATTTCCCTTGGGCACTATTGGTTCACTCTCTAATTCCTTTGGCTTTTCCTTTTCTATGGTTCAAAGATGCAAGCATTAATATTTTTTTTTTCAAACTTTTGGAATCTCATTAGATCGAAGTTATTTCTCCCAGTCAGGAATAGACAAAAAATTGGTTTTAATGTATTTTTCTTCTTCCACTATGAAATTAATATTTCATTTAAATTTGTAATTTGTCGATAAAATCTTGAGATTTTATCCATCTGTTTGTAGAAATTTGATTGATATTTTCTTAAAATCATAAAAATTTGTAATGCTTTCTCTTTGAAAATTTCTACACTTTGTGTGGCTTCTTGATTTTGATTGAGTCGGATTTTAAGAGAATATATTTTCCCTTTTAAAGTCATATTTATGACCTTAGTATTGCTTTCATCATCTTTCTTCAAAATGTGAATTTGTTTTCCATGTGCTTGCCTTAATTCTTTAATATGTTTCTCATGTCTTGAATTTAATAGGCTTTCAACTCCACCTAAAAATGATCCTTAGATTTTCTCTCTATACTGCAAAGCCTTGAATCAAAGTTGCAAAGTATTTTTACCAATTTTATTCATTAAATAATGCGTTCTTCACTAATTTCTTCTCCAACACTTTATTTTTCTATAGATTGTTGTCATATGAGGCTGCAAGCTCATTTAGATGATATTGGTTATAATTTAAAAAAAATTCCTAAGGCCTGGGAATATTCTTGAGCCTTCTCTTTTACATCTCCTTCATCTTTCCAGCTTAATTCTAAAACAATCTCTAATGAATTATGCTTCCTAATCTTTGTTCTTCTCACTATTAAATTGGTCTCAAAATCAAAATAGTAATTTGTTAAAGAAGGAATTGTATGAGGACCTGTTTCTAATTCAGAAACTAGATTGAATAAGAAATATTCCCAAGGGATCTTGGTGGAAATAGGTGTCATTGAGGTCTTAGGAGATGTAGTGGAAACAATATCCATCTCTTTTTGTGATTCCAATGCCTCTTTTTTGACTCATGGTATCATCAGCTATTTTTTTTCCTTATCCTTGTCAATTTCCATTTCTTGACTTCTTGTGTTTTCTGGTTGCTTCTTCTTTTTCTCCTTAGGGTAATTTATTACAATGATGTCTTGTTAACTTACTGTATTATTTTATGTTGATTTGTTCATTACTATATTTTCTTTCTTTTCTTTAGGATCTTTTGTAGTTGTAACCTCTGTTGTAACATGCTGATCTTTCTTCATTCCTTCAGTACTTTAAGCTTCTTTACTTGTAAAAATAACATCTTTTGTCTTATCAATTTGAACTTCTTGTTCTACTAAGAGACAACAGAAGGATCTGAAGTGATTTGGTTAAAATTAAATTGAAAAAATTAATAAGCCTTTAATTCCTCAAAATAAATATTGAGATGAAGAATTTTTTATCTTAAGAAACTTTCAAATTGATTTTCTCTAAAATTTAGTATTTTGTCTCTTGTTTCATTATCTAAAATCCTTCCTCTCTTAGTGGCATGTTGAAAACCATCAATATCTTTGAAAATATAATCAAAGGGAGGCTCGTGATGAGAAAATATTTTCATAAAGATAATTGTTTCAAAATGACTACTAATAATCTCATGAGGGCCATAATCATACTAAGGTAGAGAATGTAGCCAAACTTCTTGAAGCTCTTCTGCTTCCTTGAATCCATGTCCTTTATCTCTGATATTTATTTCACCAAATTTAATGGGAAACCTGGGACAAATATTCTTTTTTAATTTACTTAAATTCCTAGCTTGAACATTAAAAGGCTTGATTTGCCACTTCTCTTAGGGTGAGTCTTTCAAGGATATAACAAGGTAAGAGATGAGGTCCAACCTCACTCCCATATACTCTTATATAATAAAACAACTCTTCAACAAATCAATGACCAATGGACTCTAGGCCTTCTTTCATATTTTTACTAATTCTTGGAGGGATTTTCAAAATGAGATTTTGTAAAAAGGAATCATGACATAATTCCAAATATCATAAAAGTGATATTTGAAATTTGACTCCCACAGTACTGGGGTATAATTTTGAATAGAGAGTTGTTGGTTAGAAGGGTAGTTCCATTTCATGAGGGGAAATGGGTTTAAGGCAATAACAATATCTATTAAGAAATAAAACATATAAAAAATGTGCTTGTAGCTGGGGGGATATGATAATGACAAGTTCAAATCATATGCGATGTTTTGTGACAAAATTTCAACCCAATTGATATGTTTTCCATCCTTTAGGATACTATGTATTATTGGAATCCATTTTGTTTTTGCAATGTTCAGGGTCCTTCTCTCCATATAACCAGGTTAACATTTAGATGAGAAATATTATGGGTTTCTTGAAAATAGATATGGAATATTATTTATTAGAATTAAGTATAAACCCTTCATTTTCATCCATTTTCTACTCTGCAATTACTCTATCATAATTTTCCCCACATTTTTGTATAACAATATTTCAGAAATTCTTGTGGAAATCAACATTGAGCTAGATTTTTGGGGGACTTAGCTTGTACATGTCGATAGGAATTTTTTTTTACATGAGGCTATGAAAATTTTGTTATGGTATGATATTGTTCAGATTGAGATATCATCATGAATAAAAATCCATGAAATCCTATCATAGTAAGGGAAAATCCTGGCCCTGAAAGCTACCTTATGTAACTTTGTTCTTCTAATACCTTCAAACTGATTATTCTTTTTTCGAGAAGACCTTGGATATTTTAACCATCCTATATCTTCAAAGAAATAAAAAATATCCTCCCATCTCATCATACCTTCTCTATGGGTCTTGTAAGTGGAGTCAGAGATGAGGAATGGATTGAGGTTGACCTCCTCTGGCTATGGATGATTTATTTCTTTGATTTTATCCTTTTTCTACTCTACTTGTTGTTTTTATGCTGGCAATTTTCATTTCTTCCCCATTTTGTGGCATGTGAATAGAAAATATAAAGTATATAAGTTATTTCTAATCAAAATTTGAAATTGGACTAAGAATATTTTGTGATTTCAACCTGCTTACATAAAATGTTTGCAACTTGGTGTCATATCTCTATAATTCAAGTTTCTATGAAACTGGGTCTAAAAGAATGAAACATCATGCAAGAGAATGTTCTTGGGAGTTATGATTTTTGATTAAAAACTCAAATATAGTGTGAATTAATTAATTCATTAACTTCTTGTTACGTTATCAAACTGTCTTTTTTCATAAATTGAGATAACATCAGATAAATTTATTATAAATATCTAAACAAATCCCTTACGCGTGGAGTGTTGGAATTTCAAATCAATCCATTTTAAGAAAATAACGAGATGAACACAATTGAAGAAAATAAATATTATTTTATTCAGGGATTCAGACAGTTGGTTGGTAAGGTGGACGAGATTCCTTTTATTTGTTGATTTTTTATTCTTTCTTAACCTCGACTACACAAGAGTTGAGTGTGGTTGTAAGTTGCATAGTTGGGTGGTTGGGAGGTTGGGTAAGAATGTTTCAGAAGATTGGGAATTCGCTTGAGCTTCTAGTCAGGTGGTTGGAAGGTCGGAAGGTTGGGAGATCAGGTAGTATGAATTAAAAAATATTTTTTATGATTCTGACCTCCAACTTGTAAAATTATTTTTTGATGTTTTTATTTAATTTTTGAAATTTTTTTGTCTTTTAGGAAAAAAAATAAAAAAAATTCTAGGGCTTTTATTTAAATTTTTTATGTCAAAATCACAAAAGAGGTTTGTTGTAATCTTGAAAACACATCCTCAGATATCAAAATTTGTCCTTTTCCTTATTCATGTGCGATGACTTGAGGATTTTAAGGCCTCCTTGAGCCAATTTCAGGGTTAGTTTCTTAAGTGTTCCTTCTACTCTTCTCAATGTATACCTTGTAGGCATTCAAAAACCTTGCAAATTCTATCAAACCTTCACAAAAACCATGCTCTGATACCAAAGTGATCCAAAATTAAAATGTGAATTTTTCATGAAATGATTTGGAAGCTAGTTTGTATTTTAGGCAATGGATCATGATTGGAAAAAAACACGAACTTGAGTAAATTTTGCATAATTTAAACAATTAAAAAAGGAAAAACTTGTAGCATCAAACACAACAAATTGATAACGGTGTTCACCCCTCCTAGGCTACGTCTCCGGGTCCAACTTCTAATGGTGGCCCTTTTATTTATATGCTAAAATGTTTAATACATCATCATAGAACCTTAAATCTAAAAAAATAACACTTTCATTGCATCCTGAATGCCCAAAAAATCCTGTCTAGGCTCTTCTTGAGCTCAAAAAGGTTAAAAATTGAGAAATATAGACGTCCTTGAATTTATGCTGCAAAACTACTCTACAATATGGTCTCACTCTGAAAACATAGAAGCAAAAGTGACCTTGCTAATTTTTTTGGGACATTTCAATGTTACACTATCGGTCTTGGGTTTGATCTGCAATTTGGGGTGGAGGTTACTTTTTTTCTTAACATAATTATTTTTCTAAAAATTGTGGGTCGAAGCCCCCTCCTGTCCTCCATGTGCATGGTCATATGAATCCCATGGGAATAACGAGAATGGGCCATAGGCCACACACTCTCCTTGGTCCCTACTCCTGGTTCTCTATTGGCATAGGGCATGGGGTTGGGGCCCGGGCAAGGTGCCATGCACTCTACCCCCTGAAATTTCTGCTTGTGGTCGCATGCATATCAGAGAACCAATGTTTGGGACTTCCAATGATCCCTTGCCTCTATTAGCTGTTGGTTCAGTGAATTATGATATGGCCTATGGCTTGGCCGATCAAGCACACCCGCCGACTTGAATCTTCCCCTAACTGCTCAACCTTATCACATTAAATATAATTGTGCGCCTATGTTTAACAAGAAAACACTTGTAGCCCATTTGGTCAAGTGTTTTTTGAATGAATGAGAGGTCATATGGTCAAACTTGCGAAGTTATTCGTTCAACCAAAAAAATGTTTGGAGCCATTATCAAGGCCACATGGCGACCTTTTATTAGGCCATGTGGTGCCCTTTGATTGGCCCATGTGGCATTAGGGGAATTTTGAGGTCTAAAATGGGCCTCCTAAGAAAAATGTACAACAAAAATTAACTTTATAAGAACCAATAAGGTTCAAGATTATGATTTCAACCATGGGGGATGATTCACCATTTTTGGAGTAAAAAATTAAAAATAATAAAAATAATAAAATAATAAAACTACTTTTTCAACTTGTATTTTCAACTTATCTCCCTAATTTTTTACTCAAATTTTGAGCAGGATTACTCGTTGGATGCAAAATTTAATTCCTCATCCAAGGAGTACCCATGTTGCATACTTTCGATGGACCCTACCACATGAAAATTAAGAAATACATGGAAAAACATGATTGCAATCATGTTTTTCATGCATTTCTCATTTTTCGTGTAGCGGGCCCATATAAAGTATGCAACATGGGTACTCATTGGATGAGCAATCAAATTCTGCATCTAACGAGCGTTTCTGTTCGAAATTTGAGTTAACCCATAGGGAGATAAGTTGAAAAAACAAGTTCAAAAAATAGTTTTTTTCTTTTTTCCCTCTATAATTTGATGATGTAATCAAATATTATTGTATTATTTCCATTATTATTTTATATTTTCCTTAGGAGGCCCATTTTAGACCTCAAAATTCCCCTAATATGCCTGGGATTGACCTATCTCACGTACCTTAAAGGAAATTCCAGTGCACCATGTGTCCTCACAAGATTGGCCCATATTCCAGCCATACAGTCAAGTCATACTACTAACATCAACACCATGCCATCGTATACTTTGCACCGTCAACCCTACTAGTTGACTTTTTTATTATTTTCCAAAAATTTCAAAACATGATAAATTCCTCATACGGTTTTAGATTGAGGCGGTTCAAGCGTCGTTGGATTTAGAATGATGAGATTTATGATTTAGCGTTAGTTTGAGGATATTTTGTGTCATTTAATTTTTGAGCATATTTTTGATCCCCTAGATCAAGTATCTGAAATAATTTATTATTTTATACTTCTTAATTACATAATTTTTAAACTTTTTTTTTAGAACCTTAATAATTTCTAAAATTTTTAGCAATTTTAAAATGGAGTATAATAAACTTACATGATAAAATAGGATTGCCTAGGGTTAGGTTTTATTCTGCATATTTGTTTTCTACAAACCCCTATTTTGCATCCATATTTTGTATTCAAATAAGTTCTATATCATATTTGGTAACTATATATTTAATTTTTACTAATTTTTAATGAATGTCCATGTGGGGAGGGGTATGAAGCCCTCCTAAAAACAAGTAGTGACTAGTGAAAACCAATAAAATGTGAAGGGGTTAGGAGTTAATCATACCGAAGGAAATGTTTTGGAGAATGTAGTCTTGGGAGCCTAATGACAATCTTGGTTCAAAAGTAGATGTCTTCCTTGAGCTAAACCTAACCCTAAATACGAGGCTAGGTGTAATAAATAGAAAAAATATATTTAGTTTATGAAATATCATGCTCTCATCTGCAAATTTATCAGGTTATGGCCTTTAGAGAAAGATTTAGTGAAGTGAATCCAAATCAAGTGGTGTCCAAAAAGGCATATTGAATTGAAAATGGGAGACAAAGGCTTATTTACAGTTATTTTCCCATTTTGGAAGATCAAACTAGGGTGTTTAAAAATGGACCCTATTTCTATAATAACATGGGCCTTTTCATTATATTTTTGGAGGATAATTAGAATCCCAAGAAAAATTGTTTTTGGTGGCTCTAGTTTGGATAAGATTGTTATCTCCCTAAATAATTCTGGATCTAGAGATTCTTTAAGGCTTTGGGAATGATATAGGCTCTTTTGTGAAGATTTCTAAGGTAAATAGACATGATTGGTATACCTCATATGTTATAATTTGAATGTATATGAATATATCCTAGCCTCTCCTAGAATCCATAGAGATTTCCTATTGGGATGAAATCTGGAGTCAGACCATTGAATATGAGCATGTGCCTTTCTCTTGCCACTTGTGTTGCAAGTACGAGAACTTATTCATATATTTCATGATTTTCCAAGTTAGGTAGTAGTTTGAAGATTAGAAAGTCAACTGAGATGGATTTCAAATAATGGCTTCCAAAATATGAAACCCCATAAATTCATAAGGCCCAGTGAAGGATAATTTTTTTCAATATGAGAATAAGTTTATGGTGTTTTCAAATCCCAATGAGAATATCGAGCTACCTAAATATATCATGAATCTTGATTCGAGTGAGTAAAAGAATTAAAGTAAAGTTAATCCAAAGTGTAAAGCCCTAGAAGATCCACTTGAACCATAGTGCAATAAGCAATGGACATGGAAGTTGAGGAAGAAGTAGATACCCTAAGTCACGATGAAAAAGTGTTGGAATTTTTTTTGAGAGAATGGCATCAAAAATATCACACTACCAATCCCTAAAATCCAGCTAACTTAATTCCGAAAAACCTATCTAAGACTGAAGAGCTAGAAAGAGGCAATAGATGGAGAGTCAACACCATCAAAAAAGGGATTTTGATTCCATGCCCAAGGCAGAAATAGAAAAGTAAATATACATAAATAACTCAGGAAAAGGGGTCGATGTTCAACAAGAGCCTCGATTTATGTGGTTGGATAAAATTTGGTGGATTATTGACAGGTTATAGTATTTTTTTAGGTTTTTTCCTCCATCAAACATCTTATCTAATGAAGATAATATCTTGGAATCTGTGCATCCTTAGTATCTGGGGTAAACAAAGGTATCTTTTAGAAAGAATAAGCAAGGGAAAACTCTCAATATTTATGCTTGATAAATTAAAATTTTCATTAACAAGGTCAAAACAAAATTTGATCGATTTTGGAAAGGGTGTGAAGAAATGTCGGTGGATGCCAAAGGAAGTGTTGGTGACTTAGCCATACTTTGGAATCCTCTATAAGTCTCCTTTCAATATTTCATTATGTAGGCTTCATTATCTAAGATCAAAAGAAATGGGTTGCCTCATAGTTTCTTGTGGATCACATATTCTCTTGGAGAAATTGAATTCCTTAGTAGATATTCAGAAAATTTGATCCAATCATCAAGATTAGCTATGGGTAGTTGGAGGGTATTTTCATTTAATCAAATTTCAGGATGAAAAAAAATGAGGGATAAGCAGATTTTATTTAAAGGCACAATAATTTGTAGGGGTAATGCATGATATTCAGGTTGCATATTTGAGGACCATCAATGGGATCTACACTTGGAATAACCATAGAGGGGAAAGACATCAAGTTGTTAGTTGGATAAATTTATTTCTTATGTCTAAAGTTTTAATGGGAAATGATATTTTCACTTAATAATCTATCTTCCCAAGTCTTGTATATGATCATTGGCCAATCCATGTGGAGTTTGACCTAAAGGCGGCCTCAAAATCACTCCTTTAGAAATGATATATTTTTTATTGTGAATCCCCGAATTCCTAGATAAATCCAAAGGTTGGTGGGAGGAGATACAAATCCAAGGAGTTAACCTTATACATACTTTGCAATTGAAGCTACAAGAATTGAATTTAAAATAAGAGATTGGAATATAAATTATTTTGGTCATATCCTTGCTCAAAAAGAGATCTTGGAGAACCAGAGAAATTTTGTCAAACAAAAAATCATCTCTAATGTTCTATCAGAGGGCATGATCAAGGAAGAAGGTATCTTAATCAACCAAATGGACTAGAGGAAAAAAAAAGAGGAAACCTTCTAGAAATAGAAATACCATGTGCAGTGGTTGAAATAAGGAGAGCGAAATGCCAAATTATTTCATAAGGCTATGATCAAGCACCGTCATAAAAATAGGATATCATCTCTTCCATCACGTGATGGTCAAAATCTGGTTTATCAAAATTATATGGAGCTATAATTAGTCTCATTATACCAATCTCTTCTCACAGGTCTGATTCCAAATAGAGTTACTGCTATTCAACACATCATGGTGCATATCCCTAACCTCATTCTTCTTGAAAAAAATGAAGCCTTAATGAGGGATTTCTTTTTTAGTTAAGTGCAGGAAGTAGCAATTGAAATTCATAAGAAGAAATATAATGACCTAGATGTTTTCACCACATACATATTTTATGCATTTTGGTCCTTTCTTCACCCAAAATTTCATGCACTAATGGAAAAATATCATTGATATCAAAAGGTATAGTATGTCCTTACTGCCACTTTTATTCCTTTAATTCCTAATGAAAGTAGATTTGATGATCCTAACATATTTTTTCCCATTTCTCTTTGCAATGTGATTTATAAAATTATCTTACAATGAATATTCTTAACCACCTCAAGTTTCTCTTAAACAATATCATTTCCCCTAAGTAAACTAGTTTTGTGGAAGGTCGTAAAATTCTTGATGGGATTATCACTACTCATAGGGTCATTCATAACCTGAAAAAATTAAAGCAAGCTGGAATGTTAATAAAATTTCACCTCTCCAAGGCTTATCATAGGTTAAAGTGTAAATATATTCGGTCCACCCTCCAAGCCTTTAGTTTCTCTCCCTCTTGGATAGCCTAGATTCATTCCTTCATTTTCACTCCCTTTTATTGTATCCTCTTGAATGGATCCCCCACTTTTCCATTCAATCCCACTAAGGGTCCTTGGTGAAAATTTTCAATATAGAAAATATTACTTCATATTTTCCTTTTTCCTTAATACTTACTTGTGAATCGTATTTATCTTCTCGTGTTTCTTTATTAGATATTTTTAGAAAACTGATATCAAGATCAAAATAGTAAAGAAAATGGATATGGATATTATGCTCCAAGCTAGATAATAACCCCTCCATGGCGAAAACCAAGAAAAAATATTCTCTTCTTATAGAATTTTCTTCAAACGAGAAAAAAAATACCCAAACCCTAGATCAAGTCCTCCTCTAAGTACCAAGTCAGCCCTCCAAGAAAAACTTTCAAGTATATCAAGTCAACAAGGCTTGATCCTGCTTCAACTAGCTTTCCACTGCCTGCTTTGACCTTGCAACTATGATCTACAACTTTGTACTTCAACTTTAGCCTTACAATTTTGGCCCTGCGACTACTATAGAAACCTTAATTCATATTTTCAAGAGATCCTCCTTTGATCGAGATAGATTCTCCCAAGGTCAACACAGTAAAAAATATAATACTTTCTCTTCTATCAACTTGATACTTGAAGTGAATCTCCTACCATTCAGACCTACAATTTTTTCCTTCTTGAAAGATGCATAAACCCTATATCTTCACACATGTGAGATAGAGAGAGCCAAAAACTAGATATTCTTCCCTCTTCTTTCCTTCTAAAACTTCACTCTCATTTTCTTCTTGTTTCCTAGCTACATATTGAAATTATTGTTTACATATCAAACTTGTGAGTCAGTGAGTGTCAAACAAGGTCAAATATTCTCATTTATATAGCCTTTCCAAAGGGTCAAATTCCCTACTTTAGGCTGACTTATAGCTGAAAGGGATGACTTGTACTTTGGAGGTTTCCATGACTTCTAGACACAAAATAATTTTTTTAGAAAATTACTTCTTGATCTGAAGGGTCTTATAAACATGATGTCAACTCCCTTGATTCATGACAATAAATATTATGACCTAAAAAACCCTAGAAGCAGGAAGACCATGATTTTACCTAGAAAACCATCAATAAGAAGCATAAAATCCATGCTTTACAATAATATTTTTTCCTTATTATTTTGTTTGTTACATAATATTTACATATTGAAATGAGTATAATAACAATTATGAAGACTGAAACTAGTTACATTTCAAATATCCCTCACTAGGGTGATTATATCTCTCATTTTATATTTATTTTGTTGGTAGAGGGTATGGGTAGATATCTTAAATCCACAAGACATAAGGACATTTTTCAAGGGCTTCAACTATATTGTAATGACCTTCCCACCACCCATCAATGATATTCTGATAATATTATGTTTTTTTCCCTGCCTATGGTGAAGGAAGAAATGGCTTTGAAATCTATTCTTACTGCTTTTATAGAGGCCTCATAAACCTTGATAAATGGGGATAAATGAAATAATTTTTTTTTTAATACTTGTGTAATGATCTAGCAAAATTTATTTTTCCTTTTGGACTTCAAAATTATCTCTCTATTTCCTAAATATTTGGGAGCTCCCCTGGTGGAGGAATCCCTACAATCATATTGTTGGCAGAGAATTCTACAAAGTATGTCTAATAAACAAGATAATTGAACATTTCATTCTCTTAATTTGGTAGGTAGCTTTGTTTTTAAATTTATCCCTTCTATTTATAGAGACTTCCTTTAGAGAGGAGCAAAGAAGTCCAATAAGAAGTGGTCAATTATGGCCTATGACAAGATTTGTCTCCCTAATTTGGTAGGGGGATTAGGTTTGAGGGATCCAGAAATTATGAACAATGCATTGGGTGCTAAAGTATAGTATCGTTATCTACAAGGTGTAATAGAGTTATGGAAAATAATCCAGGATTGGAAGCATGGTTACTCCTCCCCCCAGTGAGAGAAATTTTGGGAAAATGATTATCCTCTTGGGTCATCCATCTAGAATTTTTCCATGGATAACCAAAGCCTAATTTAATTTCATGATTTTTTGGAAATTCAATATGGTAGGTTTGAATTATTTTGGAAGGATTCCTCATAGCAAATGCCATGCCTTAGGGTTTGAGATGACCTAAGATATTTAGAACCATTCAAAAGTGACCAATAGTGTTTTATTTTGGCATACTTATAGAAACCAAATCAAGGCTCTAGATTATGGTGGGAATGGAAATCTATAGAATATTATCCTTCTCATACATATCTTTCTTCCTAGCTTCTCCTAGCCAAAGAACTCCAAAAATATAAATATCCTTATCCCAAGATTAGGATAAGCTTAGGTTGGGAAACCAATCCATAAAATATGTTCACTCTAAAGAAATCCCAATTCATTCAAATTGTCATTAGGATATTCCTCAATATCCCATCCAGAGGAAAATATGGACGAATGTTCTTTGGCCTAGAGTATCTCACTTCCACTTTTTGATAGATCGACATAGAATTCTAACTTTAGATCCAATAAGGAAGAAATGTTATTTGGATCCTTCAATCTATTCTCCCTATTAGAGTCAGGAGTCAGATTAACACCTATTGAATATATTTCCTAATTTTTACCACCTAGAGGGAAATATAATGGTTATTTTTGGGTCTTCTAATCGCAAATACATGTGTAGTGAAAATTATAGAGCTTTGGTGACCTAGTATTGTAAGTAGCCTAGTAGTTAACAGATCCTAGACTTTAGCTCCAAGATTTTTCATATGGCCCCTCTATAAGGGAAGGAACAAAATGATATTTAAACATAAATCCATTGTGGTAGACTCGCTTGAGCTCCTTGTTAAACAAAATGTTTAGGGGAAAATTTTCAATAAGCCATAGACTTGGGATGATTGGAATGTGATTCCACAAAAAAATGGTATCCTTTACAAGTTGGATCTCTCTCATTCTATGACACATTCTTTCACATACAATAATCCCACACCAAGAGGGTCATTCCCTTCCTTTTTCTCCCCTCATCATGTGGGTTTTTTTAAACACAATTTTGGTAGGGCTTCTAAAGGTAATCCAAGCCATACAGGTTATGGTGGAATCTTCCACAATTAGGATTGTAAAGTTTTAAAGGTCTTCACAGTGAGCTATGGATTTATGAGTAATAACATGGTAATGGTTCCTTGCTTTAGAAAGAGGGCTTAAGGTTTGAATTTAGGCATGCATATCTAAAATCCAAATTGATGAGGGTTCTTAGTTAGTTATTAATATTGTACAAAATCTCATAAACAGATCAATATTAGTAGAAATTTTTTCCGAGAGCTGGATGTTGAAATGCCTTATTTCCTGCATCCATTCTATATTAAAAAAGGTTCCTTATGTTTTTGTGTCTAATTCAAGGTGATCTAGTAATAAGGAATTTGAATACTTAGCCAATATAGGGTGTCAGGACAAGACCGACTGCTTAAACTAATCTTCATATGTTGAGGATATGGTAAGCTCGAAAGCACCTTTACAATATATTATTGGGGCACATCGGAATCCATCAATCCAAGTGCACAAAAAACTATCAAAAAAGGTTGGGAGGGGTGCCCATCACCCCTCCCCCTCCCATTGCAACTAAGAGGGGTGGTTCTGTGGCCTTCCCCTTCAATGAAAGATGCATGCGAGCCCTTATTTCCCCTAGCATAATGGTATTTCCTCTTATGGAACCTTGGATTTTTTTGGTATTTCATGGATATTGTTATTTATTTCTAATTGGGAGTGCAGACCCACTGCTAGTGGGAATAAAATTCCTCCTATTATTCTCAAAGAAGCCTGGATTCAGGGTTTTCTTGGCTATAAGATGGAGTGAGACTGCTCCTTTGCCAACATAGGGGTCACATGAATATGGTGTAGTAGAATTAGTGACACATGTTGGAATCCAATTACCCCTTCCCCTTGTTGGGTTATCTATTTTCCATTGTTTTTTCCACTTAAAGTACTCCATCTTAGTCATTTTACAACACTACCACCCATTCCTTGCCCTCCTTGCAGGATTTCTCCATAAATGTGTCATAATAAATACAAGAATTCTCATGTAGTTAATTATTGTCATTTTCCTTTATTTTTTATAGATTAAAAAGGATAATTCTTGATTTATTACTAGTGATTATTTTTCTAGCTTGGTTCTTGTTGAAGTCTGAAATTTTTATTTGTGTGACAATCCTTTCTCCTCCCTTTTACCCTTTTCATGATAATTTTGTGGCAGTTTCAATCCAAATAGATCATCATAAATATGCTCAAGTATCCAAAATGTATTAATCATCCTTTATAATCCATTTCTTCTTTGTGAAATACAATTGAAACATTTCTACAACTATATAAATTTTCTCATGCCGCAACTAACGAAGAATTATGCGGCTATCTTCATGGTTAGATAGGTTATAAAGCTCAAAATAACTAATGAAAGTTACTAGTAGATGAAAAATGGTATACATATGAATATCCACTTGTCCTTGTGATATTGAAAACCACATGGATCAAGAGATCTAGAAGTCAGACCAGAAGTCAATTTTGGCTATGGCATTCTAGCGAACAAACAGATTTCAAAGGAAGTCCATGGCAAGATCAAGTGAGAATGAAAATGAATTAGAGGCTGATGTGTTCGATTAAAATCCCTCATGATTTTCTCCTTCCTTAGAAAATCATAAGGAGAAAGAATTTTATAGTAATTCTACTTCTTAGTTGTGATATTAGCTAAGCTGCCTCTTGGCATAAGACTCTTAAAACAATTTTAATAAGAAGTGTATAAAAATCCTTGAGGCGAGATTGAAAGAAAATAACCATTATTGTTAATTATTGTAATCTTTGTAGAATACTTTTGTGATTAATATAATCATATGTTTCTGATCCAATGTGTGTTTAAGCGAGTTAATTGAATTAGTGGGGAAGTTGCACTCAACAGGAGGGCCCCCTAGAGAGTTGTAAGAGTAGATTAATTTATTTTCACTGTGATTTGTTTTCTAAATAATTTTCTTTCTGTCGATGCATTTTTTTATTTAATTTCCAATCTAATTTATTGTTGTTCATATAAACAAAGAGCTCATAAAATACCAAGACGATTTACTTTTCATAGTACATTTCATTTATAAATTTCATTTCATAACTCAGTTAAAGTTCGCCAAGTAATTTCGTGGATGTTGAATATATGAATTTTTGAATTTATTTGTGCACTTTAGTAACTGTTTGAAGCTGTAAGTTCATTTTGATAAGTCTAGTGGAGATTTATTTCCTTTCAGAGGTAGTTAAAATTCTTTAATATTTATGAACTTAGAATTAGAATTTCTTTCCTTCAATAGAATTAGTATTTTCCTTCTGCAATAGAGTTAGAAATTTCCTTTCTGCAAGTAGAATTTTAGTTTCTTGTTTACAAATAGAATTAGATTCCTTTCTACAAAGTAAATTAGAATTCTCTTTCTACAATCAATTTCCATTTTATATTTAAATGAAGTTTTGGTTCTGAATTCATAGATTAAAAGTTTAGTTCAATTTCAATTTCAATTTTCCATGAAGTAGTTTCAATGGAAGAACATGTGCATGGTAACACTTTGATTCAATTTAACACTCTTCAGATTCACATACATTTTTATCTTTTAAAAGCCTAAAATATAACTCTAGAATATATTGTGCACATGCACTTCATAGGTACATGAACCTTGGCTAAAAATTAATGAAGTAATTTAACTTCAATTAAGTTACCCAAAATTTTGGCGATGTTTCTGAGGAAGTGTATGCAAGGTTCCATTTTTTTCGGTTTTCATATCATTTTAGATGTATTCAATTTCATAGATATGTGGTTAAAACTCATAAAATCATTTAGAATTAAGGAATAGAGGGATTCTAGGGGTATATTTGTAAGTAGAATTAGAGGACAAAGTTCAATTCCTACATCACCACTCACCCCCGCTACACCACGTAGTGCGACACCATCCACTGACACCTGCATTCCATCTATAGCAGGTAGACACAGACTTCCTGAGGTGCATAGATCTAAAATCCAACCTAGAGATTCACGTGATTCTTCCACTGAAGTTGTAGTTGAAGAACCTACATCCCCAAAATAAGGAGTAATATTTCACTCATCAATAAGAGAACAAATCTTTGGAAAAGAACTAGAGGAACCTAGTGAAGGAGAGGAAGAGTATCCTGAAATACCATTGGTAAACGAACTAGAGGAAGAGATATAAAATCCTATTATTGAACCTTACATTAGCTTTGAATAATCTACAATGGTAGAAGGGGAAGGAGAAGTACATAATGTCGATGGTGAACTTAGGATTGGAGGTGGAAAAGGCAGAAGAGGAAATAGAGGAGGACGTGGAGGTCGAGGTGGTTGTAGAGGATGTAGGAGAGAACCGTATCCTTAATTATTTACTATTTTTTATGAAGATACCATAGCCACAATGGAAATATTTCATCTTCTATTATTCCTAATTTTCATGGCCTAAGAACCGAGGATCCATAAACATCTCTTTTTGAGTTTGAAGTATTATGTAGATGCTATGATTACTTGTTTGATACTAAAAAATTGAAATTATTTCCTGCTAATCTTAAAGATGGAGCACTTAAATGGTTCATGGGACTAGGAGCACATACTATTAGAACATGGGAAGAAATGAAAAGGGTGTTCCTAGAAAAATATAAAGATTATTGTATTCCCCATAACCTTAAGGATGAAGTCTTTAATATGATGTAAAAGGAGGATGAAATTCTTGAAGACTTAGTCTAAATATTTTCCTATAATGTTAAAAGGGCTAGGATGCATGAACTAAATGAAGAAGCATTAACAGATATTTTTTTAAAATCTATAAGAGATGAGTGGATTGATCTTATCAACTTAATGGGAAAAGGAGATCTTTCTCAACTTTCATTTGGTGACATTTGTGATTTTTGTAAACATATCTCAAGGGGTAAGGCTAGATCTGGTAATAATCCAAGAGATCATGCCATTTCTAGGGTTATTAAATATGCATCTAGAACAATATGTAGAGCAGAACTAGGAAATTTTCTTGAAAACTTTAAAACAGATATCCTTGGGAATATTAGTGAACAACTAGATACTCTCAAGATGCAAAACAAGAAAAGAACTAGGAATGTTGCATTATCTATTTTTTTCCCTAGGTGTATAAAGAAAGATTCCCTGAGAGAATTTCACCTTGATAGTATAGAAATATGTGTCATATGTGCGCAAAATCATGGTACAAGGGAATTTCCCTCAATACCTAGTCTTAAAGATATTTTTCAAGATGAAGCTGGAACATGCCAAGATGAATCACTTTGTTTTGTTGCCTAAATACATTGGAAAAATCAACAAATAAATAAGACTTAAGTTTTTAATGCTCAATATCAATTATATGCATGACCATAGAATAATTGGACTGTGCTTATGCCTTGGCAACCTCGACCCCCTCAACCTCAAAATCCATCTTGGGCACAAGGTTGGTAGAATTATTATGGTATAAATCCTCAATATCCTCAATTCCAACGATTGAATCCCCCTTTTCCGGCACAATAGTATCCTCCTAAACCAAATTAACCCCCTCAATTCCAAGCTCAACCACCAAATCAACAAATTTCATTACCATCCACATCATTTCCTCAAAAACCCAACCAACTACCTGCTCAACCACTTCAAAATCCAAACAGTAAAATTTTCAAGATTGTATGATAGCCCCATTATCTGAATGATGTTCAAGTTAGATCTGGCAAGGTTTTGCAAAAGAAGTCACCAACGGTTGTAATCCAACAATATAAATAGGATGAGGTCCTTGAAAAGAAAACAATTCTTAATCAAGAAAAGACTCATCCAAAGTAAGATGTTCGTATACATTTGAAGGATGACCAAATAAACCTATATCCTACAGTTCCTCTAGTAGAACAATATTCTATTTCCTAAACAAGAACCACCTTTCGTGAAAGGCTCAATATTGATAAAGGAATAGAAAGGAAAATTGTTTTACCATATTATGATATGATAGATGAACTAAAGAATGTTTTCATCAAAATTCCTTTACTTTAAGCTATAAAGGAAATACCAATATTTTCAAAAAATATTAAGGAGCTATGCATTCGAAAACTGGGAAGGAAAATATAAGATGTTAAGAAAATCCAATTGGTAGGAAAAATTGTTGATATTATGATGGGGAAATCAATAGTTCAAAAATATCTAGATCGAGGTATCCCTATTGTAAAAATTGACATGAATGGTATTGAAGTTCCAAACACTTTGATTGATTTAGGATCATCCATCAATATTATGAGAAAAAAAACTATGGATCAATTAAATCTTACCAATCTTAAATATACCCCTACATTGTTGCAATTAGCAGATATATTGATTATCAAACATGATGGTATATTAGAAGATGTGTATGTTTCTTTCGATTCTTGATAATATCCCAATAATAATTTAGGATGTCACCCATTGATCCTTAGTAAACCTTGGCTAGCTATAGTTGATGCATTCATAAGTTGTAGATCTAGTGATATGTATATTTAGGAAGGAAACTATACTAAGAAATTCACATTATATCTACCCGCAAAAAAAAAAACTAAAGTAGAAAGTGAAGTATGGATAGATGATGATAATGAAGACTTTGATGATATTGAACCAGTGTTTACTCTTTCAAAAGTAGATGAAGAAGATAAATTAATAAATCTAATGAATAATAATGCTTCCTCTTCATAATATGTGCGAGGTCAAAGTTCTTAGGAACAATGTACTATTTAATATTTATAATCTCATGAAATGGATTTGAATTCTATGGAAAATTTTGGAAATTCTTTAGTATAAATCCTTGTAGGAAAAGCATTAAACATTAATAATAACTTGGAAGAATTTCAAAAGAATAAATTGATAAAGATGCTACCAAAACACACCTCCACTTATGCATGGGAGTATAATGATATGAAATAGATTGATCCCAAAACTTTTATGCATCATATTTATATCCAAGAAAATACCAAACTAGTTAGAAAACCTCAAAGGATAGTGAATCCTAATCTAAGAGAAATTATAACAGAGGAAATGAAAAATTTACTTAATGAAATTAATATATCTATCTGGTGTGGTGATCAAACACCATCATGGTTGCCATCAAGTCTAAAGGGGGAGTTTGTTGGTAATATGATGCAATATGTTTTCCTTGATGGAAACCTACTTGATGAAGTTATCCTTGATGGAAACCTACTTGATGAGTTTCCTTTTGATAGCAACCTACTTGTTAAAGATGTAAAAATTATGTTTCTACAGGTCAGTTCAGTTCTGTCAGAGAAACAAATTCCTGTAAGTGCTAGAGAAATGAAACAAGAAATATTTCTCAATGTATATGCAGGTTTGATGAAGGCAACCCGCGTACATATGCTACTTGGAATACAGGAAACCTGCGTATACATCCAGAATTAGTATATACGCAATTTTTATGAGGAAGCCAAGTCACGTATACATTTTGCGCTCTAAAATTATGATACTAAGGGGCATTACCATGGTATTAGCCCATAGTATTGAGCATTGTGTCATCTATTTGATTCCGTCCAAGAATACCATCTGTAGTTGTGTGGTTTTGGCTCATGGTATTGGTAAAGGCTAAATCTATATAAGGAGAAGAAGATCATAGTGCAAGTGGTGTGGATGTGCAAGGGTTTTTACTGAATACTTCTCTCTAAATTATATCTGCATGGGATGGACTCTGTTTATTGGTAAATCTGAAACTATGATGCACCCTTCGATACAATGATGGATCAGGATCTCTAGACCTAAAATGACTATTTGATCTATTGATGAGATGATTGGATCTGTGACCTGACGCATGTTTGCTGAAGTGAAGTAAAGAAATCTGGGTAAGTCTATAGATCTGAAATATTCAGCAAAATTAATATTTACAGATCTATACGCTAGTTCGTCTAGGTAAAAGCACGTATATACATGGCTTTGTCTCAGAAAAAATGCATATGGATGTCAGGGTTTTCTGAAGCTTGCTGGAGAGGTTATATGTTTATTACTGCTATATTTCTACTGTCTGTCAATGAAGTCTTCATGTAGATCTAGGTTTTTTGAATATTGTATATGTTGCTAAAGTTGAATGTGTACAAATTTGATCAATGAGTAATTAAATATGATAAATAATGCTAACTGAATGAGGGTTCTGCAAATTCAAAAATATATTTAACTGAAAGCCTCAGATCCAGTTCTGAGATTGATCATATTCTGAAATTTTAGTATTCTCAGATCTATATGCAGGTTGGTGTGAAGGAAAGCGTGTATACACGTAGGTGTAGTAAAGTGAAGTAGCGTATGCATTTTAAGATAATAAATGATCAAGGTTGAGATTGATTCTGCATTCTGATTCTAAAATCTGGGTTTATTACTGTACTCTGGTTGTAGTGATCTCATTTTTCTGATTGAAGTTTGAGTTAATTTTATTGGTATTGATCTTTATTCTGAGTTGTGTTGAATATCTGGGATCTAGTGTGAAAATTGATGAAACGTGGTCTGTAGTGGTTTCGAGGGTTGAAGCCGTCAGTTTGGAAGTAGAAGCTGCTAGAAGAAGCTGGTGTTTTGGTCAGGGGTTGAAGCTCCCTTCTAGTAGTGGCTGGCAAAAGAGATCAGGGGGTTGGAGCTCCCTTCCCGTAGCAACTAGAGAATGAGAGAAATTTGCAGCCTTCTGCAGGTAGATGCCTACGTACTGATATGAGTATGCATCAGTACACTATTTTAAGTAGTTTTCTTTATAACAAATATTGAAGACAGAGACGACAACAACGATGGTTTTCTCCCGAATTAGGTTTCCACCTTAAATCTTGGTGTTCATGTGTGTTTCTTATGTGTGATGATTTATTCTGTTCTTACTAAACATGCTTATTGCTTACTAAATATCTGATGAATGAATGATGCACTAAAGAATTATCAGCATAATAAGATCTCTGGACATACGCAAGTTTATTTAAAGATAGCTGCATGTATACGCTAGTTGGGTTCATTAAAGTCGCGTATAGAAATCAGTAAAGAAAAAGAAAATTTTATAGTGAGTTATAAATATTGATTCACCACCCCCCTCTAAGTATTTTTCCCAACACAGTTCAGGGGATTGTATCTCCCTTCCAGTAGTGGCTGGAAAACGAGATCAGGTGGTTGGAGCTCGCTTCCAGTAGCAGTTGGATAACTAGAGAAGGTTGCAACCTTCTACAGGTAGGTGCCCACATACTGATATGAGTCTGCATTAGTACAACATTGTATGCATTTTTCTATATAATATATTGAAGACAGAGATGACAGTAGTGGTGGTTTTCTCCCGACTTGGGTTTCCACCTTACATCTTGGTGTTCATGTGTGATTCTCTTATGTGATGATTTATTCTGTTATTACTACAAATGTTTACTGCTTAACTATTTGATGCATATCTGATGATCCAGGCTAAGTAATGTTATTGAATATTTATCTAAACAGTAAGACATTTGGGTATACACAAGTTTCTTTTAAGATAGATGCATGCATACGCTAGTTGGGCTAATCCAAGTCATGTATATAAATCAGTAAAAGAAAAGAAAAATATTGTGATTCTTGTAAATACTAATTTACACCCCCCCCCCTCCAGCATTTTTCCCAAAAATTGGTTTCAGAGAAGGTCCTTTTGAAAAAGCTTAATCGCTAGAAGGAAGATCACCTAAGATGAGCAATCAAGATGGGACACCATCTATCAAACCACCACTCTTCAACGGAAACAATTTAATATTCTGGAAGACAAGGGAAAGATCCTATCTTCATTCTCTTGGAGTAGATGTGTGGGATATTGTTGAAGGCGATTACCAATATCCAGCCATAGTTCAAGCAAATCCAACATCAAGGAAGAACTATGAAACCAATGTAAAGGTTGTCAATGCATTATTGGGGAGTTCAAATAAATCAAAATTTTTCAAAGTCATGTAGTTAAATACAAAAAGGAGATATGGGACAAAATCATTCTGTGCTATGAAGGTGATGCCAAGGTAAAACATGCTAAAATCCAAACTCTCAAAATTCAATATGAAAATATCATAATGCATAATGATTAAAGTATTACTAGTTTATTTTTACTTCAAGATCAGATCATAAATCAGATGAGAAATCTAGGTGAAGTCATAAGTGACACCACTCTAGTCGAAAAAGTATTAAGATCTTTGACTCCTAAATTTGAGTCAAAAGCGTCTATTATTGAAGAGAAGCAGGATCTACAGACTCTTACCGTTGCTCAACTTCATGGGATTTTTACTGCGTGTGAAATGAGGAGAGGAGGTTCGTTTGAAGTCAAAGAAGCTGCTTTTAGAGCTACTGCAAAAGGAAAGGACAAGGAAGAACAAAAACAATCTGTGTATGTATCAGAATAAGATGAGGTAAATTTTGTAAAGAAACTTTAACTTGGCACTGGAAGGTTCAAAGGTAAGCTTCCTTTCAAATGCTTTGCTTGTGGAAGAGTTGGTCATTACGCTACTAAATGTCCCCATAAAGATAATCATGAAACAGGAAAGGATTTAGCAACAAGTAATAGAAGACAATTTGTCAATAGAAAAAGTTACTATACTCATGAAGACAGTGATGGTTTATCAAATAGTGAAGAAAGAGAATCTGATCAAGATATTAGACTACTCATGGCCTTTGAAAATGACACTAGTGAGGCTAAAGATACTTTTATGGATGTTTTAGAAGAGAATGATTTTATTGAAGAAATCAATCAACTCAAAATATGTTTGGAAGAGGACAAAATAGCCATAGATTCTCTAAAGAATCAACTCATAGAAAAGGAGAAGCACAATGAGAAATTAAAATGTGAAATAGTAAGTCTAAGAAATGAAATTGAGAAAGTAAAATCGTTAAATCGTAGATTTTCTAAGGGATCTGAAACCTTAGATGAATTTATCAAGGTTCAACGCTCTCCTCTTGTGAATATAGGTCTTGGATATATTGGTGAATCTTCTCAGTCAAAAAATTCTTTAGCTACAAGCTATCTAAATGCACCAAAAGCCAGCTAGCAAATCTCCATCTCTCAGTAGAAGAACAAAAAAAATGACCAGGTAAAACATGATCACTCAAATTAAATGATAAACAATAACATAAATATCAGTCAAAAGGTAAACATTAATAGAAGACTCTATGATCACAGAAAATTCTTCTTTAATGGACAATGTTTCTCATGTCATAATTTTGGTCACAAAGTTGCTCAATGTGTTGCATACAAAACCATTATGACCAGAGAAGCAAGAAAGAAAAGAAATGAGACAGGAATAAAGAAGAATACTTATAACAATTTTTCTCCTCTTCAAGGCGAAATTGAACTTTCATTTTGCAATAACTTTGGACATGAAGAATATGAATACAGGACCAAATTTCAGCCAAAAGAACAGATATCCACAAGTTCCAAGGTATGGAGAAAGAAGGACTTACAGTTTGAAAGTTGTGGCATAGCTTTATTTGCAGAAGGAGAAGAAAATCAATGGTACATTGATAGAAGATGTTCAAAACACATGACAGGTGATAAAGATAAACTTATTTCATACAATGCATTATAGAAGGAAAATAATGTTACTTTTGGAAATGACTCTCCTACTATCATTAAGGGTAAAGGATATGTTTTTCTAAAACAAAAGGTTAAAGCTAACAATGTTATGTATGTTGATGGATTAAATCATAAATTGTTGAGTGTGAGTCAAATGTGTGATCAAGGAAATGAAGTTGTCTTTACTTCAACATAGTGTGTATTTCATGAAATTGACACAGGAAAGACCGTAATAAAAGGAACAAGAACACCAATAAATCTATATATATTGAAAGGTGGCCAAGAGCAATTTTATCTAGGTAAATATATAGAAAACTGGTTATGGCACAAAAGATTGGGACATTTCAGATTTTCTCAAATAAACAAATCAAGCAGACTCAAAGTTGTTCGTGATCTACCCAACATCACTTTACCTGAAATTACCATATGCAAATCATGCCAATTCGGTAAGAAAAATAGGGTGCAATTTAATTCCAAAGAAGGATCAGCAAGTATTCATATTGAACTTATACATACTGATTTATGTGGTCCTGTAAGGAAAAAGTCACCTCGTGGAGAACAATATTATATCCTATTCATTGATGATTTTTCTAGAATGTGTGGGATTGGTTTATTGAAACATAAATATGAAGCATTTGAAAAAATTAAGATATTCAACTCTTTGGTTGAAAATGAATTAGATCTAAAAATAAAATGTATTAGATCTAACTGAGGAGGAGAATAAATATCAGATGAATTCTTTGATTTTTGTGAACAATATGGTATAACAAGACAATTTTTTTGTAGCTGGAACTCCACAAAAAAATGGCATGGTAGACAGAATGAATATAACAATTCAGAAAATGGCTCGTGCTATGCTTGATGAATCTAGGATTCTTGACACCTTTTGGGGAGAAGCAACACATACTGCGGTAAATATTCTCAACAAGGCTCATGTGCATGTAAACAATGATAAAACTACTTATGAAATCTGGTATGGTAATATTCCCAATGTGAATCATTTTAAAGTTTTTGGAAGAAAATGATTTATAAAAAATAATGATGAAAAACATGGTAAGTTTGATCTTGGAGCAGATGAAGGAATATTTCTTGGTTACTCTTCTAGAAGAAAAGCATACAAATGCTACAATAAAATACTTCAGAAGACTATTGAATGTATTAATGTTGTAATTTATGAGTCTCTCACAGCTCCCAAAAAGGAAATAACAAAAAATGAGGATGATGATGATATATTTTCCCTCATCAAATAACAACAATATATAAGGAGAACCCAATGAAGCACCAGAAGAAGATATATCAGAAAAGGCTCCATCCAGGTATGTTCAAAAGAATCATCCCGAATCTCAAATATTGGGAGAAAAGGGTTCAGGTGTCCAAAAAAGAAGAACTCTTGTAGGATCTCCCAGTTATTTTGCATTCTTATCCACCATTGAACCATAGAATATAAATCAAGCTAGTAAAGATCAATGTTGGATTCATGCCATGAATGAAGAATTTGATCAAATTGAAAAAAAAAAATACTTGAGAATTGGTTCCAAGACGTCATGATAAAAATGTTATTGGAACAAAATGGATATTCAAAAACAAGTTAAATGAAAATGGAGATGTTATTAGAAAAGAAGCTAGGCCTGTTTGTAAAGGGTATGCTAAAAAATAAGGTATAGACTTTGAAGAAAAATTTGAGCCTATAGCCGGACTTGAAGCCATAAGAATGTTTCTTGATTTTTCAAGTTTTCAACAATTAAAGGTTTATCAAATGGATGTAAAATATGCTTTCCTCAATGGTGATATAGAAGAAGAAGTTTATATAGAACAATCAGAGGGATTCATTATGGGAAATGATGAAAAAATTGTCTACAAACTCAAAAAGGCTCTATATGGTCTAAAACAAGCTCCTCAAGCATGGTAATATTGTCTTGAAAAATATCTTCAACAAAAAAGTTTCACAAAAGGATCTGCAGACAGTAAATTATAAACAAAATTGAGAATGACAAATTGTTAATTATTGTTGTTTATGTTGATGACATCATTTTTGGGAGTAATGAAGAATACATGAGTTAGAAATTTTCTTATGTTATGAAACAATAATTTGAAATGTCTTTACCTAGGGAGCTAACATATTTTCTTGGCTTACAAGTGCAACAAGAAAAATATGGTATATTTCTCTCACAAGAAAAATATCTCAAAAAAATCCTGAAGAAATATGGGATGGAATATTGCAAACATGTGAGCACTCCAATGGTAACCAGATGTAGCCTTAGTTCTCATGATGATTCTCCTATGGTAAACCAACCAGAGTATAGATCTATGATTTGAAGTCTACTTTATCTAACTGGGATGAGACCGGATATCATGCATGCATTTGGGATTTTTGGATGATTCCAAGCCAATCCAAAGGAGTCACATCTTCAGGCTGTAAAAATAATATTCAAATATCTACAAGGAACCCAAGAATTTGTTCTATGGTATCCCAGGAATGTTGATCTTACTCTTCATGATTACACAAATGTGGATTAGGCTAGAAATATTGATGATTGAAAAAGCACTAGTGGTGGTGCATTTTTTATGGGGCCCTGATTAGTATCCTGGTTCAACAAGAAACAAAGTTTCAATGCCTTATCTACAGCAGAAGCAGAATATGTGGTTGTTTCATCATGTTGCACACAACTTCTTTGGATGATGCAAACATTACAATATATTCAAATCAAATGTTCTCCTCCCATATCTATCTTGTGTGATAATACAAGTGCCATCAGTATCTCGAAAAATCCTATTATGCATTCCAAAACCAAGAAAATTCCTATGAAATATCATTTTATACAAGAACAAGTGCTTAACAAGAAGGTTAAATTGGAATATGTCCCCTCCAAAGAACAGGTTGTTGACATATTTACTAAACCACTTCCCAGGGAAGAATTTGAATATATCAGAAAGAAGATGGGATTAGTCTTTTTCTCTCTTATAAAATCTGTTTGATTTCAGGTGATAAAATTTAGTATGCAGGTTTCATGAAGCCGAGTCTCGTATATACGTGAGTTTCTCTCTATACAGTCACGTATGAATCTTGTTGTCATAAAATCTATGGGTCAGCCTTCAAAACAACATGTGTCATATTTTCGACTTTGTTTCTTAGGTGTTGATGGGTATATTCTGCGGTTCTATTGATCAAATTACATTTCCCTTCCTTGATATTTATTTGATCGATGAATATGCTTTGATGAATTGTTTTCTGAAAATGTTCAGGATTCACAAGTTTAGGGGGGAGCATTATCCTTGCTGAGACTTCCTTGATATTTATCTGCTCGATGAATATGCTTTGATGAATTGTTTTTTGAAAATGTTTAGGATTCACAAGTTTAGGGGGAGCATTATCATTGTTGAGATGAATGCATTGTTGGTTGATGAATTATGATCTATCTCTTGAGATCCTTTGGTTATAAAAATTCATATCTGTAATTTGATGTAAGGGTCATGCTAAGATCTATGATGTAAATATTGTCATATTTAGTCATGTATGGACTTGTTCAAATATGTAAACCCACTTGGTTGGGTAGTTGAGTCAATGTGTAATTCCACTCGGTTGGATATTTGATGTAAGTGCGAGTCCTTGGTGATAGGAAAGGTATAGATTCATGTATTCTATTGAAAATATGAAGCCTCAACATGTGCTCAGAGGGAGCATTATACCTCCCTTTTCCCTTGATGTCAAAGGGGGAGAGTATTTTGTGTTTGAATAATGTTTATATCTTATATCTACAGGTTGTGGTGATCAAAATCCAACATGGTTGCCATCAAGTCCAAAGGGGGATATTGTTGGCATTATGATTATTATGATTGCATATGTTGTCCTTGATGGCAAATCTCTGACAAAATATGAAGTATATGGCTTCTGTAGAAGCACTGTGGTTTAGCAAAAGGTCTAGTAGAAGATGGATAATGTTCATATTTAAGGATCTACACACGAGTTCGCTCAAGAAAAGTCATGTATACAAGCGGAAAATAAGAAGCAAAGTAGCGTATGCCTTTTGCGCTCTAAATTTATGATACCAGGGGTCCTTACCATGGTTTTAGCCCACAATATTGAGTGTTGTGTCATCTATTTGATTCCATTTATGAATACCATCGACACGTGTATTTTTTGCTCATGGTATTGAGACAGGCTCAAACTATATAAAGAGAAGAAGATCATAGTGAAAGTTGTTCAAGTTGATGGGTTTTTGATTGAATAATTTACTATGAAGTATATCTACATGGAATGTATTACAGTTTATGAATAGATCTATAATAATGATGCAACTATGAATACAATGATGGATCAGGATCTCTAGATCTAAAAAATAGTATGCATTTGCTTGATCTATTTGTGAGATGTTTAGATCTGTGATCTGGCGCATGTTTCCTGAAGTGAAGGGTATGATCTGATCAAATCTGTTGATATGAAACTTAATGCAGTCCTGAATATTTACAGATTTATACGCTGGTTCGTCACGGTGAAAGCGCGTACACATGCGCGTTCGTATCAGCAAACGCACGTATGGAAGTTAGGTTTTTCTGAAGCGTGATGAAGAGGTTAGTCTGATTATTTCTGCTATATTTCTGTTGTATGTCAATGAAGTCTTCATGTAGATCTGGGTTGTTTGAATACTGTATATGTTGCTAGTTGATTATGTACAAATATGATCAATGACTAAGTAATTGAATATGATGGAAACTGCTGACTGAATAAGGGTTATGTAAATCTGACAAAGTATGACTGAATGCCTTAGATGTGTTATGAGTCTAATCAGATTCTTAAAATTTAGTATACAAAGATATATACACAGGTTGGTGTGCAGGAAAACACGTATACGCGCAGGTTGCAATAAGTGAAGTAGCATATACATTTGATTCCATGAATGATCAAGGTTGAAATTGATTCTATATGTAAGTTTAGAAGTCTTGGTTTATTATTGTGTTCTGATTATAGTTATCTCATTGTTCAGTGTAAAGTTTATGTTATGTCTATTGGTGTTGATCTATAAATTGAGTTGTGTTGAAGCTGTTGGATCCAGTGTGAAAATTTATGAAATGTGGTCTGCAATGGACCTAAGGGTTGAAGCCTTCAGTGTGGAAGTAGAAGCTTCATGCCAATAGAAGTTGGTGTTCAATTTAGGGGGTTGTAGCTCCCTTCCAGTAGTGGCTAGTAAATGAGATCAGGGGGTTGGAGCTCCCTTCCAGTAGCAGCTGGAGAATGAGAGAAGGTTGCAGCCTTCTACAGGTGGGTGCCTGAATACAGATATGATTCTGAATCAATACAACATTGTAAGCAATTTTTCTATATAATAATTATTGAAGACAGAGACGACATCAGTGGTGGTTTTCTCTTGACTTGGGTTTCCACCTTGAATCTTGTTGTTCATGTGTGATGCTCTTGTGTGATGATTTATTCTATTATTACTACACATGTTTACTTCTTAACTATTTTATGCATATCTGATGATCTGGGCTAAGTAATGTTATTGGATATTTATCAGAGCAAAAATACATTTGGGTATACACAAGTTTCTTTTAAGATAGCCACGTACATACGCTAGTTGGGCTAATCCAAGTCGCGTATATAAATCAGTAAAAGAAAAGAAAAAGATTACGATTCTTGTAAATATTGATTCACACCACCCCCCCCCCCCCCCCCTCTCAGTATTTTTCCCAACAAAAGTATCTTAACTTCCGTTACAGTATTGGGTTTAGGCCAATTCACCATAACATCAAATTTTGAGGGATAAATATTCAATTCACCACCTCCTACGATATGACCCAAGTAAACCAAAGAGTTCTTCCCAAATTCACATTTAGACATCTTCAAATACAAATTTTCCTTTTTCAATAAATCTAGAACTTACTTTAAATGCTTGAAATTCTCTTTATGAGTCTGTTGATAGAAAAATATGTCTGGCCAACAGTAGGGGATCTCCCCGATAAAAATTCCAAACTATACTCTAAACCATTTGGAATAGGGATCCCGTCCGGGGTGTGGGTCCGGCTACCACTTAATTATCCTTTCCTTGGGTCTCAGTAGGACTCTATAAACCTACAGACACATGCTTATTCGGATGATACAAGACACATGATTGTTGAATTAAATGAACATACAACACTATGTGTAGCAAGCTGAATTATAAAGCATGGGGCCAAAGGAAATGTTGTCAACATCATATCATTAGGGTCATGCTTGTACATTGTTCTAACCACAGAAGAAACAATTTTTTATGGTAGAATACCCTTCAATTCCTTAAATGGTTTTGGTAATGATATAAATGTCAATAAAAAAAGTTATTAACATTCATGAGAAAGAGAAATAAACTTAGCACCATTAACACATGTTTAGAAAACTATAATGCATAAATGATGTAATTGGAGATGCAGTTTCATTAATAAAAAGATGTTAGAAACTGAAAACAGAATACTCATAGTATTCACACATCGACCAACATCAGATCCAAAAATGGAGTTAGCACATGCTTGTATTCATACTCAAATATTTGTAGTCCTTCTATACAATGCTCTATATCTCTTTGAGTCCCAAACAAAAAGCCCATTAAAATTTTCTTGAAGGAAGTTTTTATAGAAAAAAACTCGCCCTTTGGGCTTCCCAAATTTCTGCCTTCCTGACAATTGGGTTGCCTTGCGACCTGAATGGAAGATGCGACCTGCGACCTAGTTGGACAGTGCGACCTGCGACCTAGTTGGAAAGTGTGACCTACGACTTGGCTGGATAGTGTGACCTGCGACCTCTTCTGTGGATTTTCACCTTGCAATCTAATCATGGGAGTGTGTGCGTGATTGCGAGGTCAGGGACATCAACTTGTTGCTCCTTGAGGAAATTTCCATGCACGATAATCTGCAGCGACTGGGGAGATTAGAGGAGTCTCTTCCCTTAACCGGTGCAGACATTCTAAGGAATTCAGAATCAGAGTTTCTCTTTTGAGTGTGACCTGGTTAGCTAAAGAAGCCAGTTTAGTGTAGATCCAAAATGGTGTTATGATGAACTTAACCAAGTTCTCCTGTGATGTGGGAAGTTCAAGTGTAGTGGCGGCTTGTATGATAGGTTGTAGAAATGCTTGAATCTCCTGATCTATCTATCCCCACATCTTATCCTCACTCAGTGCACCCAGAGAAGGAATGTGGTGTAGTTCATGCATTGACTCAATGCCACTGATCAAATGCTCGTATGCGGTCATTACCTTTTCTAGATCTTTAAATAATTTCTCCTTGGATTGCATCTTGATATGGATTTGGACCTTGTCATTCTGGGTGTGAATCCAGTCTTTCTTGGGCAATTTTTCTGGAGCCTGTGGGTATCTGCCTGTCCATTCTATCATTCTATCCAGAGCGGCAGAGGCCTCTTTCAGTTGCTCGTTTCTCTACTTTGTCTCTACTTGGGCTCTTAGTAGAGGTGCGACTGTTTGTTTTATAGTGAACATCTCCCTGTAAACTTGTCTCATGGTGACCTCCAGCGTCACCAACTCTCTCTAGACGGTGAGCGGTACTTCATTAATAAGAGTATTTTTGTCCTGGAGTTGTTGGATTTATTCCCTTAGTGCTCTCTTTTCTTGATATACCCTTGCTTCCCTTTGTTCAGAGTCCTGTAATCTATTTTGTAGGAAAAGGATTTCTCTACTCATCTGGCTCATATTTTCTTCTGTGGCTGCGGAAAAAGAAGTGTCGGCCAATGCTATCATCACTGGGTTGGTCCTAGTGTCTAGGACTATATCTTTCTCCGTCATGGCTGTGAATGGGGCGAAAGGGTTCCGTGCTAGGCATCTCCTCTTTTCCTATCGGATTTTTAAGGTGAACTGATCATAAGTGAGTCTTGTTAGGTTGAACACCTCCTCCTCTTTTCCTTCAGAGGAGTCTAGCTCAGAGAGTGAAAAACGTGTGTTAATTATAGGTACTTTGATGGGCTGCAGCTTGATTTGTACTCTTGTTACTAGAGGAGGTGTCTCGGTGTCTTTTGATCTTTGATCCTCCTCTTCTTTTCTCTTTCGTTCTTCTTCCTCTTTCCGAATCCACTCCACCTTTGCCTTGTCCTGTTTTTCTTTCTGCCTTCACTCTGCTTCCGATTTTTCTTCCTGCTCTTCCTTCCTCCTACATTCGGCCTCCACTTGATACAATTATTTCTTGAGATATCGTTCCGCTTTTGCTTTCGCTTCCTGCTCTTCCTTCCTCTTCCGGGCATCCTCTGCCTGTTTCTTTCTCTGTTCTGCTTTCAGGTTTTTCCTATGCTTATCTTCATCTTCTTTTTCCTTCTTTTTAGCTTCTAGCCGAGCTTATGCTTCTTGTTCTTTGTTTTGGGCAGTAGAGTTGTGGCTCGTGCTGGTTCGAGGATTCTTGGCCTGGGAAGAAGAGGCACCTCCCAACTTGCGGATTCTTTCCTCCAAAGTATGATTATCTAGATCTTCCTGATCGGACCATGCTCCCAGGGAAAGTTCCCTATCTGTGTTATACCAATTTCTTTTCTGATCCTCATATGGGCATTCAGTATGCTGGTAGCTCCATTTTAACTTGGCACGTTTGCAGTGGTCAGGGACTATCTTCTCCGGATTGTATGTCCGGTGATCCAAAGGCCATAGGTAGAAACCTTTGATTTGTTCCACTTCTACCTCTACCTCCCTGAAATATTTGACTGTGTAGGCACCAATGGTGAGTGGCAATGTAGGCCATGACTTTTTCTTACCTTTAGTAAGGACCTTTGAGAAACCAGAAGTCATCTGATAACATACTTCCTGAAGAAGCATCCTTTTCGTAATGAATCGGGGCAAAGCATGAGGAGTCTTGAATGAACCAAAGACTCGAATAAAGGTGTATTCTGCGAGTGGAAACCAATGTGCCACCTTGACTAAAATTTCCATGGCTCGCTAGGACATGCATGGGGTATCCTGACCGAAAAATTTCCTGTAGAGTGCAAGGATGAAAAGTTGTGAGATTGACTCTATATCTTGCTTGTACTTAGAGTCCTAGAATACTTGCATTTCTATGTGAACTAGGCATGCCTGCTCTGGGTCCTAGTTGTGAGCCCATCCCTCAAAGTGGCACCTGGAACAAACTACATCCAATAGATAGGAGGCCATGTAAAATTCGGACGAGTATCCCTCCTTTGGTGCCAGTGCCACAGATATGTTTGTTTTGAGAGACACCACTAGCAAGTTTGCCCAATTGAAACGAGTGCCATATACATTAGCATAGTTCATCAAGGATACCCAAGTGCCACTAAATGTGGTGGCATCAGGATGACCATATATCCTACAAAGCATAGCTACCACCAGCTTGTATACCTTTCTGAGGCCCACCACTGGATACTTCTGATCCTTCTTGAATTTGAACTTCTCAGGTTCCTCCCACCATCCTCTCAGGGTGTCTTCTATAGAGATCATATGGGTGGTGGCCCATTCTTCTGTGAAAGTTTTTTACCGTTCCAGCAGTGCCTAATAAAACTCAGCATCTGAGCCCTTTAGAGTTGCAAAAGCTCTTCCCTCGTGGTCTCAAATTACCCACTTCTTGGGGTCGATATTCTGTATGATCCATTCAATGACTTCTGCACATGGGAATATAACAGGGTGGGCACCTACGTAGTGAATCTTTGACCTTTTAACTTTTACATATACTTGCTGGTCGGGGAGGTCCTCTGGAAATTTTGGTCGTGCAAATTCTTGGTATACTTGATACCAACTCATGCTATCTCCTTTGGCAAATGTACATGCAGTGTCCCCATGGATTGGGGGAGGAGACATTGGTATTTCCATTTCTGTGTCTTCTATCTCTGGGCTCTTGTTTTTCTTGCGAACTACCAGAGGTCCCATGTCACTTGAGGCTGAAGATATGGAGATGCACTCTAACTCTGCTTCGAAATCACCTGGCATGTTCATAAAACAATCCTAGCATAATACAGATGCCATAATAATAAATGCCTAGGTACTGCTTTTTAATTCTGCCCAACTGAGACCCAGGAAAGGGCGAATTAGTGACTTGCAACCGGGTCGTTGGGTTTTTGAGGCTAAAACTTCTTGAAGGGTGCGACCTTGTGACCTAGCGACTTGTGACCAGGTTGCTGGGTCGCTGAGTCGCAAGGTCGCAAACGTCAAGTTTTGAATGAGATGCGACTCAGCAACTCAGCAACCAGGGGTCACAAGGTTGCAGGGTCAGAAGTCGTGCTAGGGCTGAGTGGAAGATTAATCAGCGGCACGGCCCTTTTTTTCCATTTTAACATAAACAACACCAGGACTAAGTGAGGAAAACAAAAAAATGAAGATGAAGAAGTCATGAGGGAAAAGATAAACACATGTGTGGTTGGTTGGCTCCATTTACAAGTTTGTGTCAGGAATGGCAGGGTTTGGATCATTTGAAAAGACTCAGGCTTCAAAAGGATCTAAAAAATGGGAGATGTTAGGTGGATTTAAAGGACTTTTATTAGAGGACAAGGGCAACAAAGGAAAAAAATGGAAGCATCAGGAGGATTAGGCAACTTACCTGAGAAAATCGCGCTTTAGTTGGTTTGTCAGAAGCGTTTTTTGCTCTTCGTCGTGTGGGTGAAATGTGACCTAGAGACCCTTCTATTTATAAAGGGGTCATGTGTGCAAGCAATAAATGAGGTCGCTGGGTCACAAATATCCCGCGCTAGTGAGATATGCGACCTTGCGACCTTGGAGGTTCGCAGGGTCGCAAGGTCACTAAGTCGCGATTTTGAGAATTGAGTGAGAGTTTCGACCTGGCGACCTGATAGGTCATAAGGTTGCTAGGTCACAGATTTGAAAAAAAATACCTAACTGCAACTCAAAGACTTAAGGATTTTCCTAAAATAGACTTGAACCTTAGATTTTGACTTAGCTTTTCGATGCTCAGGGGCTCAAAAAATCTTATATGGTGAATTTTTGGAGGGTGTTGTCGAGGCTACAACAGAGTCTTACTGTAAATCAGAATATTATCTAAGTACACTATGAAAAAATCATCAAGGAATGGTAGGAATACATAATTTATAACTCTCATGAATGTGGTAAGTTCATTACAAAGCTAAAATGACATAACTAACCATTCAAACATACCTTGTTTTTTTATTGAAAGTAGTTTTCCAAATATTATGCTCAACAATTTTTATTTGATGATAATCGTTTCTCAAGTCTATGTTAGTAAAACAAATACAATCCTTTAATTGATCTAGAAAATCATCAATGTGAGGAAGAGGATAATTATTCTTTACTGTGGTCTTGTTCAAAGCTCATAAATCCATACACATGTGACATGTACCATATTTCTTCGGAACCAAAACAATAGGAAACCCACAAGGAGATGTACTAGGTATGATGACCCCTTTGTCAACAGCTCTTGAATTTGTTTCTTAATCTCTACATGGTCCAAAATTGACATTCTATACATGCCAATATTCAGAAGTGGTGCATCCTTCTACAATTATATTTCACATTGGATTCCTCTTTTTGGAGGAAACCCTTCGGGTTCCTAAAATATCTTGTCATAAGTTTTAACAACTTCAACCAATTCATGCTTGAGTTTAGAATCAAATCCTAAAAAAGCTTCAAATTTAGAAATATATTTAGCTTTAATCATCGGCAAAAACAATTTATTACTAGCATTCACAAGCCTTTTCATTTTACCAACACTAATAAGAGTGAAATTCATCTTCTTTTGATGTGCTCCAACAATATACTCAACTCCATATTTGAAAATATTATATTTGTTCTCATGACGATTGAATATGGATTTTTGGTCATACAAATATTGACTCCCTAAAATAATCCCACAAATATCAAGTCGTATTGTTGATTTTTGTAGCTTGGGAGGTCTTCCAAGCCTTGAGGATTGATGGTTGGGAGGAAGGAGCTCCACAAGTGGCCTTGTGGTTTTGTAACCCAATCTTGGTGTTTTTCACCCACCAATGTTGAGGAAACAAATATGGAAAGATCTAGACATGTGATGGATGAGGATGATAGTACTCATCAAGATGAATCCGAGGCATCGAAAATAATTTGATTCCAAATTGTGGTTGAAGAGAAATGAATTTTTGAACTATAGTGTGGGTGAAGAAGCCTACTAGTTTAGACCAACCTAGTGTTTTTGGTCACCTTATGACAGTTGGAAACCCACCTTCATAAGGTTAGTCGAATCCCAAAATAAGGCTATAAATTACGAGCATGTGTAAGGTTATTTGGATCATCCAAGAAGGTAGCAATATGTGACAGGAAAATAGCATTAGGTGAAGGAGATCTTTGTTCTTGGTCGTAAATTGGAGGCATACCCCAACGAAGGAAGAAGAGGGTTGTTAGAGAATCTCTTGGTGACTATTTTGGGGCTGATATGATCATATGAAAGGTCTCGATACTTTAGTGGTGGATTTGGGATTATTTAGTGCATGTTTCCTTCATAAAAAAGGCATCGAAGTCTCTGTTGATTGCAGGTAGGGACCAAGGTCTGAGGTGGTATGTTTTGGAATTTTGAGGGCTATTTTGCAGGTTTTTTCAAGATGCCACATGTCCATAAAAGTTACCAAGATTCAATGAAGGTTATACATCCTGTTAGGAAGGGACAACAAGAAATTTATAGGGTTATTGCAATAGCACAAAGTTCCCTAACCAAGACGAGAGAGTTAGGAAGTAGACCAAGGCTAGCGGAAGGAATTCTCAGGTTGTATTGTGGAAAACCTCATAAAAGGGAGTTGCAAACCTGTAGTTTGGTTGGGAGGAGATATGATTTCTTTTAGTCGCCTGTAAGGCATGACCATAGACTAGATTCCACCAAAAGGAGCATTGTATGCTAGAAGCAACCTAAATGGGGTAGGTAGTAGTTGTAGAAGGATGGTGGAGTTGGAGGAGAGGGCCTACAAGTGACTGTAGTGTTCCCTAACTAGAACACAGTCATAACAATAGTATCATCATCCAAAGAGAGGTACGTTGAGGTGTATGTATGGTAATGTGTTGTTGGTTGGATTGAAGTTCTAGGAGTTGGACAATTTGGTATATATCCTAGGGTAATTACATCAGCAGATTGGTATGTGTCTTGTTAAGAGGAGCAATGGTAAGTTATAGAGAAAAATTATGGTTGTCCTCCTGAGCTCATGTAATGTGCATATGTGGATGAAGATAAGTTCATGGAGTTTGTTGGAAGCCAAGAGGATGGTTTCTTAGGTGCTAGGATGCCCTAGCCAGAGGTATATGCTACAAAAGGTATTGGTCACTCGTGGACTATTGGAGGGCACTGTGATAGTGGACCAAGTGTGGATAGCGATTGGGAATTTATCGTATGTTGGAGGAAAATGTGATAGTGCCCAAGTTGGATCCTGGTGTGCGCCATATTCATGAACTTAGATGGTTGCTATAGTGGACGTTGTTGAGCTCAAGGGTCTAATCAACCAAGGGCAGTTTGAGTAGCCATAGACTTGTGTGTAGAGAAGGAATTCTACAGTAGATGATGGGTAGTCCTCCTAGCCCATGTTAATTATGTGAGATGGACATCTTGTAGTGATAGGTAGCAGCCCTTTGTCATCTATGTTGGTCTTCATTGGAAAAATGTGGAAATACCATAGTCAGCTGAAGTCCCTGAGTAGTTGAGGAGTAGCAGTGGCCAAATTCATAGTTGCTCACAAATAGATTTATGAACCACTTGACATGAGTCTCGATGTGTTGTGCTCTTAATGGACTAAGGCACGACTAGTGAGAATATTGATAGTCGAGGTCCAGTGGCCAGATGGACTTGGAGCATTATAGAGGCAAGAGTTGCAGATATGCAGTCGAAGGACCAAGAAGGTACAAGGTACTATCAAGGCAGCTCTGAGGAGCTCTACATCAGCTAGATGGTAAGAGTATCTTGTTGAAGCTATATTGGTTGTTGATGGAATAACACCAAGCCCCAATTTTGTATCTTGTACTAGTACTAGATGTAAGAGGGCCATGGGATCCTTAGACTATTGTATTATATGTTTATTGATATAACAAATTTGGGTTGAAAATTGTAAAAAATTGTCCATATTTTGTGCATATGTGATTTACTATTGTTTATATTCCACTATGCAAAGTAGTTTCGTTGTGATTCTTGGTTTGGTATCGTAAAATATTTTAAGATTCTATCCAAGACACCAAGGTCATGGAAAAAAAAATAGGGTATCAGAGCTAATTTGAGGGACAGTGAATCATAGTGTGCATAACGAAGAAATTCAGAGGGAAATGTGGGTGTCTAGATCATGAGGGTTCAGCAGAAGACATGGATATGTGGTATTGGTTGGCTTGGCAGCGAGATTGTCTAGGAGTTCTGGTGGATTGGTGGTGAGCCTAGTGAATAATAGTTTGTTGTAAGGCATATTGTTGATCATGGAATTACAATTAATTTTCATGGATGGTTGGGATAACTCGAGAGTTTCTTCGGATTGGATGAGATTAGGTTGATCGAGATAGCTACATGTGATGGACTACATATTGGTAGGCTAGAGTGCTCATCAAATCATGATGTTTCATATCCAAGATTGGTGGGATTTGCATGAGTGGTGTTTGATCTAAGAGGATGAGTGCTAGCAGGAATAAGTCAGTCGAGATTTTGGGATCTTCAAGTTTAGATGTCATGATGAAGAGGCACTACCAAGATTGTTGAGTTCATTGTACAAGGTATGTTTAAGTGACGGGTGTCATATGGGCTAGTGTCATCTAGGATGATGATGAGTTACTTCCTAGTCCTAGAAGTGTCTCCCTCTCTGAGAGGGAGTATTTATTTTTGTAGCTTGGGAGGTACTCCAAGCCTTGAGGATTAAGGGTTTGGAGGAAGTAAATCCACAAGTGTCCTTGTGGGCATGAAACCCAAGCTTAGGGTTTTGCACCCATCAATGTTGGGGAAAAAAATATGGAGAGATTTTGACATGTGATGGATGAGGATGATAGTACTCATTGAGATGAATCTAACACATTAAAAATCATCTGATTCTAAGTTGTGGTTGAAGAGAAATAATTTTTTGAACTATACTTTGAGTGAAGAAGCCTATTAGTTTAGGTCAGCCTAGTGTTTGTGGTCACCTTATGATAGTTCGAACCGTACCTTTATGAGATTTGTTGAAGCCCTTAAGAAGGTTATAAATTAAGGGCATGTGTGAGGTTATTTGGATCATCCAAAAATGTAGCAAGATGTGCCAAGAAACTCACATTAGGTGAAGGATATCTATGTTCTTGGCTACAAATTAGAGGCAAACCCCATCGAAGGAAGAAGAGGGTTGTTGGAGCACCACTTGGTGACTGTTTGGGGGTAGAGATGATAAAATGAAATCTCCAAGTAGTTTAAGGCTGGATTAGGGCTTGTGTAGTGTAGGTTTCCTTCATAAAAAAGGTGTCAAAGTATCTGTTGATTGCAGGTAGGGACCGAGGTCTGAGGTAGCATGTTTTGGAAGGTCAAGGGCTAGTTTTTTGGCCTTTTCAAGCTTCCACATGTTCAGAAAAGGGACCGATATTGAATGAAGGATAGGTGACATGTTATGAAGGTACATAAAGAAATCTATAGGGTTATTACAGTAGAAATGGGTGCCCTAACTAGACCAATATCATTAGGAAGCAGACCAAGGCTAGAGAAAGGAATTTTTGGGTTGTATTGTGTGTACATCCTCATAAAAGGGAGACACAGACCTATAGTTTAATTGGGAGGATATATAATTTTTTGTAGTGGGCTGTAAGGCCTAAACAAGGACTGGATTCCACCAAAAGGATCAATGTATGCTAGAAGCAACCTAAGGGAGGCAGACCATAGTTGTAGAAGGATGGTGGAGTTGGAGGAGAGGGCCTACAAGTGACTGTATTGTGCCCAAACTAGACCATAGTCATAACATCAATATAATCAATCCAGGAAAGGTATGTTTAGGTGTCTTTATAGTAATGTGTTGATGGTTGGATGGGAGCCCTAGCAGTTCGACAGATTGGTATATATCCTAGGGAAATTACATCGCCATATTGGTATGTGTCTTATCAAGAGGAGAAATAGTAAGTTGTAGAGCAGAAGTATGGTTTTCCTCTTGAGATGATGTAATCTGCAGATATGGATGAAGATAAGTTAATGGAGTCTGTTGGAAGCCAAAAGGAGGGTTTCCTAGGTGTGAGAATTCCCTAGCCAGAGGTATATGCTACAACAAGTAATGGTCACTCATGGACTATTGTAGGGCAGCATGAGAGTGGACCAAGTGTGGATAATGATTTGGAATTTATGGTCTGTTGGAGGACAATGTGATTGTGGCCAAGTTGGAGACCATTGTGTAGCATCTTCATGGACTTAGATGGTTTCTAGAGTGGCAGTTGCTGAGCTGAAGAGTCTGATCAACCAGGAGTTGTTTGAGTAGCCCTATACTTGTGTGTGGAGAAGGCCTCCTACAACAGATTATGGGAAATCCTCATAGTCCATGTTCATTGTGGGAGATGAAAATCTTGTAGTGATAGGTGGTAGGCCTTTGTGCCCTATGTTAGTATTCAATGGAGCAACACAGGAAGACCATAGTTGGTTGAATTCCCTGAGTAGATGAGGAGAAGTAGTGGGAAGATTGAGAGTTATTCACAAATGTAGTTGTGAACAACTGGACAGGAGTCTCGATGTGTTGTGCTCTTTATGAACTAAGGCACAACAAGTAATCCAATTGATAGTCGAGGTTTAATGGCCAGATGGACATGGAGCATTGATAGAGGAAGGAGCTACATATCATGAGATGAAGGATAGGGCACGTACAATGTATGACTAAGGTAGATGTAAGTAGCTCTACATTAGCTAGACAATCAAAGTCTCTTGTTGATGGTATATTGGGTTTCGATGGACTGAAACCAAGCCCTAGTTTTGTATCTTGTACTAGTGGATGTACGAGGTTAATTATCATGGGTAAAGGAGCCTTATACTTTAGAATTTTGTATTATATGTTTATTAATATAGCAAATATGGGTTGAAAATTGTAAAAAGTTGTCCATATTTTGTGCATATGTGATATACTGTTGTTTATATTCCATTGTGCAAAGTAGTTTCGTTGTGATTCTTGGTTTGGTAGTGTCAAATATTTTAATATTCTATCCCAGACAACAAAGTCGTGGAAAAGTAATGGGTACAACATCAAGCTCTACCTCATCTATAAAATTAGCAGCAATGGAAAATTTGAGTTTAAATTTTCTTGTAACTTGAAATTTTGGATCATCACATTCCTAACCTAAAGGGTAAGGTTTTGCATGAGGTGTAGTCTCTAAATTAAGTTTCTTGGTGATTGCTTCAAAGATAATATTGACTTGAGATACAATATCAAATAACATATTAACCTTTCTATGTTTTGTACTGGCCCTAATATGGAAAACCTCAATTTTTTATTTATTATTTTGATATTCAAGCTTGCTAGAAGAACTAGTACTTGCATTAGAATCTATATATTTCATTCCCATGGCTCTGATTTTGGTTTCAACACTTTAATCAAGTCCTAGATCTTGTTGAGTTGCAGCAACAATATTTTGTTTCCCCTTGATATTTAACTTCTTCGATCTCAATTTTGGATGTAATTTCCAGCACGCTTCTTCATCATGGCCATCTTTTGAACAATATTTACAAGTGAGTTTCTCTCCCTCTTTCTTGACAGTAACATTCTTCTTACCCTTTCCTGTAAATTTACCCTCTCCTTTGTATCCAAATTTAAAGGGTTTCTTGCTCAACTCTTGAGTAACATTCTCGCTTCTTGATTTTAAATGAGTTTCCTGACCACATACTTCATATAGATTAGTGGGATTAAACATGAGTATAGTATGTCTCGAATAACTATGTAATCCACATATATACTCAAGGTTAGTATCTTGTGAGGTAAAATCAACACCCAAAATTAAATCTCTTCTTCTATATTTGTGTGTGTAACTTTGGACACTCTCAGAACATTTAGCTTGTCTAAAATTTTTCCAATCCATAATTTATTTTTGCATCTAAGTTAATAGATAAAATTTCCTAATGCAGCTATAAAATCATTCCATGAAGATATTATTTTACCACATTTCTTCAAATATTCTTGAGTTTTTCCCTCCCACCAGATGAGAGTTGCTCATTCCAAGGGAAAATAAGAAAGCTATATCTTTGTGATATCATCATCAATATTTTGAATCCTGCAATATATTTCAATTTGAGGAACCCAATTATCCAACTTTTCAACATTTACTTCTCCATTGTACATTGGCAATTCATGAAACTTGACATCAAGATTAATTAAAGGAGACTTAGCATGTACTCTTGGAGATGTAGGAGGAGTAGGTCTATGTGATGAAGGAGGTGAAGAAGGAGGTGAAGATGGAGGTGAGGGAGGAGGAGGAGGAGGAGGATTTCTCCCATTATCGCCATCACCTTTTGGTTGGTTATAAATTTATCCTTGCAAATGTGTTGTTATCTCATTATACAACACTTTCACCATGTCAGTCATATAAAAGAAATATTTTCTAAAATCTCTCTCATCTTATTGATAGGCAAAAAAATTCCTCTTGCAACAAGTAAGTATTTTCCCGATCAGGGTCCCAATTAGACCATTTTTCATTTATATGGATGTATGCTCTCTAGAACAATGGCTTGGTTTCTTATATTAACTTAAACTAAATTTAAACTAATTTATAACAATAGCTAATATAGGGAAAATATATGGCATATTCTAATACTTACAATTATCTACAAAAATATAAACACACTGTTGGTATGATAGGATTAGTTTAAACATTAGGTGGCTAAAGGATTCAAATTAGCACAATACCACGTGACATATCATGTGATTTTAAATCCTGATTGGATTTTGGGTCTAGATAACCACACAGATAAGTTTTGAAAGATATTTTATAGAGAAAATTCAAAAATATATTTTTTTTCAGGTTTTCATCATATTCAAACAATTTGTTTTGTTAATTTTTTGGAATATATATATATATATATATATATATATATATATATATATATATATGCATTAAAAAAAAGAAGAGAGAACATTTATCTAGAAAATGAGAGCAAATAACACCCTATATTTTGAATATTATATTCCAATGATCAAGCCATAATGAAAAATTAACAATTCATAAAAATTTATTGAAAAATGGATGTAGACTGTCACATGTCTAAGAAATTTGTGACAAAAAAATCAAACATTCAATCAGAATTAAATAACATAAGTTTAAGAGTAATCCCAAAGGAATCCATTAAGTAATTAAAAGGATTTGTAGACATAAATATCATAGCTCATAACAGATAAAAAATGAAACTAGTCTTCAAAAAAAGTGTTACTTCAAAATTGATTCAAAAATACAAGTCTCGAGTCTTCACAATTTCTCGACCCCTTACGCCAACGTAAGAGGTTATATAAATACTTGAAAAAATAGGATTTGTTTCAAAATATAAGATAAGTCTTAAAACTAGAAAATAAAAATATTTTATGAAAGTAAATATCTACTTCTAAAAATATAAATTCTATCATAGTTCAACTGATATTTCCCTGAGAAGTAGGTAACCTCTCCTCATATTTAGAATCTTCATATTTTAGGTTGAGCAATAGATGGGGTGCATGAATCTCAACATGTTTCACCCATTGTGAATACACCTGGGAAACAACCGAGAAGTGAATCGAAGGGAATAGATTTGTGCTGATTTGGTAGCTCGCAATCAAACCTTAGACCTTCTTCTTTCTTTTCTGATAATTTATTTCAAATTTAGCAATAAGATTAATTTCCTCAAAAAGAATTTGTATAAATTCTTGGAAAGTTTGTTATGTCCATACCTTGTCCATGATTTTTTTTAAAATTCATCACTTCTAATTATACAGACTTCCTTTAGAGAGGAGCAAATAAGGCTAATAAGAAGTGGTCAATTATGGCCTAATACAAGATTTTTCTCCCTAATTTGGTTGGGGGATTGGGCTTGAGGGATCCAGAAGTTATGAACAATGTATTGGGAGCTAAAGTATAGTGTTGTTATCTATAAGTTGTAATAGAGTTATGGAAAAAAATCTAGGATCAGAAGCATGGTTACTCCTCCCATCAGTGAGAGAAATTGTGGGAAAATGATTATCCTCTTGGGTCATCCATCTAGAACTTTTCCATGGATAACTAAAGTCTAATTTAATTTCATGATTTTTTGGAAATTCAATATGGTAGGTTTGCATTATTTTGGAAGGATTCCTTATAGAAAATGCCATGCCTCAAGGATTGAGCTGACCTAAGATATTTATAACCATTCACAAGTGACCAATAGTGTTTTATTTTGGCATACTTATAGAAACCAAATCAAGGCTCTAGATTATGGTGGGAATGGAAATCTATAGAATATTATCCTTCTCATACATATCTTTCTTCCTAGCTTATCCTAGCCAAAGAAATCCAAAAATAGAAATATCCTTATCCTAAGATTAGGATAAGCTTAGGTCGGGAAACCAATCCATAGGTATGTTCACTCTAAAGAAATCCTAATTCATTCAAATTTTCATTAGGATATTCCTCAATATCCCATACAGAGGAAAATATGGACGAATTTTCTTTGGCCTAGAGTGGATCACTTCCACTTTTTGATAGATCGACATAAAATTCTAACTTTAGATTCTAACTTTAGATCCAATAAGGAAGAAATGGTATTTGTATCCTTCAATCTATTTTCCCTATTGGAGTCAGGAGTCGGATTAACACCTATTGAATATATTTCCTAATTTTTACCACCTAGAGGGAAATATACTAGCTATTTTTGGGTCTTCTAATCGTAAATACATGTGTAGTGAAAATTATAGAGCTCTGGTGATCTTGTATTGTGAGTAGCCTAGTAGTTAACATATCCTAGACTTTAGCTCCAGGATTTTTCATATGGCCCCTGTATAAGGAAAGGAATAAAATGATATTTAAACATAAATCCATTGTGGTAGACTCGCTTGAGCTCCTTGTTAAACAACATGTTCAGGGGAAAATTTTCAATAAGCCATCATGGACTCGGGATGATTGTAATGTGATTCCACAAAAAATTTGTATCCTTTACAAGTTGGATCTCTCTCCTTCTATGACACATTATTTCACATAAAATAATCCCACACTAGGTAATGGTGGAATCTTCCACAATTGGGATTGTAAAGTTTTAAAGGTCTTCATAGTGAACTATGGATTTATGAGTAATAATATGGTAAAGGTTCCTTGCTTTAGAAAGAGGGATTAGGGTTTGAATTTAGGCATGCATATATAAAATCCAAATTGATGAGGGTTCTTAGTTAGTTATTATGATTGTACAGAATCTCATAAATGGATCAATATCAGTAGAAATATTTTCCAAGAGTTGGATGTTGAAATGCCTTATTTCCTGCATCCATTCTATATTAAAAAAGGTTCCTTATGTTTTTGTGTCTAATTCAAGGCGATCTAGTAATAAGGAATTTGAATACTTATCTAATCTAGGATGTCAGGACAAGATAGACTGCTTAAACAAATCCTCATATGTTGAGGATATGGTAAGTTTGAAAGCACCTTTACAATATATTCTTGGGGCATATGGGAATCCATCGATCAAGGTGCACGAACAATTGCCAAAAAGTGTCCCACTGCAATTAGGAGGGGTGGTTTTGTGGCCTCCCCCTCCAATGAAAGATGCATGTGAGCCCTTATTTCCCTTGGCATAATGGTATTTCCTCTTATGGAACCTTGGATTTTTTTGGTATTTCATGGAGATTTTTATTTATTTCTAATTGGGAGTGCAGCCCCACTGCTGGTGGGAATAAAATTCCTCCTATTATTCTCAAAGAAGCCTGGATCTGGGGTTTTCTTGGCTATAAGATGGAGTGAGACTGCTCCTTTGCCAACATAGGGGTCACATGACTATGGTGTAGTAGAATTAGTGACACATGTTGGAATCCAATTACCCCTTCTCCTTGTTGGGTTATCTATTTTCCATTGTTTTTTCCACTTAAAGTACTCCATATTAGTCATTTTACAACACATTACCATCCATTCCTTGCCCTCCTTATAAGCTTTCTCCATAAATGTGTCATAATAAATACAAGAATTCTCATGTAGTTAATTATTGTCATTTTCCTTTATTTTTTATTAAAAAGGATAATTCTTGATTTATTACTAATGATTATTTTTCTAGCTTGGTTCTTATTGAAGTCTGAAATTTTTCTTTGTGTGACAATAATTTCTCCTCCCTTTTACCCTTTTCATGATAATTTTGTTGCAGTTTCAATCCAAACAGGTCATCATAGATACGCTCAAGTATCCAAAATGTATTAATCATCCATGTTTTATAATCCATTGCTTCTTTGTGAAATACAATCGAAACATTTTTATAGCTATATAAATTTTCTCATGCCGCATCTAATGAAAAATTATGCATCTATCTCCATGGTTAGATAGGTTATAAAGCTCAAAATAGCTAATGAAAGTTACTAGTAGATGAAAAATGGTATACATATGAATATCCACTTGTCCTCGTGATATTGAAAACCACATGGATCGAGAGATCTAGAAGTCAGAACATAAGTCAATTTTGGCTATGGATGTCTAGCGAACAAACATATTTCAAAGGAAGTCCATGGCAAGATCAAGCGAGCATGGAAATGAATTAGAGGCTAATGTGTTCGATTAAAATCCCTCATGATTTTCTCTTTCTTTAGAAAATCATGAGGAGAAATAATTTTATAGTAATTCTACTTCTTAGTTGTGATATTAGCTAAGTTTCCTCTCGGCATAGGACTCCTAAAACAATTTTAATAAGAAGTGTATAAAAATCCTTGAGGCGAGATTGAAAGACAATAGCCATTATTGTTAATTATTGCAATCTTTATAGAATATTTTTGTGATGAATATAATCATATGTTTCTGATCCAATGTGTGTTTAAGCGAGTTAATTGAATTAGTGGGGAAGATGCACTCAACAGGAGGCCCCCCTGGAGAGTTGTAATAGTAGATTAGTTTAATTTCAGTGCTATTTGTTTTCTAAATAATTTTCTTTCTGTCGATGAATTTTTTTATTTAATTTCCAATCTAATTTATTGTTGTTCATATAAACAAAGTGCTCATAAAATACCAAAACAATTTACTTTTCGGAGTACATTTCATTTATCAATTTCATTTCATAACTCAGTTAAATTTCGCCAAGTAATTTCATGGATGTTGAATATATGAATTTCCGAATTTATTTGTGCACATTACTAACCATTTGAAACTGCAAGTTCATTTTGATAAGTCTAGTGGAGATTTATTTCCTTTCAGAGGTAGTTAAAATTCTTTAATATTTATGAACTTAGAATTATAATTTCTTTCGTTCAATAGAATTAGTATTTTCCTTTTGCAATAGAGTTAGAAATTTCCTTTCTGTAAGTAGAATTTTAGTTTTTTGTTTACAAATAGAATTAGATTCCTTTCTAAAAAGTAAATTCGAATTCTCCTTCTACAATCAATTTCCATTTTATATTTAAATGAAGTTTTGGTTCTGAATTCATAGATTAAAAATTTAGTTCAATTTCAATTTCAATTTTCCATGAAGTAGTTTCAATTGAAGAACATGTGCATGGTAACACTTTGATTCAATATAACACTCTTAAGATTCACATAATTTTTTATCTTTTAAAAGCCTAAAATAGAACACTAGTATATATTGTACACATGCACTTCATAGGCACATGAACCTTCGCTGACAATTAATGAAGTAATTTAACTTCAATTAAATTACCCAACATTTTGGCGATGTTTCTGAGGAAGTGTATATAGGGTTCCATTTTTTCTGTTTGCATATCATTTTAGATGTATTCAATTTCATAGATACGTGGTTAAAAAATCATAAAATCATTTAGAATTAATGAATAGAGGGATTCTACGGGTATATTTGTAAGTAAATTTAGAGGACAAAGTTCAATTCCTACATCACCACTCACCCCTGCTACACCACGTAGTGCCACACCATCCACTGACACTTGCATTCCATCTATATCAGGTAGAAATAGACTTCCCGAGCTGCATATATCTAAAATCCAACCTAGAGATTCACGTGATTCTTCCATTGAAGTTGTAGTTGAAGAACCTACATCCCAAAAATAAGGAGTAATATTTCTCTCGTCAATAGGAGAACAAAAATTTGGAAAAGAACTAGAGGTACCTAGTGAAGGAGAGGAAGAGTATTATGAAATACCATTGGTAGAGGAACTAGAAGAAGAGCTATAAAATCCTATTATTGAACCTTACATTAGCTTTGAATAATCTACAATGGTAGAAGGGGAAGGAGAAGTACATAATTTCGATGGTGAACTTAGGATTGAAGGTGGAAAAGGCAGAAGAGGAAATAGAGGAGGATGTGGAGGTCGAGGTGGTTGTAGAGGGTGTAGGAGAGAACCGTATCCTAAATTATTTCCTAGTTTTGATGAAGATACCATAGCCACAATGAAAATATTTCATATTATATTCTTCCTAATTTTCATGGCCTAAGAACTGAGGATCCATAAACATATCTTTTTGAGTTTGAAGTATCATGTGGATCCTGTGATTACTTGTTTGATACTAAAAAAATGAAATTATTTCCTACTACTCTTAAAGATGGAGCACTTAAATGGTTCATGGGACTAGGAACACATACTATTAGAACATGGGAAGAAATTAAAAGGGTGTTACTAGAAAAATATAAATATTATTGTATTCCCCATAACCTTAAGGATGAAGTCTTTAATATGACGTAAAAGGAGGATGAAATTCTTGAAGACTTAGTCTAAATATTTTGCTATAATGTTAAAAGGGCTAGGATGCATGAACTAAATGAAGAAACGTGAAAAGATATTTTGTTAAAATGTATAAGAGATGAGTGGATTGATCTTATCAACTTAATGGGAAAAGGAGATCTTTCTAAACCTTCATTTGGTGACAATTGTGATTTTTTTAAACATATCTCAAGGGGTAAGGCTAGATCTGGTAATAATCCAAGAGATCATGCAATGTATATGGTTATTAAATATGAAACTGGAATGATAAGTAGAGAAGAACTAGGAAATTTGCTTGAAAACTTCAAAACATATATCCCTGGGAATATTAGTGAACAACTAGATACTCTCAAGATACAAAACAAGAAAAAAACTAAGAATGTTGCATTATCTATTTTCTTCACTAGGTGTATAAAGAAACATTCCCTGAGAGAATTTCATCTTGATAGTATAGAAATATGTGTCATATGTGCTCAAAACCATGATACAAGGGAATTTCCTTCAATACCTAGTCTTAAAGCTATTTTTCAAGATGAAGCTGGAACAAGCCAAGATGAATCACTTTGTTTTGTTGCCTAAATACCATGGAAAAATCAACAACCAAGTAAGACTTAAGTTTTTAATACTCAATATCAATCATATGCATGACCATAGAATAATTGGACTATGCCTATGTCTTGGCAACCTCGACCCCCTCAACCTCAAAATCCATCTTGGGCATAAGGTTGGCAGAATTATTATTGTATAAATCCTCAATATCCTCAATTCCAACAATCGTATCCCCCTTTTCTGGCACAATAGTATCCTCCTCAACAAAATTAGCACCCTCAATTCCAAGCTCGACCACCAAATCAACAAATTTCATTACCATCCACATCAATTCCTCAAAAACCCAACCAAGTACCTGCTCAACCACTTAAAAATCAAAACAATAAAATCTTCAAGATTGTATGACAACACCATTATCTGAATGATGTTCAACTTAGATCTGGCAAGGTTTTGCAAAATAAGTCACCAGTGGTTGTCATCCAACAATATAAATAGGATGAGGTCCTTGAAAAGGAAACAATTCCTGATCAAGAAAAGACTCATCCAATGTAAGATGTTCCTATACATTTGAAGGATGACCAAATAAACCTAGATCCTACAGTTCCTCTAGTAGAACAATCTTCTATTTCCTTACAAGATCCACCTTTTCCTGAAAGGCTAAAAATTGATAAAGGAATAGAAAGGAAAATTGTTTTACCAGATTATGATATGATAGATGAACTAAAGAATGTTTTCATCAAAATTCCTTTACTTTAAGCTATACAGGAAATACCAATATTTTCAAAAAATATTAAGGAGCTATGCATTCGAAAACCGAGAAAGAAAAGAAAAGATGTCAAGAAAATCCAATTGGTAGGAAAATTTGTTGATATTATGATGGTGAAATCAATATTTCAAAAATATCTAGATCGAGGTATCCCTATTGTAAAAATTTACATGAATGGTATTGAAGTTCCAAACACTTTGATTGACTTAGGATCATCCATCAATATTATGAGAAAACAAACTATGGATCAATTAAATCTTACCAGTCTTCAATATACCCCTACATTGTTGCAATTAGCAGATATATCGATTATGAAACCTGATGGTATATTAGAAGATGTGTATGTTTCTTTATATTCTTGATAATATCCCAAGAATAATTTAGGAGGTCACCCATTGATCCTTAGTAAACCTTGGCTAGCTACAACTGATGCATTCATAAGTTGTAGATCTAGTGATATGTATATTTAGTAAGGAAACTATACTAAGAAATTCACATTATATCTACCCGCCAAAAAATTAACTAAAGTAGAAAGTGAAGTCTGGATAGATGATAATAATGAAGACTTTGATGATATGCAACTGGTGGTTACTTTTTCACAAATAGATGAAGAAGATCAATTAATAAATCTAATGAATAATAATGCTTCCTCTTCATACTATGTGCAAGGTCAAAGTTTTTAGGAACAATGTACTATTGAATATTTATAATCTCTTCAAATGGATTTTAATTCTATGGAAAAGTTTGGAAATTCTTTAGTATAAATCCTTGTAGGAAAAGCATTAAACATTAATAATAACTTGGAAGAATTTCAAAAGAATACATTGATAAAGATGCTACAAAAACACGCGTCTGCTTATGCATGGGAGTATAATGATATGAAAGGGATTGATCCAAAAATTTTATGCATCATATTTATATCTAGGAAAATGCCAAACTAGTTAGAAAACCTCAGAGGAGAGTGAATCCTAATCTGAGAGAAATTATAAAAGAGGAATTGCAAAATTTACTTAATGCGGATTTCATCTACCCAATATTAGATAGCCAATGGGTATCATCTCTAGTTATTGCTCCAAATAAGAATGGAAAATGGAGTGTGTATTGATTATACATAATTGAACAAAGCTACTTTGAAATATCATTTTCCACTACCTTTTATAGATCAAGTATTAGATACCTTAGCAAGGAAGAAATATTTTTCATTTCTTGATGGTTTTAGTGGATATAATCAAATACAACTACACCAGAAGATCAAGCCAAAACCACCTTCACATGTCCATGGGGAACATATGCCCATAGGGTACTTCCCTTTGGATTATGTAATGCACCTACAAAATTTTAAAGATTTATTTTGGGTATCTTTTCTGATCTAATTCATGATTGTGTGGAAGTTTATATGGGCGACTTTACTATTTATGGAAATACATTCGAAGAAGCTCTTGAAAAATTAGAAAAAATTATTATTAGATGCAAGGAAGAAAACATTTCATTAAGACATGAGAAGTGTTTAATGATGTTTAATGAATAGATTTTTTTAGGCCACCAGATTTCAAGTGATGGAATTAAAGTGGATACATCTAAGGTAGAAGCAATTTCTAAAATTTCAATTCTTGTCTTTCAAAGAGATGTTATAATTTTTCTTGGTTTCACGGGTTATTATAGAAGATTCATAGAAAAATTCATAAAAATATCCTCTCCACTTTTAAAACTTCTTATAAAATATTGTGAATTTATTTTGAATTCTGATTATCAAAAAGCATTTGAGAAATTCAAGAAAAAAAAACACTGAAGCACCAATTTTAAGAGGACATAACTGGTCTCTCCCTTTTCACTTTTCTACTATTTCTTCAAATACATCTCTAGGATCTATATTGGGACAAAAATATCTAACTCCTTATGTTATTTATTACACAAGAAAAAATTTGACTCCAGCAGAGTTAAATTACACCTTAACAGAAAAGGAGTTTTTAGTTTTTGTACATTCCATTAACAAGTTTTTCCATTATATCATTGGTTGTGAAACTTTCATTCATACAGATCATTTTATTATTATATATCTAATGAAAAAACTAGTTACTAATGGCAGAATTACAATATGGTTGTTATTATTACAGGAATTCAACATTACTATCCTTAATAGACCAAGAAAAGAAAATACAATTGTTGATTTTATTTATAGAATGAAAAATAATAATGATGAAATTCATGTAAAAAACAATTTTCCCAATGAATATATTTTTTCAGTATCTACTAAAGCTCCTTGGTTTGCAGATATTGCTAATTACTTTGCTACAGGAAAATTACCTCCAAAATTATCATCTAGATAAAAATAGAAAGTTATCAAATCGAGTGCACCTTATTCTTTGATAGATGGATAATTATACAAAAATAGACCTGATTTGATCATTCGAAGATGTGTTCGAGAAGATGAAGTACCATAAATCCTAAAAGCTTGTCATGATGAGCCACGGGGAGGAAATTCTGCTGATAGAAGAACTTCTTACAAGATCCTTATTTTGGGATATTATTTGCCTTCTATTTTTAAGTATGTCAGGGAATATCATAAAATATGTGATAGCTGTCAAATAATGGGGAAGCATATTCCATCAAATGAAATTCCTCTACAACCACAGGTAATTTTAGAGCCTTTTGAAAAATGGGCTTTATATTTTGTTGGAAAAATAAATCCTCCATCCAAGCAAAAAATGTATATGCTTGTTTGTACATATTATGTTACAAAATGGGTAGAAGCTAAACCTCTTTCATTTGCAACTGAAAATGTTGTAGTTACCTTTATTTTTTAGTATATTTTTACTCATTTTGGTGTTCCAAGAGAAATTTTAACAGATCAAGGTACTCAATTCACATACAAGTTGGTGAAAAATATCATGGAGGAATATAAGACCAAGCATCGAAATTCTACTCCATATCATACACAAGACAATGGATAAGTGGAATCCACCAATAAGGTACTTGAAGAAACTCTAACCAAGAGTGTGCATTTTCATAAGAGAGATTGGGAAGAAAAGCTTCCATGGGAACTATGGGCATATCAAACAACATGCAGAAACACAACTGGACATACTACTTATAAGCTTATCTACGAGAAGCAAGTTTTGTTTCCAATTGAGTTCCATGTGGAGACTTTCATAACAACAAAAAAATTGGGTCTTGATTTATCAGAAGCTCAAAAAAAAAGACTCTCACAATTGAATGAGCTAGACAAGATTTGACAAGATGTTATCCAAAGAATCAACACAGTTCAACAACGAAGATCAAGATGGTATGAAAAATTTATCAAGGCTAAAAATTTCAAACCATTGACTTGACTCTTCTTTTTTATTCCAAGTTTAGATATTTTCAAGGAAAATTTCAAACTCACTGGCTTGGACCTTATGAGATATATACTTTCTTTGAGAATAGATCAGTCAAAATCAAAATTGTTGATGATGAAAAAATTACTTTTCTTTTTAAGGTCATAGATTAAGATTATATCATAAACCATTGGCGATAGATGAATTTATGAAATATTTGCAAGAAAATTATGATGTCAAGTTGGTTAAGAAAGGATAACTTTCTCCTTATTATTCAACTCCATTGTAATTTTCCTGTCATTGAAAAAAATAAAAACAAAATAAAAGTATAAGCATAAAAACCAACATTGTTGGCATGCTTATACAAAAAATATTAACTGAAAATCAAGAGTTCTTTGCAGTCTAGATTTTCATGATTTCCCTATCTTTTTCCCATTTCCTTTTATCCCTCTTTTCTCTAATAATTTTGCAGATTACAAAGCAGCACTTCTGAAGACCATCCTTCTTCAATTTCCACCAAGAGAAGCAGAAACAATAAAGAATGCTCTTCTGATCAACTGCAAAACTCTGAAAAAATAAACAACTACAGAATCTGTTTCATTCTACATTTGATCTTCAATTCTGCAGTTGATCTTCAATTCTTCAGTTGATTTCAAATCCTACAGGAAGAACATTTTACATTCATAGAACCTGTAGAAAATGAACATCATAAATATAATAAGGTATGTATAATGTTAAATTATTTTCGTATAAGGGACATTAGATTCTAATTCATTGGATGATTACATTATAATGCTCAAGAAATTAAAAGACATCACGACACTACTTAACATTGTATCTCCCTATCATAATCGTTATAACCCTATCCTATCATCATACCCCAACCTATCACATCAAATCCATTTAAATTCATGTAAGCTTTAGTGATCCTATAGAATCGGTTATAAGAATTGTGGGAATCATGTGAAATATTTTAGTCCTATTATGAGTTGAATATCTCACGAGCACCTTATTTAATCATCATTCAACCTCCATTTCATACCCCTCCCCATCCATCTCTTTTATCCTTTCCTCTTACTAAGCTTCCATCACCTTTGTCAAAAAGAAGCAGTTCAGGACTAAGACTTCTCTCCACCATGGGTGTCATCATTCGATAAAAACCCAATGGAGTCAAGTTCCTGTAGGCATATCCATGAGTGAGAGAACAATTGTAGTAGGCATATTAGCTAAAATTCTTTGAAAAGTTTGATGGGCATGATTCAAAGGTCACAAAATTTTTTACATGGGATTTTGACAGAGTAGAGGCAGAAATTGGTGACATGAAACTCATCTTGATAGATTCTATCATAGAAAAAGAATCATAATTACTTAGAAACAGATAAATTTGGTTTAAGAATAGGAAAATAAAGGAAAAATAATGGAAAACCTTCCTCAAAGATCCAAGTATCGAAATTTCTATCTTTAAAAAGGGAATTCCAGTCACAACATTGAAAGGAAAATGGAGGGATTTATTGTTAGTTATTAATAATTTTTTAGCCTATGAAGGAAGGTTCAAAACCTTGTCCTTTATCATTCTCGACTTCTGATGCATTTATTAATGGGAATGCGATAAATTTTCCATATTTATTACTTTGTGGCCTTAGGAAGATGACCTCTAGTGTGCAGTGAGAATAAAAAACTATCAATAGTTCCCTCTATCACCATGGACTCATTAAAATCCTCATAGAAGCACACTTATAAGCCAAAGGAGATGATTGGCAGGGTTTCCTAGTTTGTAATCACATTGTAGAATCTCAAGAACAAGAAACAAGTATCAAGGTCAAAATAAGCCAACGTAGGATACTCTCAAAACCTAACCCTGAATATGAAAGTGAAAAAGAGGGTTTGACTTGTAATGAAATAGAGGGATTAGAAGATCCACTTGCAGATGATAACCCTCTTTGTCAGTTTTTGGAAAAATTTAGATAGAAAAATAAAAAATAAAATGTTAGAAGAAATAAATCCAACTCAAGTGTTAATCCACTTAAATAAAAAGGTAAATAAAAAAAGGATGGGAAACAAGGGAAAACTAACAAAAGGAAAAACATCCAAAAAATTAAATAATCTAGGATAAATTTGATAAGAAGTAGGCGAATCTCCCAACTTTCAATTGTGAAAACTCTTGAAGTATTTCATGTTGAAGAAGAAAATTATAAGACACCACATCATACTTTGATTCTGACAAGGAAAATACCACATATTGACCTAGTGCATTAACAAATCTATGATTATTTGGAATCTTTGGAGAAAAGAGCACAACAAAGGGTAGGATCTTCTTCTCAAACTCAAGAAAATATATTCAATGAAGAAACTCCTATGTCAGATAGTATTCCAGAAAAATAATGCAGAATTCATGATGCTTTAAAGAAAGATATATATGAGTTGGAATTTCTCAATAAACATCTCAAACATGAACATGAATCAATAAAGTTACCAAATGAAATATTGAGGATTCATAATGAAAATATACTATTTCATTTGTGCCATTGGTATAAAAAGAACAAAAAGCTCAAATCAAACAATAGATTCCTCAATAACAAAATCAAAGGGCTACAGAGCAAAATCTTAGTGAAGAAACCAAGGCTAGTGTTTAGTATCAAGATAAATTTTAACAATAGATTCCTCAAGAAAAAAATCACAGGGCTATAGAGAAAAATATTAATGAAGAAAACAAGGGTAGTGTTTAGTGTAAGAACATGCTTCAAATATAGTACATTTAATGAAAGGAGAAAATTTTGAAATTTTGATGCATGAGGACATGCAAAACCTTCAATCTGGGGGAATTTTGAAGTCTGAAATTGTTCCCTTTTTTATAATCATTTTTCCTCCCTTTTAGCATTTTCATGATAATTTTGTAGAAATTTCAATCCAAACGGGTCATCATAGATACACTCAAGCATCCAAAATGTATTAATAATCCATGTTTTATAATATATTTCTTCTTTGTGAAATATAATTGAAAAAATTCTACACCTACATAATTTTTCTCATTCTGCGGCTAACAAAGAATTATGCAACTATCCCCATGGTTAGATAGGTTCTAAATAAACATAGAACAAATGAAAGGTACTAGAAGATTGAAAATGGTCCACATATGAATATCCACCTTTCCTCGTTATCTATAAAACCACGTGGATTGAGAAATATAGAAGTCAAATAAATTCTGGTTATGGCATTCTAGTGAATAGGAAGATTTTGAAGGAAGTTTGGGGAAAGATCAAGCGAGCGTGGAAACGATTTAGAGGTTGATGTGTTTGAATGGAATCCCTCATTATTTTCTCTTTCAGTAGCAAATCATGAGGGTAAATAATTTTATATTAATTCTACTTCTTAGTTATCAGATTATCTAAGCTTCCTCTCAGCATAGGACTTGTAAAACAGTTTTAATAATAAGTGTATAAAAAGTCTTGAGGCGTGACAAAAAAATAATAGCCATTATTGTTAATTATTGAAATCTTCATTGAAGACTTCTGCGATTAATATAATCCTCTGATTCTGAGCCAATGCATGATTATGTGAGTTAATTGAATTAATGGTGAACTTGCACTCAACAGGAGGCCCCCTGAGAGAGTTGTAAGAGTAGATTAGTTTTATTTTCATTACGATTTGTTTGATAAATAGTTTCATTTCTATTGATGATTTTTTTTGTTTAGTTTCCATTCTAATTTCTTGTTGTTCATATAAATAGAGTGCTCATAAAATACCGAAAAGATTTACTTTTCGGAGTACATTTCTTTCAGCAATTTCATTTCATAATTCAATTAAATTTCACCAAGTAATTTCATGGATAATGAATAGATGAATTTTGGAGTTAAGTTGCACACAATAGTAACCATTCGAAGTTGAAAGTTCATTTTGATAAGTCTAGTGGAGATTTATTTCCTTTCAAAGATAGTTATAATGCTTTTATATTCAAGCAATTAGAATTCGAATTTCTTTCCTGCAATAGAATTGAGATTTTCCTTCTGCAATAGAGTTATAAATTTCCTTTTTACAAGTAGAATATAGTTTCTTGTTTGCAAATAGAATTATATTCCTTTATGTAAATTAAATTAGCATTCTCTTTCTACAATCAATTTCCATTTTATAGTTAAATGAAGTTTCGGTTCTTAATTCATAGATTAAAATTTTAGTTCAGTTTCGATTTCAATTTTCCATGTAGTTTTAATGGAAGAACATGTGTGTGGTAACAATTTGATTCAATCTAACACTCATTCATATTTAGATAAAATTTTATCTTTTAAAAACATAAAATAGAACTCTAGCATATATTGTGCACATGCACTTCATAAGTGCATAAACCTTAGTTGACAATTAATGAAGTAATTTGGTGTCAATTAAATTACCCAACAATTCCTAGTGTTTTTATGCAGTCTCTAGGGTTATCACGTGCCACTCTAATTACCAGAAGTAAAATCCAAATAATAGAAATGTATAATGTCCAAATTACCAAAAGTGAACTTGCAATGTTTATCCAATTGAAATTAGTCAAGTTATCGAAAGTCAAGACACACTATTCCAGTATACACACTATTCTAGAAGACACACCATTCTTGTACTTATGCACTTGTAGATGATTGTCGATGGTGCATTTCTCAGTTGACATGTTTCTCCACCAAATCAAAAAAAATCATGTCATGCGATCTTTTCTTAGTATCAAAAATATTATTTCATATCATTCACATTACACCAAGGTTAGTTTTAGAATCCTACAACAAATATAAATAGTTAGTAGAACTTATGCGAGGTAGATTGGAGTCATCAAATTCGCGTGTTATTTTTTGGAAAATGGAGAACAATATAGAGAAACTAAAAAAAATGTTTTGTTTAGAATATCCCAATTCAAGTTATAGGTTAGCATTTCCTCCAAAAAGTGTGTGAATTGGGAGATATTTATGGTTCTTTTAGAGGGAAATTTCTAGTTGCGAGCATTGTCCAGATACACCCAAATTGAATGACCAGTTACCGAATGCATCAGATCAAGCTATTTTAAGGTTATTTAATGCCAAATAAGGTTTATCTAATGAAATATTTAGTCGATGATACTAACAAATTAATCTTTTGTTGAAACAATTTTGATATTATAATCCATTTTTTGGGAAAATTTTCCCAATACACCCCTTGTAATAGTCCCAGGTTAAAATTTCATGTAATAAATTTAATAGAGGAAAAATAAGACCAAGGTCATGGGACACGTATTCCAAGCTAAACGTTGGGAAACATATCCTAGTGGGCATCACTTGTTGTGTATTGTGGCTAAAGGGAAATTGGAAAAGGAAATGGAAAAGGCAATAAAAGGGATAAAGGTATTATTGTTATTTCATATATGAAAATAAAGGGAATTAGGAGAAAAGAAAGGTGAAAGGTCACAAGTTTCATGTGAGGAGGAAAATGAAGGAAATTAGAGGAAAAATGAAGAAATTAAAGGCATCAATAATAAAAATACATCAAAGCATCAGTTCAGGGCCTTTTGTTAGTTCAGTTTTAGAATTGGTTTCAGAGAGAAGAAGAGCACCAAGAGGAGAAAGAAATAAAGGAAAGAAAAGGAGGGGCAAGGAAGGCAAAGGAAAGTAAGGATCAATCTAGGAAAGGTTGGATCAAGTGGCTTTAGTGGGAATACTTGCAAGTAACATGTTGCATTTATGATTTCCTAGTTGGTTTTGGTATCTAGTGAAACCGGCTCCAAAAATAGAAGAAAAGAGATATCAATGCCTTATAAATAAGCCACTTCGAGGGGGAAAACTCCAATACATTACATGAATGATCAATTATTGGATGATACAAATTACAAAACCTCCTTTCTATATGTAGGAGTCCATGGGGCCACAATGTAATCCTAGCCGACCTAACAATAATAATTTAAGGGCACAATAATAATAATATGGGGGTTACAGGGGTAAAATAATAACAATAATGGGGTTACACTAACAACAATAAGGGACTATACTAGTAATATAGGGACGTAACATTCCCCTCTCCTTCAAAAAATTGTTGTCCTCAATGCTTGAGTAGCTCTAGGTGATTTTGTATAAAATTCTCATCCTCCTATGTAGAATCTTCAGTGGGTAAGTTCTTCCACTTGATGAGATACTCTGAAATTGATTGATTTCATAGCTGTCTATTTCTTGTTTTCGTGACTGCTTCAAGTTCCAATATGATTTTTCCTTCCTCATCAAGTTCTGGCAATATTGTTTGAAATGGAATATTTTCAACTATAACCTTCTTTAAGCATGAAACATGGAAAACTCGATGCACTCGTGAAGAAGCAAGAAGCTCCAATTTGTATGCCATAGTATAAATCTTTTGCAACACCTTGTAAGGACCATAGTAGTTTGGTGATAATTTATTATCCTTCTTAGCTTGCTTGAGGGACATTTGTTTGTATGGTTGTAGTCGTAAAAATACCCAGTCTCCTACATCAAAACTTCTCTCGCTGCGATGTTGATTTGCATGTCATTTCATTCGATTTGTGCCAAATTCAGGCTATCCTTTAAGAGTTGGAGAACTTCTTGTTGATGCTTGATGTGATATTCCACTGCTTGAACCTTCGAATTTTCTCTTAAAGATGATGTGATGGATGGTGGATGATATCCATAAAGTTCCAAAAATTGGGTTATTTTTTCTTCAGTATGGAAGGAAGTGTTATACCACCATTCAGCGAGAGGTAACCACTTGACCCATTGTGTTTTTTTATCAGATACAAAAAAACGAATATATCCTTCCAAAAATTTATTTACTATCTCAGTTTGACCATTGGATTGAGGATGATAAGATGAGCTATGAGCTAATTGAGTACCCAAACAAGAAAATAACTCTGTCCAAAAATTTCCAGTAAAACTGGGATCTCTGTCGCTCACAATAAACCTTGGGTTTCCATGTAGCTTTTGAATTGTGTCCATAAATGTAGTAGTAATTGTACCTGCTTTAAATGGATGAGATAATGCACAAAAGTGTGCATACTTGGTAAGTCTATCAACTACCACCATAATGACACTCTTTGCTTCGGACTTAGGTAAACCTGTGATAAAATCCATTGAAATATCCTTCCAACATTGACTTGGAATGGATAAAGGTTGCAGAAGACCCGGGGTCTTAATTGTCTCAAATTTATTCTGCTAGCAAACCAAACATTCTGCCACATATTTTTTAATATCAGATTTAAGGCCATCCCAAAAAAATTCTTTCTTCACCCTGTGGTAAGTTTTTAATAATCCCGAGTGTCCTCCTAAAGGAGAAGTGTGCAATTCCAAAAAGAATCTTTTGTTTTAGTTGGGAATTCTTACAAATATATAAGCGATCTTTGTACCATAAGGAATCATTTCTCCAACTAAATGTATCAGATGTACTAGGATCTTGCTGCAACTTTTGAATGAGTGCCCAAACTTCTTCTTCTTTCTTCCATTCATCCCTTTCTTCGGTTATCCAATCTGGTTGGATAATAGATATGGCACAAAGCAATGCTTCCACCTCTTCATTCTTTCTTGAGAGTGAATATGCAACAACATTTAATTTCCCTTTTATGTAGATTATTTCAAAGTCATAACCTAACATCTTTGTCACCCATTTTTGCTACTCTTTTGAAGATAGTCTTTGTTCCAAAAAGTGTTTAAAACTATCATGATCAATTTTTACCTTGAAGTGTCTTCCCATTAGGTAAGTTCACCATTTCTTTAGTGCAGGCAGTATTGCTAACATTTCCTTCTCATATATAGCTTTTTGTAAATACTTTCCTTTGATTGGATGACTTTCAAAAGCAATGGGTCTTCCTTCTTGCATTAAAACAACACCAATTCCATTTCCTGAGGCATCACATTCCACAATAAAGGTTTTTGTGAATTTGGCGTAGCTAAGACCGGTGCTATGCACATTTCTTATTTAAGATGTTCAAAGGCCTTAGTTTCTTTAGGAGTCCATGAAAATGCATCTTTCTTCAATAATGTTGTTACCAGTGCTGCTATTCTCCCATAATTCTTAACAAAATTGCGATAACACCCTGTTAACCCAAGAAATCCTCACAACCACTTTATGGTTGTGGGGACTTTCCATTCCTTAATGGCTTTAATTTTGTTAGGGTCTACCTTAACACCCTCATAAGATACAATACGACCCAGATATTCCACCTCTTGTACTCCAAAGAAAAATTTGGATTTTTTTGCATATAATTGTTTCTCCTGCAATAGTTTGAGCACCATGCCAACATGTTGAACATGATCCTTCCAAGACCTGTTGTAGATTAGTATATCATCAAAAAATACTAGTACAAATTTTCTAAGGAAGGGTTTGAAAATGGAATTCATCAACCCTTGAAATGTAGAAGGTGCATTGGTAAGGCCAAAAAGCATGACCAAAAATTCATAATGACCCTCATGAGTTCGAAATGCTGTTTTTGGAATATCTTCAGTCTTCATTCTAATTTGATGATATCCTGAACGAAGATCCAACTTGGTAAAATAAAGTGCTCCATGTAATTCATCCAATAATTCATCAATCACAGGAATGGGAAATTTATCTTTAATGGTGAGCTTATTGAGCTCCCTGTAATCCGGACACATTCGCCATGATCCATCCTTCTTGTGTACCAATACTACAGGAGCAGAGAAAGAACTTTGACTAGGTTGAATTATACCGGCCTCTAACATTTCTGCAATCATACGTTCAATTTCGCTCTTTTGGAAGTAAGGATATCTATAAGGCCTGATGTTTGGAGGAACACTTCCTGGAATCAAATGAATAGCATGATCATGATCACGAATAGGTGGGAGTCCTTTGCGAGTTTCAAACACCTTGGAATGATTGTCCAAGACTTTTTGGAGATCTGAAGAAATAGATGATTTTGATGTTGGAACTTATAGTGAGCATAATTGTGCAATTACACCTCATTGTTATTTCTTTAGAAGCTTTTTCATGACATTAGAGCTTATTATCTTTCTCGGATTCCCTACAATACCCCGTAATTTGACTTCCTTTCCATCTGAAATTTTTTTTCAAGAAAAGTTCTTGAAAATTAAAAGCTACTGTCCCCAAAGATTGTAACCATTGTACTCCTAGTACAACATTAGCACCTCCCATAGGAATGGAAAGCATTGGAATATTAAATACATATTCCCTCATGGTTAGCTTAATATTATGGAATTTTCCAGATCAATTTATAGTTCCTCCATTTGCAACCATCACTTGACATTCTGGTGCTGGGTATAGGAAACAATTTAATTCCTTGGCTACCTTACAATGAATAAAATTATGGGTACTACCTGAATCAATCAACACTATTAAATTTTTATTCTTGATATGTCCTTCTATCTTGAGAGTTTGAGGAGTGGTAATTCCTGCCAATGCATTACATGATATGTTCAAACTCATTTCTTCCTCTTCTAGGGTTGGTTCATGGTGTATACCCTCTTCTTTTGAAGATTCTTGTTCATTTTCTTCTTCCTCTTCACAATCTATGTAAAATAATTTCTTCTCAGCACACTTATGACCTTTAGTGTATTTTCTATCACAACTGTAGCAAAGCCCTTTTGCTCTTTTTCCTCCCAATTGTTGTGGTGTCAACCTTGTAGGTTGTGCAAATCTAGGAGTAGCAACACTTCCCTCTTTATATAAGTGAGTGGTAGGCTTCCTAATCAGGTTCTAAAACACGAACTTCATGTTGGATGTTATTTTTTAAATTACCTATGAAGAGATCAATCCTATTTTCCGTAGACATAAAGACATTTTCAAATAAAAACAATGCAAAGATTTAGATTTCTTTCTAGCATAAATAACTAGAATGTCAAAAATAAGATGGCATTCTGAAGAAAATATAACACATACTAGATTTCCTTCTTGTAGAAATTCATAAACATATTGCCAAAAACAACATTGTTGGGAAAAAAAAATCTTACACAGGTTAGATTTATTCATATCGAAAACAAAAGCACATTACAAATAATAACATTGCAAGGTGAAAGAAATATAATGCATACTAGATTTCCTTCTAATGGAAACATTATCACATAAAAACATTGTAGGTTGAGAAAAATTTAGCTTGTGTTATATTTAATTCTAACACAAACATATAAATATTTCTAACAACAACAATTCAGGACAAAAAAAATCTAGCACATGTCAGATTTCCTTTTAGCCTAAACACAAAGATCTTACTAATAACAACATTGCAGGGTAAAAGAAATCTAACGTGTGCTAGATTTTCTTCTAGTGAAAACACAAGCACATAGAAACATTGTAGAGTGAATGAAATTTTTCTTCCTCTTCACAATCTATGTAAAATAATTTCTTCTCAGTGCACTTATGACCTTTAGTGTATTTACTATCACAATTGTAGCAAAGCCCTTTTGCTCTTTTTTCTTCCAATTGTTGTGGTGTCAACCTTGTAGGTTGTGCAAATCTAGGAGTAGCAACACTTCCATATTTATAGAAGTGAGTGGTAGGCTTCCTAATCAGGTTCCAAAATGAAAAATTCATTTTGGATGTTATCTTTTAAATTACCTATGAAGAGATCAATCCAATTTTCCTCTGAAATATCAGTTACCCTTATATTCAATTTTTGGAATTCCTCAATGTGCTCCCCCACTAAACCCTTTTGTTTGAGATTTATCAATTGGCTAAAGAAGGTGTTTCTCTTTGTATCCTCATAATGTGCTATCATTTCCTCCGTAAAAATTGACCAAGTGACAATTTTTTTATGGGAGCAAAGCCATCGATACCATACAAATGTTTTTTGTTCTAAATGTAAAGTTGCAATGCGTACCTTTTGTGTGTTTTTCACGTTATGGAGATCAAAATATTGCTCCATCTGTAGTATCCATGTTACAGGATCCTTTCCATCAAACTTCCTCATATCCATTTTTGGAATATGGTGGTTCTTCCTTCCAACATTAGAGTTTATGAAATCACGATTAACATTTATTTTGTTCTCATCATGAGTTTCCTCTACTATCTTTTCACCATTAGGAAAAATTTCTTGTATCAACTTTGCCAAACCTTCTATGTCTACTTTTAGATCATTCTTCATGTTTTCCATGTTGTCTTTCATTTTTTCATCGATCTTAGCTTCCATGTAATCCATCTTAGCTTCCATGCCCACTTCTATGCCATCCATCTTAGCTTCCAAACCATTCATCTCATCTTCCACGCCTTTCTTCAAAACTTCCATTTCATTTTTTGTTGCTCTTTGCGAGATCAAAATTTGTTGCACTTGCTCTTGTAATTTTGATATGCCATGTTGCCATTCTTCGTCTTCATGAGTCATAGTAGAGCCTTCTAAAGGCTTAATGGGTGTTGAATTATTTTTAGGGGCCATTTTAGAATCCAATACTGATATCTATTCTACAATATTCCCTTGGAATCAATTCAACTTGATTCTTCAAACAAGACTTATGCGATTCAGAAAACAAAATACACACCTTTTACTTGATTTTGAGGAGCTCGATATTGAAATTTAATTATCTCTATAATTGAAAATCATCAATATCTGAAATTCAGCCCTGTAGTAGCCCTCTGAATCTTATTTCAAATTCCACAGGTCTGGTCTGATTTGGATTCTTCAAGACAAAGTTATGTCTAATCTCCCACAATGACACAATTATGGACTAGTTCAATAGAGTGAACTTGTATGACTTTCCATGTGTCACTGTTTCCTTCTTTGGCTTTAAAATTGATAGAAAGAAAACTAAAGTCCGTGTGATTGTGGCCACTTTTTACAGAATTCCAATCCGATGCTCAGAGAGAGAGCTATGAAGATTTTTCCATGGTCACCTCTTTGAGATGAAATTCAGAAGCCTGAAAAAGACCTAACTTCCACAGATCATATCTTCGAAAATATTGCAAACAAAGATCTAAAATTTTGCGACAATGTTCCTCCGGATTTCGACTTTGCACTCTAAGGATTTAAGCTTCTGAACCTTCATAGAAAATTTTTTATAGCACAAATTCCACAATGACCTGTTTAGGTTAAATTCAGGAGCCTGCAAAATGACCTAAATTCTATAGATTATATCTCCGAAAATATTGCGAACCAAGCTCTGAAAATTTTCGAAGATGTTCCTCAGGATTTTGGATTCACACACTAAAATTTTTAGCTTCTGAACCTTTGTAGGAAAAAATATATAGTGAGAATGCCACGATGACCTGTTTGAAGTTGCGAAACCCTAGAATCCAAAGCTCTGATACCAAATGTAGTGAAACCAGCTCCAAAAATAGAAGAAAAGAGATATCAACGCCTTATAAATAAGCCACTTCAAGGGGGTAACCTCCAATACATTACATGAATGAACAATTCTTGGATGATACAAATTACAAAACCTCCTTTCTATATATAGGAGTCCATGGGGCCACAATGTAATCCTAGCCGACCTAACAATAATAATTTAAGGGCACAATAATAATAATATGAGGGTTACAGGGGTACAATAATAACAATAAGGGGGCTATATTAACAAAAATAAGGGACTATACTAGTAATATAGGGACCTAACATGGTATGCATGGTATGTGCATGTTGGTATTTGTTTCTTTTTTGGTCATTGACATGGGTTTTGTCGGGTTTCGATACTGTGTTTTAGCATTTCTTTTCCATTTCTGGATAACCATGGTATGATGAGATTCATTATTGGTTGAGATTTGGACCTGGGTGAGGTGGTCTTAGGAAAATCCAAAGGGTTGGAGGTGGATATGTTTTTCTTTGGGAAGCCCTCAACAGGTGGGTGGAGACAAACAAATTCCTCAAGGGATGGTGAAAGAATTCTGAGGCTTCAAATCTCATTTTGGTTTTGTGATCTCATAACCATTTTAGGTGAGATCATGGTATGATAAGGTTGGATGTGGTTTAATATTTGGATTCCCTTGGATTTTTATGGATTCTTTTATCCCATGAGATCCCACATTAATGCTTGGAATATGGCACAGAGGTGATTAGATAAAAGAAAGAATTGGTTCAGCCCAATCTATAGTTGGGTAGTACGTAGAAGTCCCTGAATTGGTTGTATTTTTCATATGGTTAATAAGAGTTGAGTTTCTCTTGTATTTGATGAGTAATTATACATGTTATTATGTGGCTTTAATGGTTGTTTAATCATTGCTAATTATATGGTTATAAGCATGGTTTTATGAAATGTATTAGTCATGGCTCTCATCATGTTTTTATTAGTAAATGAATGAATAATGAATGCATGAACTAGTTGGTGTTATGAAAAATATTGTGAGATGACATTAGTCCTTCTTGTTAAAATTCAGATAAGTTTCAGATTATTATGTTCAGATATGCATTCATGACTTGTAGGTTGCATGTTCATCATGTGTTTGATAGAAATCCAGTCATGTTTTGGAAGGGTCAGGTCAAGTCCTTGTTCAAGTTTTGGTTTGGAACCTTTGTTTCTATGTTATTCATCATTTTTGGAAGTATCATTGAGTTCTAGGCAGGGGGCTGAGTTCTAGTACTAAAAATGTGGCTCAGAATTGAAGGTCACAGGCATAAAACTAACTGGAAAAGTCCACAATCACTGGGAAGCAGGCCTATGAGTGTGAATGGAGGGATACAATCACATGGATTCCTTGGCAAGGGAGCAAATGAGGCTCTAGATTGGTAAAAAACATAGTTATATTAGAGGTTGGACACCTGGAGGGGTTGGGCAGCTCTTGGAGATCCTGTAACACCCGCGGGAGGTCACTAACGTATTAAGTTGTCGACTACATTCCATTAAGTTCATATAGGAGGTTGAATCTTATCATAGTGACCCTCAACTCATGTTTACCCCAGGAAAACTAGCGAAAGTGGGTAAATGTGGGAGGAGGCGATTACAGGGCGGTATCATAGTGGGTTTCACTCTCTTTAGGTAAAATATAATGTTTTCAAGGTTATGGTTTCCATGCATGATGTCTTGGTATGCAATTGGTATAGTCATTCATGATGTTGAAATTTTGATATGATTATGATTATATATGTATCGCACTAATGTGGACTGATTTTGCATATGAGATAAGCCTCCCCTTAACATCACTAAGGTATGTTTTTTATTTTGGTATCTATTTAGTTTATCTAGAATGGCCTACTTGTAGGAAGAAGAGAATCAAAGGTGATGCACAAAATTTTAGACTACAGTCCCCATGACTCTCCCTACATATTAGTCGGGAAATAAGGAGGTGACTATTCTCCTGGTATAGAAGGCACATTGAGGAGTTTGAGAGAAAATATTTGAAGTTGAAAAATAGACAAAGACAGGTTGGTTGAGGCTCAAGAAAGACTTGCAAGGTCTAAGGAGAAGTAGGTAGAATTAAATGCAGTGATTCTTCAGATCTTGTCATAATTGAAGATACATGGATAGTTAAGTATCATTCAAGAACATGAAGAGAAGACTATTGGAGCCTATGGTAGTAGGTCTTAGTCAGGATATAAGTTGGATAGAGGGGACATGGATAGAGGTGGAAGATAATTGGATACACCTAACAGGAGGAATGGTATGTAGGACATCATTCTAGTTCCTCATCCAGGAGGCATTATCACCATCATCATTTTCATCATCCTTATAGGAGGAGTGAATACTTTTCATAGGATTTCAAGAAAGTCAAGCCTCCTACATTTGATGGAGATATGAAGAAATAAGAAGGTGCAGAGGCATGGTTTTCTGGGATGAATAAATTATTTATATTTCATAACTATTTAGATAACATGAAATCCAAGATAGCTACATTCAGTCTCAAAGGGAAAGCATACATTTTGGGGGAATACATGAAGAATGTCAAGGGAATTTGAGAAGAAGAGTTGGTTTGGGATGAGTTTGAGCGAATCTTCAAGAAGAAGTGTTTATGAGAGAGATATTATGATGACATATATAAGGATTTTTATGAGCTACAAATGGTTTATATGACAGATTATGAGTATACAAACATGTTCCTATATTTTTTAGGTATGTAACTTGTAACTTACCTCAAATATGAGAAGGTTAAGATTCATAGATTCATCAGTGGGTTTCCAACAACATATAGAGACCAGATTGAGTTCGATGAGCCTAGATCGTTGGAGGAGTCCATCCATAAGTTGAAGCATTTCTATGAGTAATCAAAGTGCAAGGCTGAGCCTAAGTGTGATTGGAAGGAAAATGAGAAAGTTAAAGGGAAGTTTCCACAGAAGCAAGGAATACCTTAGGATGAAGGTGAGAAAGAAAATTGTGTTACTTACAAGAAATTTAATGCAGTTAAGAAGGGACACAGGTCACATCTTGGACAGAAGAAGAATAGAGGTGATCGTAGTGGACCATTACAGTGTTGGATATGTGGAAAATATCATTGCAAAAATGATTTTCCATTGTACCAAGGAGGCAGGCCTCAAATATACAATGCTCGGGAGGCTCAGATAGTTAGAGATGTGGATCATAGTATTCCTCATATTTATGCAATTTTGGACAACAAGAAGGAAGATCACCAGGCATCCATTATTGAGATGGGAGGTAATCTCGATAGTTGAGTTGTTTCTATTTTGATTGATCCTGAATCTAATTATAGTTATGTTAATCATGACATGGTGGATAAGTTTGGCTTGAGAAAAGAAGTGCATGCAGAGTCTTGGTTGCTGAAATTAGATACAGGTACTAAGAAGAGAGTTCATCATTGGGTAATATCTTGTGCATTCGAGGTGAATGGTATGCCTACAATAGCACATCTGAATGTACTTCCATTGGGATCATATATTATGCTTTTGAGTATGGATTGGATGTATCTTCATAGGACTAGGGTGGCTTGTTATGAGAAACCTATTGAGTGCATGGATAATAATAGGGAAAAGAGAATATTGAAGGGAAAGAACAATCCTACATCAGTGAGGATGGTCACCGCTATTTAGGCTAAACATAGTTGCAGGAAATGGTGTGTGATGTTTGTAGTTCATATTTCTAACGCCAATGGTAAGGATGTTGAGTATGTAGAAATATTGAAGAAGTATTCAATCTTGTAATAACTTCAGGAAGTATTTCCAACAAATATTCCAGAGTTACCACCTTGCAGGGAAGTATAATTTTCTATTGAGTTGGTACTAGGAGTGGCACCAGCATCAAAGGCACCTTACAGGATGAGTACACCAAAGTTAGTAGTGTTGAAGTTGCAGTTGAAGGAAATGCTTGATAAGGAATATATTAGGCTGATTGTATCACCTTGGGGTGCACTACTATTCTTCGTGATCAAGAATAAGGAAGGTACTCTTAGATTGTGCATTGATTACAGGAAGCTAAATAAGGTGATGATCAAGAATAGGTATCCATTGCCATGAATTGATGGCTTGTTTTAACAGTTGAAGGGAGAAGTAGTGTTCTTGAAGATTGACTTGAGATCAGGATACCATCAGGTATGCATCAAAGAAGAGTATTTCTACAAGACTGCTTTCAGGACTAGGTATGGGAATTATGAGTTTGTTGTAGTTCCATTTGGTTTGAATAATTCCTCAGATACTTTTAAGTGTTTGATGAATAGTGTGTTGTGTCATTATCTAGAAAAGTTTGTTATTATGTTCATTGATGATATGTTGATATATTCTAAGAATGAGGAAGATCATGTCAAACACTTAGAAATGGTGTTGAAATTTCTAAGAGAGAATCAATTGTATGCCAATCTTAGTAAATGTAGCTTCTTTAAGAGAGAGGTGTATTACTTAGGACATGTTGTTTCCAAGGAAGGCATAGCGGTAGATCCAAAAAAATATAAGGGCTATCATGGAGTGGGTATCTCCTAGAAATGTGGATGAAGTAAGACCATTTATGGGATTAGCAGGTTACTACAGGAGGTTCATTAGGAAATTCTCACACATTTAATATCATATTACATCATTTCAAAGAAAAGGTAAGAAATTTGAATGGATAGAGGAATGTGCAGTCAGTTTTGAGTAGTGAAAGAATTTTTGACAAACGCTCCAGTTATTAAGATTGCATAACAAAACGAAGTGTTTTTAGTGTGTACATATGCTTGCAAAAGAGGAATTGGTGGAGTCTTCATGTAGGAGGGACATGTGGTATGTTATGAGTCCAAGAAATTGAATGAGGATGAGAATAGCTATGTGACCCATGATCTTGAGTTGGCAGCTATTATTCATGCCTTGAAGATGTGGAGACATTATTTTATTTGCAGGAGGTTTGTATTGATGATCGATCACTGCAGGTTGAGATATATGTTTGACCAACCGAATTTGAATGCTAGGAAAGCTATATGGTTGGCTACCCTTAGTGAGTTTGAATTCGAGGTCAGATAAATTAAGTGTAAGGAGAACATGGTTGCATATGCTCTTAGCAGGAGAGTGCAGTTCAACCATGCTATAGTTATGATTTTTTATGGGATAGATTTACAGGATTGTATCTTATAGGCATAAGAGCAGGATGACATGTAAATGGATCTTAGGCACATGTTACAACATGGTATAGGTGATCAAGATGTGGACTATCATCTCATGGAACATGTTTTGGTGAGATTCAGAGACAGGATCTATGTGCCATATGATAGTGAGCTCAAGAATCTTATTTTTGGGGAGTTTCACATCAAGCCATATTCAGGTCACCCAAGATATTAGGAGAAATTAACAACAATGAAGAAGTTATAATATTGGTCAAATATGAAGAAGGAAGTGGCCGAGTTTGTGGCTATATGTTTGGACTATCAACAAGTGAAATCAGATTGTAGGCATGCAGCTAGGTTGCTTCAGCCTATTTTGATTCCAGAATGGAAATGGGAGGCCATTTCCATGGATTTCATTATAGGTCTTCTGAGGACATCAAGGTAGCATGATTTATTATGTTTTTGGTTGATATATTGAGCAAGGTAGCTCACTTCATTCGAGTGAACACTACTTATTCAACTAGTGAGGTGGCATGGGCCTTCATCAGGGATATCATGAGATTACATGGTGTTTCGAAGAATATTGTGTCGGACATGGATTCTCAATTCACTTCCAAGTTTTGGAAGGAGTTGTTCACAGGCTTGGGGACATAGTTTTCCTTCAATACATCTTATCATCCACATACATGTGGACAGACAGAGATGGTCAACAGGATACCAGAGGATATGCAGAGGATGCATGTCATACATCAACATAGGTTGTGGGAGGAGTATCTTCCACTGGTTGAGTTTTCTTACAAAAATGGGTATCACGAGTCATTGAGGATGAGTCCATTTTGGGCACTCTATGGGCAGATTTGTAACACTCTCAGCAGTTGGAGTGCTCCAATGAACAGGGTACTTATTGGAAAAAACATGTTCACAGAGATGAAACAGGACATGTAGGTTATAAAAAATAATCTAAAGGCAGCACAAGACAAGCAGAAGATTTATGTAGATTAGCATAGGGAATTTAATGAGTTTCATGTTGGGGAGCATGCGTACTTTCACATCAAGCCCAAGAATATATCCTTGAGGATCGAATCATGTGCCAAGTTGGCACCACAGTATTGCAGGCCTTTTGAGATCCTTGAGAGGATTGGACCAGTGGCCTATAGACTTGCACTTCCTTCGACGATGAAATTTGATGATGTTTTCCATGTTCATTTATCAAAATATTTGTAAAGGATGTATATCATGTTATTGAGCGGTATGTATTCCAGTTGGAACCAGAAGGAGAATTCTAGCTGGCACCTCAGTGCATATTGTAGTAGAAACAAATCATGCTCTGGAGTTGAGGAATCAAGCAAGTTAACGTGCATTGGAAGCACTTTGGGCCCAATGAAGCTACATGGGAGATGGTTGATAAAAGGAAGGATATGTATCCTTCATTGTTTGTCAGTGGAGGAAAATTATTTTTGGTATTTGTACATATTTATGCATGATTTCTATAGTAAATATCGCAACTAGTTGTGTTATAAAGCTCTTATAAGTGGTATGGTTGTCATGATGGTTTTGCTTTTGAGTAGGTGTTCATTGCAAAGACTACAACGAGCTAAGTTATAAAGCTCCGTAGGCATTGTTCTTTTGGTTTCGTTAGTTTTTCTAGTTGTAGGTATCATAGAACACTGAGGACGGTGTTCCCCTGAGGGGAAGGGGTTTGTAACAACCCCAGGTTAAAATTCCATGTAATAAATTTAATAAAGGGAAAATAAGACCAAGGCCATGGGACACGTATTCCAAGACAAATTTTGGGAAAAATATCCTAGTGGGCATCACTTGTTGTGTATTATGGCTAATGGGAAATTGGCAAAGACATTAAAAGGAAAAAAAAGTATTTTTGGCATTTTATTTATGAAAATAAAGGAAATTAGGAGAAAAGGAAGGTCACAGATCACAGGTTGCATGTGAGGAGGAAAATGAAGGAAAATGAAGGAAAATAGAGGAAAAATGAAGAAATTAGAGGTATCAATAATAAAAATACATTAGAGCATTAGTTCAGGGCCTTCTGTCAGTTTGATTTCAAAATCGGTTTTGGAGAGAAGAAGAGAATCAAGAGGAGAAAGCAAGGAAGGAAAGCAAAGGAAGGACAAGGAAGGCAAAGGAAAGAAATGATCAAGTCAAGAAAGGTTGGATCAAGTGGATTCACTGGGAATAGTTGCAAATAACATATTTCATGTATGATTTCCTAACTGGTTTTTTCATGCATGGTATGTGCATGTTGGTATTTGGTTCTTTTGTTGTCACTGGCATGGGTTTTGTTGGGTTTCGACAGTGGATTTTAGAATTGCCTTTCCATTTCTAGAGAGCCATGGTTTGATGGGATTCATTCTTGGTTGAGCTTTGGGTTTCTGCAAGGTTTCGAATTCGAGTGAGGTGGTATCAGGAAAATCCCAAGGGTTGGGGGTGGAGATGGTTTTCTCCGGGATGCCCTCAACAGGTGGGTGGAGATAGGAAAATTATTCAAGTGATGGTAAAGGAATTTTGAGGAATCCAAGCTCAGTTTTGTTTTGTGATCTTGAAACCAGTTTATGTCAGATCATGGTATGGTGAGGGTGGAGGTGGTTACCTCTGGATTCCCTTGGTTTTTTATGGATTGGTTCATCCCATGAGATCCCACATTCATACTTGGAATATGGCACAGGGTTGATTGGTTGAAAGAAACATTTGGTTTAGCCTAATCTATGGTCGGGTGGTATGTGGTAGTCCCTAACTTGGTTGGATTTTTCATATGGTTAATAAGAGCTAATTTTCTCTTTTATTTGATGAGTAATTATACTTGTTATTATGTAGATTTAATGGTTGTTCTATAATTGTTAATTATATGGTTATATGCTAGTTATAAGCATGGTTTTATGCCAGATTTTAGTCATGCCTCTCATCATGTTTTAATTAGTAAATGAATGAATAATGAATGCATGACCTAATTGGTGCTATGAAAAATATTGTGAGAGGGAATTAGTCCTTCTTGTCAAACCTCAGATAAGTTCCACATTTCTATGTTCAGATATGCATTTATGACCTGTAGGTTGCATGTTCATCATGTGTTTGACGGAATACCAATCCCGGATAGGAAGGGTTAGGTAAATTCCTTGTTCAAGTATTGGTTTGGAAGTTTTTTCTTTATGTTATTCATCATATTTGTAAGTCTCATTGAGTTTTGGGCAGGGGCCTGAGTTCTAGTCCAGAAAAAGTGGCTTATAATTTGGGGTCATAGGCATAGAACTGACTGGAAAATTCTTCAGTCATTGGGAAGCAATCTTATGAGTGTGAATGGAGGGATATAGTCACATGGAGTCCTTGAGAATGGAGTGATTTAGGCTCTAGATCAGTAAAAAATAGATTTATCTTAGGGTTGGACACCTGGAGGGGTTGGGTAGCTCCTGGATAACCTGTAGCACCTAAGGGAGATTAGTAAAGTCTTAAGTTGTTGACTCCATTTCATTAAGGTCATATAGGGGGTTGAGTCTTATCATAGTGACCCCCAGCTAATTTTTACCCCAAGAAAACTAGTGAAAAAGGGCAAATGTGAAGTGGTTTTTAGGGCCTTGTATGGTGAGTTAACAACCTAATGATGCACTGGGAATTGTTAGATACTTGAGGAATTATACAGGTATCTCTCCAAGATTTTATTTTTGGTCTATAATTTTAAGCACAGTGTGATTTTACTTATTATTTGTTGATTGAAAATTGATCGAGTCTTCTTTTACATATATTTTTCCACCACCACATCATTTTACGAAATCTTGGTCGATAATTTAACGTAGACCAATTTAAGATATTAATTTTCCCATAAATTTTGGAATCATTGTTGGGGAGGTGTCAAGGAAATAGGTCTTATTTGGTTTAATGTTTTATTATATTTTTTTCCTACATTATCTAAGCATCCTAGAACATAGAGTGGCAGGAATTGTAAGCCAAGATGTAAGAACCTCCACATCCACTTTTGTGGGTTACCTTGCCTTACTAGATTTAGATGATGTTGGTAAGGTATGAGCTGAAGAGGTATTTGACTCATGATGAACAATCAATTTATGACGAGAGGCCTTATTAGCATGAGGGCATCTCAGTATGTGATAGTTCTTTTTTTGAATTTTATTGTTTTGAATTTTCTTTATTTTCACATATTTTGTTTATATCTTTAATACAAAGTTTATATGGTGTTGTAAGAAGCTACAAATATACTAACCCATGTGTTGAGTCTCAAAAGTGTTTTCCATATTCATACATATTTCCATTATGTCATAACCATTCAGCTCTCATTTCATAACCATCTGACCTAAAACCCTACATCAAGTAACCATTTTCATAAATATATGGGTTAGGATCCTTGTCTTCCAAAGTTATTTATTTTATGTATTTAAAGTGAATTTATGATTAGAAACTAGAAAATTAACATAGTTTCATATATTTATATATGTGTTATGAGTTTTGTGACATGTGTAGGTCAAAAGGAAGCTTCTAAAAGACCTTTATGTGGCCTCCAAAAACCAAATTCGAATTTGAGTGGAGAAGATCATGGGTTCATGAGAACATGTGTCTCATTTCATTTTTGTATTGAAACTCTAAAAAGACATGTGTCTTATCATTTCCTATTTTGATTGTAACTCTAGAGACATGTGTCTTATCGTTTCCTATCTTGATTGTAACTCTAGAGATGGAGGGAGAGATTCATGGACTCCCATTAATGAGATAAATTCTCATATTTTGTATAAATAGCAGAAGCTTTCTCCTATCAAAGGTAGTGAAAAAATAGTGAAAAAATAGGAGGAGAGAAAGGAATAGAGAGTGTTTTGTAACAAAGCTTAAGATGGAATAGGATGTAGATTTGTGAGTTTTTTCAATAAAGAAGTTCAGCTCTTTGATGTTGTTTTGATTACAACTTTAAGGAGCTGAAGAATTTCACCAAATTGGTAGCAGAGGGCCCTTGCTATTCAAGGAGGTTTTGCATGTTTTCTAGATAAGTCATTTTCAATTATGTTTTGTCATATTTCCTTACTTAGATTGCTTTCTGAAATCATAGCTTTTAGCATTATTTTTCATGTCATTTTCTTAGATAAAGGATCATCATGATATTGCAGTTAGTCTCTTTCTCAAGCTCTTCCAATACATCTCTATTAAATGAATGGGATTCAATTGTGATATTTTGAGTTATTAGCATTTTGTTTTCTGTTATTTAGTTAAAAAGAAAATCCTCATTTGTCAGATCTATTTAGTGTTTACATTATATTTCTTTAGGCAGAGTCAGTAAGAGGGCCAGAAGCTTCTGGTTTCATCCTTTCTAGTAAAGGTGAAATAACTAGTAAAAGCCCCTACTGTCAATCTCTATATAAGAAATATTTTGTTCACACAATTTTAGATCAGATTCCTCATTATACTGTAGTTAGTCTCTTTCAAAAGCTTTTCCAATAAACCTCTAATTCACGAATGAGACTAAGTTGTAGTATTATGAGTTATTGATTGTTTTGCTTCATTGAAGATCCTTATCACATTATGATTAATCTCTTTCACAAACTCTTTCAATAAACCTCTAACTCATGAATGAGATTTAGTTGTAATGTTATAAGTTGTTTCAGTATTTCATAGGAGATCCTTACTACATTATAGTAATCTTTTTCTCAAGCTCTTCCAATAAACTTCTATCAAATGAATGAGATTTCACTATAATGTTTTAAGTTATTATTTGTTTAAGCATTTCCTTTTATGTTTTAGGAGATCCTCATTGCATTAAAATTAATCTTTTTCACAAGCTCTTCCAACAAATCTCTAACTCAATGAATCAGATTAAGTTGTAGTGTTTTGAGTTACTTGTAATTTCATGAACGTTCATTTAGAAGTTGTAATATCCATGGATTAGGACTCGCTTTTTTCATCATTTCCTAGTTAGGAATCGAACTTGCAAATAAAACTATGCTTTAATTCATTTGACAACATTTCCTTTTCCTTCCTTTTAATTAGATTTAATCTCATCTTTCTAGTTTAGAATAGAACACTAAGAATCAAAACATAAAACCCCCAAAACAACAATAAAACATCAAAACAATGAAGTAAGAAGTAGGTTTCTTAGGCACATATAGTGCGTCACACTTCATCAGTTTACTAGCCCTGGTCGATAATTTATGTTAGCAATTTAGGACGCCAAATTGACTAGACATTTTGTCGCCGTTGCCGGGGAAGTGTAACGAGGTAGCCTTATTTCTTACATCTAAAAAAATAATAATAATAATTTCTTGAGTATGTTCTCCTCCTGCACTTTGTGTGATCTGGAGGATCAGAAAAAGAATTTTATGTTAAACAAAAAAAAAAAAAAATTATAATTTCTTGAGTATGCTCTCCTCCTGCACTTTGTGTGATCTGGAGGATCAGAAAAGAATTTTATATTAAAAAAAATAAAAAATAAAAAAACAAAAAATAATAATAATAAAATAAAATAAAATAAAATGTTTTCATCATTTCATTTGATTTAAAAAAAAAAAATTTAAAAAGAAAAAAAAAGAAAAAAAAAAAGAAAAAAAATTTCAATACATTGTTTTGTTTAATGACATATATATGTGTATTTTTAATTTTTGAAAATATAACATACATAATTTTATTAACAAATCAATTATAAAAAATAAAAAAATAAAAAAATTTTAAATTGTTTTGTTTACTAAAATATATATGTATATTTTTAAATTTTTGAAAATACATATATAATTTTAATAACAAATCATTTAAAAAAAAAAAAACAAAAATAAAAACTTGTCTTATTTTACTCTATTAATAAAATTTAATTAAAAAAAAAAATTTGAATAAATTATTTTGTTTAATAAAATACATATGTATATTTTTAATTTTTGAAAATATAACATATGTAATTTTACTAACAAAAAAAAATAAAAATAAATCAATAATAAAAAAAAACAACAAATGCCATAACATGGCCCATGACAAATTGAAACAACCAACGATAATGGCCATGGCATTTGGGTAAAACAAAACCAAAGAAGCCAAGATCCAACATAGTCCTTCAAAATTTGAAACTCGAACTTGTTTATGAAGCGGATGTAACTCCTGAAACCACGGATACCATTCTCAATTTCTCCAAGGCCTATTCTGCAAGTATTCACACCTTGATTTTCAATTTTCTCTCTGCAATTGCATTAGATTTTTCTGTGTTTCCATTAGATACATCAAATCTATGCCTTCTAATCAATTGCATACTCAAAAATTGCTCGGAAAATTAATCATTTACAGTCCACAATAGGAAGGGAAATTGAACATCCATCCAATGACTAACGTTCTGAATGAAGTTATCAAACTGTTTTGGACGCCTTCTCCACAATTTTCTAGGAAGAAAAGCTACAATGATGAAAAGTAGCATAAGAGATTTTTTTTAAAAACTTGTAGATCATCTGACCAGAGCGCCCTACAATCGAAACAACTTTTAAAACCTGCAAATCCAACCACAGCTAATTTTTGTTGCCGGAGCTTCATAGAAAACACAGCAACAAAAACCCCATCAAGATTGCAGTACTGAGCCAACACAAAGTTTAAATTTTACATCTACAAACAAAATCTAGATTGTGTGAATGTAATTTGTTATTCTGTTGAGAGTACAAAGAAACCAAAAAACACTGAGGCCTCTTCTAGAAAAGAAGTATAAAAGATGGTGAATCAGAAAGTAAATTCAAAGAGGAAAAATCCAGCAGAGGAAGATGGATTAGCTCAAAAGCAACGGAGTTTTCCAAAGATCATTGCCCAGCGAAATGGCAGAATTCATGATCTGCATAGTTATAACGGTGAAGCAAAAGGCAACCTTTCTGGAGTTGTGGAAGCGCAAGGTACTTCTCAAGATATTTGTTCTAGGTAAGATTATGTTGTTTCAAACAATCAGGAGAAAGATGATGATTTGGAAAGATGCAGAAAGGACAAAGGTTCTCTGAAGGGTTCTGGACTGTAACTGTAAGGAAGGAGAGTTGTTGTTTAAGAGAATCGTTGGACAAATTCGTTGTACAGATCCATTTTTGCAGCATAAGAGTTTGAATTAAAATCAAATACTCTGACATAACTCATGAATTTGATGCATGTGGCAGTCGTTGAACCTTCCACCAGTAATTCATTTCGTTGCCAGAGCAGAAGAGCATTTCCAGAAAATGCAACTGTTTTTGACACGTGATTTTAAAACACGTTTTCCGGTTGATTAATGATGAATTTCAAAAAACGGAGACATGGGTTTTTCTTAAAACATGGGCAATTAAATAACCTAGAAACGTTTTTCTGAATTTCTTAACCGATTGAGAGAATTTTGTTGTTCTTTACAGCCCTATTTCGCTGTCTGCGTGAGAAAAAACGGGTTTCATTAAATTCTGATTATATGGCACGATAGATGGACCGATTGGTAGAGTTCTGTGTTATATGGAGATCGAATCCACATCACGGTGCTCGGGCAATTTATTGAAGCAATCACGAATATGAAATTCGATGAAGAGTCAACTACGATGTTGTGATCAAAACAATTCAGCAGATCCGTGGCTCACCTCAGCGCTGCACCAAATGGAATTTCAACGCTGCCCAGTTTGAAACCAAGTTTTAATTCTTCACTTTTCAACATTTATTTCACATGTGTCATTTCAACGATATTCACTTTCAACGTTTTTTATTTTCATGGCAAAAATTGTATACTATTTTGATGATACGTTGTGTTGTTTTTAGTTCATGTTATGTTTTGATAAAGTGTTCTATGCATGTTACGTTGCTTTCTTTTTATTAGTAGAGTGTTGTTATGTTTTATTTTTCTTTTTATATGGAGTGTTATAGGTTTGGTTCTTTTTTATATATGTTATGTAGTGTATTTTTTTTTGGAATGTTGTTTATATACATAGTGTTGTATATATAATGTTTGTAAATATGTTTTATATACAATGTTTCATATATGTTTTATTTATTTATTTAAAAAAAAAATATTTTAGTTTGTTTTATTTATTTATTTATTTTTCTCGTCGTAATCATATTGTATGCTTTATTTGGCATGAAAAATTGCTATCAAAATTGATGTGAATTTCATGATTGAAACAAATTGAAATTTTTTTGTTGTTGTGATGGTTCACTTAAACATACCTGTGTAGCGAAATTTGAAAAAAAAAAAAAATTGCATTTCTCTTTTTCAATTTTGTTATTAAAAAAAAGAAAAAAAAAGAAGAAGAAGAAAAAAAAAAAGAAAAAATAATTGCATTTCTCTTTTTCAATTTTGTTATTTAAAAAAAAAATAAAAAAAATTGCATTTCTCTTTTTCAATTTTGTTATTTAAAAAAAAATAAAAATAAAAAAAATTAGTGTATTGTTTTCCTTGAGGAGGTACTGATTGATTTAAATGTCAAGACTGGTTATTTGCATAGGCCTGGCTACTTAGCTTTCTTTTCAGGATTTTAGCTACGGAACGGTGCACATTCTGCAGCTAAACATCAATTCTGCAGCTGAAAAACTTCATTGTTTCACCCAAATTTTAAACTAGACTAACTTTCTCATCCAACATCGGATTTTGACGATTCAAGCGTCGTTGGAAATATTTCGACGAGATCTACATAATGAGAAAACTATCATCAAAGTTTGAAACATTAAATACTAAAGAAATTTTTGAAAAGACACAATAGGAATTTGAGGCACTAATTTCGAAACAGGTATAAATTCTTTTGGTTTTCTTTCATGAACTTGTTTTATTAGTACCAATTCTCAGTTTTTTGTGTAAATGTCACAACCAGAGAGATTGATCACCTCTCTATTTTGATAATCTTACATTCCATTGCAGAAGAAGTACTAGTTTTATTTTGCAGGTTCCTGGAGGAAGGACAAATGACTACAAGCGAATAGTGTCTCTCTCAGAGACTACATTTCTTTTATAAGAAGATGATCAGCAACAAAGAAAGAAACATCAATGCATGAGAAGATGCTAATGCAAATCAGATCCAACACTTGAAAGCCTTTCAGATGTCAGTATCTCCATTGCATCCATGCTTCCTAAATCAATAAAACATTCACCTCATTTCCCTTTACATTCGCCATTGCATTTCTACTTAGTCATTCAATAAAATCCTCATCTCATTTTCCCTCACTACTCATTTTATTTTCCCTAGTCGTTATATTTTCCTTCCATGCTTTCACAAACCTAGCAATAAAACCATTCAGCTCCTCTACAAAGCTGATTCATTTCATTTCCATTTTCATTCTGTCAAATAAACCTTGATCCACTGCAAAAATTTTCATCATAGTCCTTCAAAAATTATTATTTCATGCTCGCGTTAGTTGATGGAGGATTCCTTAAGGTCTCCCTTCTAACAAGTCTTGGCCTATCCACATCAGCACATTATCTAGGTCCAAGACTAGAGTCCTTAATAGTACCTTGAGGCTTGTATGCATTAATGACAAGTTCTCTCGCTGACAATCATGGGAATACATCAATGTCCCTTGATCGTTAGATCTTGCAAGTGGCTCGACATCAGCCCATTTATTCGCACTTTGCAATATGTACTTAGGTACCTTGGCACTCATTGACATTAATGGTGAGTTTGCCTCGCATTGGTTAACGACATTCATCAATGGTCGGTAATCCAATGACTTCTCTTCATGCTTGACATCAACACATTTATTCGAATGACTAGAATTGTACCATCGGATTTTGTAACGATTGAAGACTACATCATTTCAGCAGTTTGCAGCAGGAATCAATTTGTATCAGCAGCAATAAAGATCCCAATCTTTCCATCAGCACAAAGAGAACAAAGAGAACAAAGAAGCAGATCAAATTCATTTGTTTACATAGTTCATGATCCAACAACATCAACAACCACACTCTTTAGCATACACAACTCATCCACATTTAAGGTAAGTGAAGGTATGTGGTTTTCTAATTTTTAGTCATGTAATTCATTAGAATGCTAAAATTGTAACTTTGGAAAAATTCCTCACTCCCTTTTTCACATTTCATATCTTTAGTTGGGGGGAAGGGACATCATTTCATATCCACATGTCATACACTATCACACATGTTCATTTCATTTCCACCCACATATACTTCCCAACCAACTATTGTTTCAACATGATCCGCCTTGCAAATGATCAATTCATTGATGAAGTAATTGATTCTAAATATTTTTATGAACTTTGATGCAACAAAGAAAATAAAGCATTGTTACACAAGAACCAATGCTTCAAAAAAAAAAAATGGTTGTCACACAAGAACCAACCATTGAAAAAAAAAAAAATGTTGCAATCAAATGTATTATACTTTGCCAAAAAGGAAAATATCAAGAAGAAAAGTTTGGAATGAATCTATATGAGTCAAAACTCATAAAAGATCAACTCATGGACAAATGAATCATTGCAATAGTTGCATGAGGACATGCAACAACTTCAGTTGGGGGGTATGTTGAGTCTCAAAAGTGTTTTTCATATTCATACATATTTCCATTATGTCATAACCATTCAGCTCTTATTTCATAGCCATATGACAAAAAATCCTACATCAAGTAACCATTTTCATAAATATATATGGGTTAGGATCCTTGTCTTCCAAAGTTATTTATTCTATGTATTTAAAGTGAATTTATGATTAGAAACTAGAAAATTAACATAGTTTCATATATCTATATGTGTGTTATGAGTTTTGTGACATGTGTAGGTCAAAAGGAAGCTTCTAAAAGACCTTTATGTGGCCTCCCAAAACCAAATTCGAATTTGAGTGGAGAAGATCATGGGATCATGAGGACATGTGTCTCATTTCCTTTTTGTATTGAAACTTTAAGAAGATATGTGTCTCATTTCTTATTTGTATTGAAACTCTAAAAAGACATGTGTCTTATCATTTCCTATTTTGATTGTAACTCTAGAGATAGAGGGAGAGATTCATGGACTCTCATTAATGAGATAATTTCTCATATTTTTTTATATAAATAAGGGAAGATTTTTCCTATCAAGGATAGTGAAAAAATAGGAGAAGAAGAGAAAGGATTAGAGAGTGTTTTGTAACAAAGATTAAGATGGAATGGGATGTATATTTGTGAGTCTATCAATAAAGAAGTTCAGTTCATTGATGTTGTTTTGATTACAACTTTAAGGAGCTGAAGAATTTCACCAAATTGGTAGCAGAGGGCCCCTGCTATTCGAGGAGGTTTTACATGTTTTCTAGATAAGTCATTTTCAATTATGTTTTGTCATATTTCCTTACTTAGACTGCTTTCTAAAATCATAGCTTTTAGCATTATGTTTCATGTCATTTTCTTGGATAAAGGATCCTCATGATATTGCAGTTAGTCTCTTTCTCAAGCTCTTCCAATACATCTCTATTAAATGAATGGGATTCAATTGTGATATTTTGAGTTATTAGCATTTTGTTTTCTGTTATTTAGTTAAAAAGAAGATCCTCATTTGTCAAATCTATTTAGTGTTTACATTATATTTCTTTAGGCAGAGTCAGTAAGAGGGCCAGAAGCTTCTGGTTTCATCCTTTCTAGTGAAGGTGAAATAACCAGTAAAAGCCCCTACTGTCAATCTCTGTATAAGAAATATTTTGTTCACACAATTTTAGATCAGATTCCTCATTATACTGTAGTTAGTCTCTTTCAAAAGATTTTCCAATAAACCTCTAATTCACGAATGGGACTAAGTTGTAGTATTATGAGTTATTGATTGTTTTGCTTCATTGAAGATCCTGATCACATTATGATTAATCTCTTTCACAAACTCTTCCAATAAACCTCTAACTCATGAATGAGATTTAGTTGTAATGTTATAAGTTGTTTCATCATTTCATAGGAGATCCTTACTACATTATAGTAATTTTTTTCTCAAGCTCTTTTCTATCAAATGAATGAGATTTCACTATAATGTTTTAAGTTACTGTTTGTTTCAGCATTTCCTTTTATGTTTTAGGAGATCCTCATTGCATTAAAATTAATATTTTTCACAAGCTCTTCCAACAAATCTCTAACTAAATGAATCAGATTAAGTTGTAGTGTTTTGAGTTACTTGTTATTTCATGAACGTTCATTTAGAAGCTGTAATATCCATGGATTAGGACTCTATGTTTTCGTCATTTCCTAGTTAGGAATCGAACTTGCAAATAAAACTCTGCTTTAATTCATTTGAAAAGATTTCCTTTTCCTTCCTTTTAATTAGATTTAATCTCATCTTTCTAGTTTAGAATAGAACACTAAGAATCAAAACATAAAACCCCCAAAACAACAATAAAACATCAAAACAATGAAGTAAGAAGTAGGTTTCTTAGGCACATATAGTGCGTCACACTTCATCAGTTTACTAGCCCTGGTCGATAATTTATGTTAGCAATTTAGGACGCTAAATTGACTAGACACCATGTGTGATACAGGGATTAGAAACTAGCGGGAAGGATTCAGGAATGATCAAGAGTTTGTAAAATGTTACTCCAAGAACTTTATCAAGTCATATACATAGTTGGAAATATCTTTGCATCTCAGGAGGAGAAAATTTTGACAACAATGAGGAACACACCTACATTCCTGGAAGTAATATAAGAGAAAGGTGTCTATGAGTAACATTTATAAGAATACCCAAAATAAATCAATAAACCATGATGGACCAAACCCGATGATAAGAAGCCTTTAGAGCTAGATATCAATGAATTTTTGCCATGTTTATCATTGAACCTCTTGAGTATTTTGGAATGTGATGAGAAGCAAATAGACGAACCTGAGAATTGGAAATTTATCCCATGCCTATCTTCAAATATTTTATGCACCTAAGATATTTTTCAAAAAATTATAGAAGATCCATGTGGTATGAAAGGAGAACACACAAATCAAAATTGATGAACAAGAAACTATAGAGAATTAGTAAAACTATATCGAGCACTGGCTACAAACAATCATCAGGATAGAGCACTTCTCTCCTCTTCAACAACTCTTGCCATCATATCAAACAAATAAGTTGGTTCCTCATCCTCTGGTGTACATTAAATTTTATATTTCAAACACGAGTATTAATTTTTTTTTACATTTGTTATGCACATGGTTGCACTGGAAATGCTCCTACACCTGAAGGAGATCTTCCTTTCTTCAAATAAAATAGGGTAGGATAGCATATATAAAAAAATATATTGCAGATACTAATCATTTTTTAAGTTGAAACCCACTAATATTAAGTTGTTACATTATGAGGCATAGCCACTACAACTTCTTTTTGATAGGACATGTTGCAACGACTTGTGGTTCCTTCTACCACTGCCATCATTGGTTTGACCACTATTTATTGGGTTGACATGAAACATTCATGTGGTAATTCTTGTCAAGTACGATTCACTCTTAATTCCTCATTATTTTGCAAAGTGACTATGATTATTGTTGGCTAATATTTCTTCATGTCACATGGCGAAGATCATCCACTGAGTTAGTTGGGGAGGAATATTCCATTATCACTATTACGTTCAGTACCTCTTGTCCACAAGATTAAAATTTTGTGGGAAATTTAAGGGTTGTAAAAATAAAATGCATCATATAAGTCTAATTTCTCTCCAAAGCTATTAAGAAAATAAATATTTCTATGTTCCCCTTAAGGGTATTGTTGAAAAATCTCCTATGGTGGACCATTCTTGTAGAACCTCAATAGGCTTTTACAAGGAATCAAGCATGATCGACTAGAGGGGACTTTTAGTTATTATCTGAAATGCTTCATTTCATCACACATTAAATATATTATATTTAATACTATTGTGAATGGTGTCTGTTATGAATATAATTCATAACAAATAGTATAAATAAAATGCCTGTAAATAATAAATAATCAAGATAATGGTTATTTAAATAGTTATTTTTAACTGAAAAGTCATGTCTAAAAGACATGCCCAATCATCAAAGGTCATCTGCATAGGTATATAAGCGGGGCCTTATTGTAACATTTTATCATCTCTTATACATTTTTATATATAATATATTATTATTACAATACCTCTTGTGTATTTTACAATTAAAAGTCAACAAGCATATAGTTTTGTTGCTTCAGTGGTATCAGATCCATCAGAGCCATGTTGTACGATATAGTCTTACAAGCCTATGAACGTAGTTTACGAACCTATGAACATATCTTACCATACAATGTGCCATTACGTGAAGATCCTGAAGAAAGTGAGAAGATTAGAAAAAATCAACAAAAGCTTCAGCAATTAAAAATAACATGTGCAGAAGTTACAACACTTTTTAAAAATAATTTTATGGAAATCGATAATAAGGAAGATATGAATTCACACCATAAAAGTGGAGGAAACAGTGCCATTGATGAAGAAGGAGAAGATATCAAAATTGTTGAATTGGAGGAAGATAAATAATATATGAATGATATGGACAATGGTAGTGAGAGTGAGGAAGTTGGAAATTATATGAAAATTTAATTTAATGACTAATATAAAAATGATATGAATCAAGATGGTGAAAAAGGCGAAGATGATCTCAACAACTATTGTGACATGAATGACAATCAAAGTGGGTATATGACAACTGAGGATGTAAATACAATTGATGAAGATGAAGATATCAAGATTATTTATTTTGACGTTGATTAAGATAATGATCCAAATGAAGTTTGTCCTGATATAGATAAGGATAATGAAGATGAAGATTATGATTTAGATGATGATGTTCCCTTGTCTATGAGGTTTAAGGTAAAATAGTCGAAAAAATATCCCAGTGAAAGTTCCAGTAGTCAAAATAGTTATGGGGAGGGAAATCCCACTATCCATGAGCCAACTTTTGATGAGAGGATTTATTTTGGAAAAAGAGATATGGTTTTCCATCAGGAAGTTGCAGTTCCATTCACAAGTACCTTTACTTCACAGCCTATTTCAAGGTTGCCATCTCTAGTGCCTGTACCAATTGATCGAAAAATCTCATCAATCCATGTACAAGATCAGAAGAGATACCCTTATGCAATAGTAAGTTCAGGAAAAAAAGATGTTTCTCCCCAGCTAGATGGAGTTCAATTCAAATCCACCTCCATTTCTAAGGTTGTTTCGAGGTTGCCATCTTTGGTGCCTCTATTGAAAACTCAAGTTACGTTACCAATTAATGTACAAATAGAGGCAAGATCTTCTTTGGTAACTAGCTCTCCCCAAAAATATGTGGTCCCTCCTCATTTAGATGCAAACCCATCGAAATATGTCTTCATTTCACAGGCTTTATCAGTGGTACCATCTTCAATACTTCTTACAAATAATTCTCTAGCAACCTCCACTATCCATGTGTGGAATGGGATGGAACATCCAATAGAAATTTTCCTTGCCCAAAATGATATCTTATCTGCACCAAATGCTCGAGGCACGTCTTCTCCCCATTTTGGAAAAATAGACAGAACTTCCTCTGACGCTTGGCTCTGGCCAAATCAATATGGTACTCCCTCAACCAGATCCAATCCCATACAATCCCAACCTTCCGCCATCTATTTCGTGTTCACTCTCTGTCGACACATTCACATTTCATGCCCACCTTCTGCTGTCACATTCCCACTGTTTCGTCTGCCTGACAGTCACAAACCTCTACTTGTTGCCACTTGAAGGCAGTCAACAAATGCTGTGGTCAAGAGTTGTCGTTCGTCAACTTGCATTGACAATTGAGCATTGTAATCCATGTCTGCACCATGTTTCCTCCGTTGTTTGTCGTCGAATTTATTGTCGGCATCAACGACCACTGTAATCCACATCTCCTCATTCATTGGCATATCCGCACGCTATGGTGCCTACACAATCAGCAGCTACCGTCTGCCATCGGCCACGACCACATCAACCGACTTCAACAAGCTGACCAGGTGTCTGCGTCAACGTGTCTTTTTTTACGATTGTTGGTAAGCTGGTTGTTAAACATAAGATACGGTGGGTTGTGATACGATACGGTGTGATGTTTGATTAAAAAATGTGACAACTTTATATGGTGGAAGACTTTGTTTCGGTGGATATAAGTTAATTTATAATCATAGTTTAAAAAAAATAAAAATAAAATTAAAAAATTAATAATATAATTTATAATTCGAAGGGAAGGTTAGTGTTGAGCTGCGTTTCTAAACAAGTGACAAATTATACATAAATAAATGAATGAATAATACTGAGATGACTAACGTGAAGAAATAAGTGACCGTCACACTTATGACGAGGGAAAATTGTAGAAAATTGTTCGCAATTAAGCTGAAGAAAGTTGTCAACGATAAGCTTTGAGGACAAAGCTTTTGAAGGAAGGGGCAATGTTATGAATATAATTCATAACAAATAGTATAAATAGAATAACTGTAAATAATAAATAATTAAGATAATGGTTATTTAAATAGTTATTAGTTAACTGAAAAGGCATGTCTAAAAGACATGCCCAATCATGAAAGGTCACCTGCATAGGTATATAAGCGGGGCCTCATTGTAACATTTTATCATCTCTTATACATTTTTATATATAATATATTATTATTACAATACCTCTTGTGTATTTTACAATTAAAAGTCAACAAGCATATAGTTTTGTTACTTCAGTGTCACCCTTGGGTTAAACTTGAATAATGATTTATGTGCCTAGCCAATATAAAATACTCATGTACCACCTCACTTCCTTACATTCTAAAAACTGCCAATGAGCGATATACATTATTTCAAATCTCTTGAGTTATATATATATATATATATATATATATATATATATATATATATATATATATATATATATATATATATTATATATATATATATTCTTCACATAAAGAAAGAAAAAGAATAATAAAGGAAGTATCACGAAGTATAAGTAAACCCACTAAGGTATTGAACATGCCTACTATCAGGGGGGCTATGCTTGTATGGGACCAAGGTAAACCCATCGAGGTACTGAATAAGACAACTGGAAGTGGGGGTATGTCGCGGGGGCTTCACTCAGTGAACCGTTGACATATCATGTGCATTCCTGGAATACTATATAATAACCTTAATTTGACTACAAATTGGAAAATATCTCTAAAAATCACATTATTTAACCCCTTACCAATACGAACCAAATAAAAATTCCCAATTTAAAAAACCCTTACTTTCACTAGATATTGTAGGTATACATTTTTTCAGTAACATTTTTATACTCTATATTTTTTTATTAACTTTATGCTCAAATTTTTATACATGCCAATATAAAAACCCTTTACCCATTATTATATGCTCAATACATTGTCATTTTTTTCTCAATATATATCTCTAAATATGAACACATGAACACAAGTAGTATGACATTGCGAACACACATTAGCACACATATAACACATTTCAATTGAAGTTCTGGGTCACATTCTAAAACAATTATCATTAAATGTAAAGCTAAGAAGAATAAACCGCATATCTCTGGATTTAAGATCCTTCAACTATTATGTTTTGAAGTATTATCTTTCAGAAAATAAATAGGCTTTCATGGAAGTAGGACCATTAATGTAGGTGATTTACTTTGCTCATTTAACGGGGCTTTTGTATACACTTGGATAATGGTAAAACTTTGAGAGACAAGGACATAGATAACTAGTTAATCTTGGGAATGTATCATTTTGTCAACATTTTTCCTTATTTCACATCCTCTTGTTATGCTATAACATTCAAGTCATTTTGATTTATAATAATGAGGCAACTGGAGTGAGGAACTACTGACTAAGGTTTCATGTGTGGTGTTTTTTAGAAATTTAGATCGTGGTAAAATTACAAGAGGAGAATATTTCTATTCTTCATCAATGATTAGATAACTCTGGCAGTAGCAAGAAAATTCCATGGCCCTAATTATGTAGAAGATTCCACCATTAACAACCATCATTTTCATTATGCACCAAAAAGAGATATTGGGTTTTCATTTCTTTCTAGCGTGAATTCTTTCATGTGATCATCCCAAACATCAATATCCAATTCTAATAATGTTTTGATATTTTAAAGGAAGCAAAAAATATGTGATTTACCTCAAGAAATTTGAAAGAAGTTTCACCAAGTTTTTCATGCACCTACAGGTTTTCTGGAACCACCACACAGTCTTGCAAATTGGTTACAGGATCACTAAGGGTTGCAAGACAACCTGTAGCATGCCATGTTTCAGTCTTCCTTGCAGATCAATATTTACACAGCAGTAATTGGGTTCAGGACAAGTACTTAGAGCTACCAACCACATTTAAGTTTCTCCACTTATATTTCCTTGGACTTCAATAGTATCCTTCATCATCTTTGGTCTCAATATCAACACAAAAATAAACCTCAAGAAATCAACATTTTAGCACAACAATCAACTTTATCACTCAACACTCTACCTTGGATCAGCTTAATGGCACTTGTTTCTTCATCAACATGCTTGGTAATTTCAAAAGGTAAAACTTGAGGTTAAAAAAAAAATCAACATGAAACTCTTTAATTTGTTAAGATTTTAGGAAATGATGATAAGAAGATTATTGTAAGCATTCATTTGTTTCTTTCCATCTTGTTTTGACATTTTCAAATATGCTTCACACCTTGTCATCTATACCATCATCCACTTATGTTCTATTTAGGAGTTATACCAAACTTGCAATCATTTCCCTTGTTGGCACTTAGATTCCTCATGTGAAACACAAACAGAATTCCTGGTAGCTAGATATATTCAGGATTTCCTGTAGCAGCCTATTTTCAAAGCCACATTTTGCAGTACATTTGCATGCAGCTAAAGATGAAATAAAAATTTTTGTAACATAATATTTTCTTTCCCATATAGAAATTTGAATAAAAAACACATGGAATTTCTAAAAATGCACAATGAGGTATTTATTGAATGTTTTTATTCCCTTAGAATTCCTTCACGATACCTTGAGTAATTTGTCTGTCTCCACCCATCTGTTGATGGATTCCCGGATAAAACCATCTCCTCCCCAAACCCTTGGGATTTTCCCAAGACCACCTCACCTGGATCCAAAAACCTTCCGGCAATCCAACACTCAACCAAGAATGAATCCCATCACACCATAGCTATCCGGAAATGGCAAGGCAAGGATGAAACCACTGTCAAACTAGGAAAAATCAATGCTAATGACATAAAATGAACCATATACACACATGAATCTACAATGCATTCCAAAACCAAATAGAAAATCATACATGCAACCTATTACCTGCAAGTATTCTTGGTGAAGTTGCTTGATCCAACCTTTCCTTGCTTGATATTTTCTTTCCTTTTCTTTCCATGTCCTTCATTTTCTTTCCTTCACATTCATTTGATTTACTTTGTTCATTGGCTTTCTTTCTCCTCTTGGCGCTCTTCTGAGTATTTGAAACCAATTCCAAAACTAAACTCACAAAAGGCTATGAATTGATCCTCATAAGCCATTTTATTATTGAGGCCTCTAATTTCTTCATTTTCCCTCTATTTTCATTCAATTTCCTCCTCACATGCAACATGTGACCTTTCACCTCCCTTTTATCCTAATTTCTTTTATTTTTCCTTTTCAAATCCTTTTCCATTTCTTTTTCCAATTTCCCCTTAGCCATAATAAACAACAAGTGTTGCCCACCAGGATATTTTTCCCAACATTCAGCTTGGAATATGTGTCCCATAACCTTGGTCTTCTTTTTCCTTTATTAACCTTATTACATGAAATTTTGACCCGAGTTTGTTACAAAACCCAAGGGGAACACCATCCTCAGTGTTCTATGACACCTATAACTAGAAAAAGTGTTGAAAACCAAAACACACTTCCCATGGAGCTTTATAACATAGCTCGTTGTAGAATTTACAATGACCACTACTAAAAACAAGACAATCATGCGGTTTAGTAGAGATTTATAACATATCTCATTAAGGTATTTACAATAACAACCACATATATAGTGATGCACATTTTCTTCAACCAGCAAATAACCATACTTTCTATGGAGATTTATAACCACAACTCGATACAGTATTTACAATGGTATACACATATACATATGCACATTTTCTCAACCAGCAAATAGAAGGTTATGATGTGTGCATCTACAACAATGGAGTTGAGAGGTTCACACCTCCACCCTCAAAGTAATACCATGATTCTCCTACATCCTAGAAAATCCAAAATCCATTATTAAAGTCAAACCCGCATCCAATTTCCAGTGCTACAATCCTTGCACTACCTGTCCTCTCAATGAACAGTCACCGACTCATTATTCTAGGGCACACTCCCAATGTGCATCTGATTCCATCTGGTGATGCTAATGACCAAAATAAATCCATCACTTAGACTTCCCTTCTCTGTTACACATTGCATCAGGAAATATGGTCACCCCCTTCTATGCAGTCACTCACCTTTCAAGTTCCTCGACATCCCCTTTCTCAGGCGATCAATCCCTTGGTGAAGTTTCCTCACATCAGAAGGTCCAAAAACAAGGCATATCCTTGCCTCAAAACGATCATACCAGTAATATCATGCTCATGGAAATAAATGGACACTATTGGGTACTAGTGTCCCACAATGGCCCTACTCCTAAAGTGCTTTACTAACATATTGTTTCATGTTCCAATTCCTTTTTTCGTTGCTAATTCTTGGTGTCAGTTTCAACCACCCAAAACTGGGCATTTTCATGCGTTCCTGTACCAAGCACATAATTTCCATTTGATTAGAAATAAATTGAAACAAATTCACATCATACCTCATCGTTGGCTTGTCAATAAGGTACACTTGCAATTCTTCTCACATCCTGTCACTTGCAAATCAAATTAGCTCTTGATCAAATCATTATGTTTAAACATATCACATCTGGTTAGCTAAAAATGCAACCATCATAAATCAAAATCACAGATCACATGTAATCATCATAAATCAAAAACATAGATCACATGCATAATAAAAAACTAAAATACAATATTGATACTTATCTTTCAAATGATTATTTTCTTATGCCTTTGTTCTTTATCCTTTCCATACACACACTAAATCAGTTTCCAAACCGAGCAAGAACCTAGTGCCTTCTCTTCTCTTTAAGAAACAAGGGAATCCAGAGACCAAACTGCATCAACCCTCAATATCAACAACAAGGGAATTTAGATACTAAACTTCCTCAACCCTCAATAACAACAACAAGGGCCCAAAGAGTCCCATAACTGCCTATTCCATCACACTGTACAAAATATAAACATACAAAGTATACAACGCAACACATACACCTACACCTGGTGTACAACATGACACATACACCTACACTTGGTGTACAACACAATATATATACGTACACATCGTACAATACTATGAATATGTATGTTACGACACAATGAATACACAATACCTATAACACAATACCACATATACACCACACAACATGTATGACATGTACACAACACCACATGTACATAACACTACCTGCACAATGTGTATGTAACACCACCTTCACAACGTGTACATAGAACCACATGCATGCAACACCACATGTACACAACACCACATGCACACGGCACCACACATACAACATGCATACAACACCACATGTACAACATGCACACAACACCACATATGCAACATGTACATAGCACCATATGTACACAACACCGCATATACAACATGTACATAGTACCATATGTACACAACACCGCATATAAAACATGTATACAACACTAGTACTACACATCTGGATACCACACCATCTCTACCAAGAAGCCTTGCTTCTATTTTCTCTCCACTAGCCATGATTATCCTAGCATGTAGTAGATCACACTGCTTTCATTCCACTGATGTATCCCTCAAAATTACCTATTATAACATAAAAATAGGCATAAGAACACAATATCAAATCATATCCACATGATACTAAACTCATATATTTACTCTTCCCACTTGATTCCTCATGAAATTAGGAACCTCTTCATGCCATTCACTTGCATAAGAAATAATTCCTCCATAAGAATGACCCTTGATGAGCCTGTCATACAACGACATACATACATACATACATATATACATATAAACATCATCATAAAACAATCATGATCCCTGATGACCCTGTCAGAAAATGACATACATACATACATATACATTTAATCATCATCATAATCATGGTCACCACATAATTACTAGATATCATAAGGTCAAGTTTAAGAGAACTCCCTTTATTTTTGCACAACATGCACAACATTGAGAATAAAAGTTCCCAACATAGCCAAGGCATTTAACACCTCGGGTCCATTTACTTCACCTTTATTTTTTCCTTTCTCATGATTGCCCTGCCACCATCCATTTACCCTAATAGACCCCACCAATCCAACCGACTATCATACTCTTGCCTTCAACTACCCTTATACATGCACTAAGCTTCATCCGTGTCTTATATCAGCTGTTGGGTTACGACACATATCTCCCTAAGCACCATTAAGTTTCCTCTTTCCCCAACAAATTCCCAAGACTCGTAAAACATAAAAGGAAAGACAAGAACTAAACAAGAAGACAACCACGGAAAACCAATAGCAATATGACACCACAAACATAGTGGCATGGTCATGCACCATACATAATCAAAACTGAAAATCAAGCACAAAAAATTCCCAAAGCACTGAAAGAAAAAAAATAACAATAGATACCATGACTCAATCCCCATGGGTTCACCATGCTTCCAAGGGAAACCTCAACCTGAGCCTTCTTCAAGATCCATGGTAGTCTGTTTTTCCATGTAATCCATACATCATACTACCATAAACACACAACTATCAATGCATAAATAAACATAACAATATATTGGTTACCTTACCTTGTTGTATTCAGCACATTGACCTATAACTGAACACATACACCTATCATCTCTCAAGGGATTCCAATTCCTTGATGAATATAGCCATAACTAGAAACTAGTTATTATACTTATCAAATGGATGTACATGAATATACCATACATCCGCACAATGTCAAAAAAAATCCAAGGTTGAGAATACTTCATGTATGCAAAGCGCTCAGTTATTTGGAATTGTGGTTTCCAAACATAGTCGAAGGAGTTTCTACCCAATCCATTTCTTTTACCTTTTACCTTGCCACAATTGAGTCTTATTACATACTGTTGCATCACCCAAATGTTAGTTATATAAAAAAAACAACTGTTACCTTGTCATGCTAATGCCAAGAACATTACCCTACAACTGCTCACACATGTCTGTCACATGATCCAAAGATCAAGACATCATATCTATTAATTTGAAATTGACCTTTACCAAGACTAAGAACCATGTCATAATCAACTCACAGTCATAATTCATAATACTACAACTAGCACCCACTTACACTCAAGTACATATCATCTATCTCAAAAAATAATGTGTTAGTACAACCATATTAAAACAAGATCATTACTTCATGCAATCTTATAGACACATACTCATATCATACAATTAGTCAAATATTCAACCAATATATAAACATACCATGTTATATAAACCAATATAAGATATAATCAAACTCATATGTCAATGTATCTTAGGGAAGGCTATCTCATATGCAAAAGTAAATCCAAATTAATATGACACAATATCACAAATATATCAACTCATACCTAAATATCATAATAATAACCATATGCAAAGGTCAATCCAAATTAGCACGATACATATAACATCAATATCTTAAATTCAATGACCATAGTCATCGTGTGTACGATTGCAATGCATATAACAACAATTTACTACCATGTACACGACTATCTAATGCATGGGCATAAGACCACATTGATAAACTAGAATCTATCATGGATATAACTATAACAACAATATAATGAAATACATGTACACCATCATGCTTATAACAATGATTAACCAACATACCTCCATGCCAAACATAGAAACATGTATAATGATCTACTCTTACTATGAATTCTAGTGCTACATCTTTGCTCCGATGATATGCATCTCCTGCTCTATCTCATCCAACACCTCAGGATCATACATGATAACCTAAACTGTGACATTGTCTATATAAATGACAACCATAGCCACTATCATGCATTCACATGACCGACATGCATGCATAAAAATGACATTCCGCCCATTCAGTCCAAGTATTGAACCATACTCTGATACCACTCTATAATTACTCCTCCCATATCTACCCACTTTAACCGATTTTTTAGGGTAAGCATGAGATGAGGGCTACTATGGCATGAATCAACCTCCTAGATAACCTTAAGGAAATGGAGTTGAAAAAGAAAGAACTTATTGACTTCCCTTAGGTGCTACAAGACCCCCAAGAGCTAGACCACCCTTCTAGGTGCCCAAACCCTGAGTTAACTTGCTTTTTCCGTGATCTGAACTCTCAATCGCATGCACAATCATGCATCCATGCAATTTAAATCCTCCAGTCGTACACATAACCACTGCAAGAGTACTACTGTAGTATTTTTCAACCAGCCTGTGTAACCTTTGCAAGACTGCACTCTAGTTTACTGCTAAGAACTTGATAAAACTTTCTATAATGATAAATGACACAAGGACAAAGACTTTAACGCAAAAAATTGATCAAGGAATTGACCTAACAAGGCCTAAGCATGACAATCATTGTGTAAAACACATAGTAAACATGAAATTTACTGGTCATGAATGCATATCTGAACATAGAGATATGAAACTTATCTGAGAAACATCAAGAAAGTCCAAATCCCTCTCACAATAGCTACCATAACATCTTTTTGGTTATGCATTCATTAACAAGTAATTTACAAGTAAAAACATGATAAGATCCACAACTTGAATCTGTCATAAACCATGCTTATAATAATCATATAACCAAATAAATATTAATGATAGAAAAACCATTAATGCCACATAATAACAAGTATAATTACTCATGAATTACAAGGAGAAAGGGCTCTTATCAATCATATGCAAAAACCAACCAAGTTAGGGACTTCCATGTACCACCCGACCATAAATTGAGCTGGAACAAATCTTTATTTCATCTAATCACCCCCATGCCATATTCCAAGCATAAATTTGGTATTTCATGGGATAAATTGATGCATAAACAACTAAGGGAATCCAAAGGCTAAACCATCTTAACCCTCACACTATCGTGATCTCACCTAAATTGGTCCCAAGATCACAAAACCAAACTGAGATTGGATGCCTCATAATGCCTTCACCATACTTTGAGGAATTTTACTATATCCACCCACCTGTTGAGCTATTTTGGGAGAAAACCATCTCCAGCCCCAACCCTTGGTATTTTCTTAAGACCACCTCACCCGGATCCAAAAACCTTCTAGAAATCCAACGCTTAACCAAGAATGAGTCCCATCACACCATGGATATCCGAAAATGGCAAGGAAAGGTTGAAACCATTGTCAAACTAGGAAAAAACCATGCCAATAGCAACAAATGAATCAAATCCACACATGCATCTACCATGCATGCCAAAACCAGCTAGGAAATCATACTTGAAACCTGTTACCTGCAAGTATTCTCATTGAAGCCAGTTCATCCAACCTTTCTTTGATCCTTTCTTTCGTTTTCTTTCTGTGTCCTTCCTTTGCTTTCCTTCTCTTTCCTTTGCTTTCATTTTCTTTCTACTCTTGGTTCTCTTCTCCTCTCTAAAACCAATTCAAAAACTAAAGTGACAAAAGGCTGTGAACTTATCCTCAGAATCCTTTTTATTATTGAGGCCTCTAATTTCTTCATTTTTTCTCTATTTTCCTTCAATTTCCTCCTCACATGCAACCTACAACCTTTCACCTCCATTTTCTCCTAATTTCCTTTATTTTCATAAATGATATGCCAATTAATGTCTCTTTGCATTTTCAAAGTATTTGTCATTGTCTTTTCCAATTTCCCCTTATCCATAATAAACAAAAAGTGATCCCCACTATGATATTTTGTCCCACATTTAGCTTCGAATACGTGTCCCATAACCTTGGTCTTATTTTTCCTTTATTAACTTTACTACATAAACTTTTAACCCATGTCTGTTATGTGAAAATTCCTAGATCTCAAATCCTACTGCAACAACTGATGATATTTCTTCTATTTGTAAATTCCTTGAACAAATTATTTACGGTGCTCTACTTTAAATATAGAAAACTCATACACTATAGCCTTCACAAATTAACTGTGCAAAAATATGAGCGTGGAAACAAAATATAAGCAACAATAAATCATAAACACATGACACTGTTATTTTTGGACCAATGTCTCTAGAAAAATCAAATGCGGGAAACCGATGCAACAGATGAGGGTTTATTTATTATGCAGTAATTATGAATACAACATAGGATGCCTTGCTGGCTATCCTCGCAGAGAATCTGAATTACAAAGAGTTAGTGAGATTACCTCACACACTAACACTAGAAGCCAAAATTGGCCAAACCCCAAACTAATAAGTCCTCCACTGCCTCTGCGCAGTCTCTATGTGGTCACTGCACAGTCTCTGCACATTCACTGTGTCACTCTTTGTGGGGACTACGTTGTTGCTACTGGGTGGATCTTCTTCTAGCTGGATCTAACCCTATGGCCTCTCCCAGTCTCACACCCTGGCTCTCCAGCACTATATTTGACTGATCCTTAGTTGAATCACAGACTTCCTCAAGGCTATTGTGTTGCCTCTGTTAGCTTTGTGTATCTACTACACTACCCCTCTACGTACTCCTCTTTGTGGTCTCTGCAGCTTATTCACCAGCTCGGGAAAATATCCAACCGATAATTATCTCTGCCCCTCTCTGCAAAAATCTTCTCGATCTATTTTCTCTCTGAGCACTGCTCACTAAAGAATTTCGATCTCTAGATTTTCTCTCTTGATGTATCTTCCAAATGATCCATTAATTCCTTCTTATAATCTTCTCATTGAGGCTTCAACGACTGATATTAAATCGTTAATAAACGACTAAGATTAACTTGACTTGATCTCTAACTTTTCTAGAAGATTCACACTCTATTTTAATTAATATCCATTAATTATTTTAATTTTCTAAGTTTAGACTTACAGTCCAATTAAAAATAATTCATTTTTTCCATAAAACACAATTTGAGTGGAATTTTCAAAAATCCTTTCTGGGTTATTTGGAATACATGTGCCTCATTCTCTCTGCAAATTTTGAGACTTAGAGCACATCCAATGCTACCACAAATCAACACTCCCTCTTAGCGAGGAATGTGTTATAGCAATACAATCGTCTTACTGCTCTGATTCTACAACATCTCCCTCTGTGTTCTTGATGTCTGACACTACTGCCCACCAACACTACATTGCTGCATTCGTGTTGCTATAGACCATGCATGCTACTGCCAACTGCTACTACACTGCAACATAACAACATCCAAAACTAAACTAAGTGTTCAGTAGGATACATCCCATGCTGAAGATCTCACTGCTGCTAGTCTCTGTGTTGTCCCTCTGAAGCTGTTTTGCTACTACTAACTCTGCATTGTAGCTTCCTACATTGTTGTCAAATCTACTTTATGCTGCTTAGTCACTGCCACTCTCTAGCCATTGCATTGTCATTAGGGGAATTTTGAGGTCTAAAATGGGCCTCCTAAGAAAAATGTACAACCAAAATAAAATTTATAAGAACCAATAGGATTCAATATGATTATGTCAACCATGGGGGATGATTCACCATTTTTGGAGTGAAAAAAGTAAAAATATTAAAAAATAATAAAATAATAAAACTATTTTTTATACTCGTATTTTCAACTTATCTCACTAAGGTTTTACTCAAATTTCGAGTGGGAGTGCTTGTTCGATGCAAAATCCAAGAAATACCCATTTTACATACTTTTGATGGACCCCGTTACACGAAAAATGGGAAATACATGAAAAAACATGATTGTAATCATGTTTTTCATATATTTCTCAGTTTTCATGTTCCAAGGTCCATTGAAAGTATGGAACATGGGTACTCCTTGGATGAGGAATTAAATTTTGCATCTAACGATTACTCCCTCTCAAAATATTTTCAACTTATCTCCCTATGGGTTTACTCAAATTTGAGCAGAAACACTCATTGGATGTAGATTTTGATTCCTCATCCAAGGAGTACCCATGTTGCATACTTTTGATAGACCCTGCTATAAGAAAAATGAGAAATACATGAAAAAGCGTGATTGCAATCATGTTTTTCATGTATTTCTTAGTTTTCGTGTACCAAGGTCCATCGAAAGTATGGAACATGGGTAGTCCTTGAATGAGGAATCAAAATCTACATACGATGAGTGTTTCTGCTCAAAATTTGACTAAACCCATAGGGAGATAAGTTGAAAAACTGAGTTGAAAAAATAGTTTTTTCATTTTTCCCTATAAAATTTGATGATGTAATCTCATATTATTTTATTATTTCCACTATTATTTTATAATTTCCTTAGGAGGCCCGTTTAGACCTCAAAATTCCCCTAATGCACTTTTGCACTCCTCTGCACCAACTAAAACTTGTCCATCCTGCTACCTCTGATTTGGGCTCTTGTAGCAGTATGATGATCCAAGAGGTGGACTCATCAAGGATCCTACCCAATATGTCGTTTTTCTAAACTACATGTCCAGATCAGCCCAACACTCCCTTGGCTATTTAAGGGAAACCATCATGAATTCCTCCTCCTCTATCTTCACAATTGCAGCCTGCGGATCATGCTTCTCATATTTGTCCTTCTTCTTGATAGGACAATGTGTGGCGTAATGTCCCATCTCACCAAACTAGAATCATGTGATATTTGAGACATCCTTCTTTCATCTTCACTGCTCCTTTTTCCCCTTTGATGTAAGGATTGAATTATCCTCCTCCTTGGACTTCGAATGACCACTGTTGTTTCCATAAATCTTCCACTTGAGTAGATCACTCCTCATCTCTTATTGTTGAAGAGTGGTTGACATTGCTTCCCAATCTGGTAACTTTTCTCTAGCCAAGATTATTTGGAAAAAGACTTGATAGTCTTCAAACACTGAATTGAGGGCTAGTCTGACCATCTCTGTGGCCTGAGGAGATGATCCTACATCTGCTAGATGATCTTGGTTCTCTTGAAGTCTAGATAGGAACGGATCAATGTGATATCCCTTATGCACCTAGTAGTCCACATTTTCTCCTCCAAAAAAATATTCCTTTACTCGAAAGACCCTTGATATAGCATGGGCAACGCATCCCACATTTCCTTGGCTGTCCCTTTTCTAGAAATGTGTGAAACAATATGATCCTTCACTTCTTTGAGGATCAACCGTTTTGCGTTAGCCATGTTCTTATTGAAGTCTCTCAATGGTGTGGCATTTACCGGTTCATCCAATGTACTATAGATATAGGTCTTGAGGTCATGTTCATCTAGAAGGAGGGAGATCCTTTCTTTCCAGATTACGTAGTTGGAGGCAATTAATGATAATTACTCTAATTGTTAATTCTTTGAACAAATTATTTACAGTGTTCTATTGTAAATATCGAAAAATCATACACTACAACCTTCACAAATTAACTACGGAAACAAAATCTGAGCAACAATAAATCATAGACATATGACACCATTATTTTTGGACCAATGTCCCCGGAAAAACCCAATGCGGGAAAACTAGTGCAACAACTAAAGGTTTATTTATTATGCATTAATTATGAATACAATCTGGGATGCCTTGATGGCTATTCTCACAGAGAATCTGACTAACAAAGAGCTAGTGAGATTACCTCAGACACTAACACTGGAAGCCCAAATTGGCCAAACCTCGAACTGGAAAACCATCCACTGCCTCTGCGCAACCTCTGTGTAGTCATTGTGTAGTCTCTGCACATTCACTATGCAGTCTCTTTGCAGTCTCTGTGTAGTCTCTGTGTCACCCTACGTGGGTATTGCATCACTGCTGTTGGGTGGATCTTCTAATGTTGGATCTGACCCTCTGGGCTCTCTCGGTCTCACACCCCGACTCTTTGGCACTGGATCTCACTGATCCTCAGCTGAATCACGGACTTCCTCAAGGCTAATGTGTTTCTTCTATTGGTTTTGTGCAGGCTCTGCGTAGCTACTACACTGCTCCTCTTCATACTTTTCTGTGTTCTCTGCAGTGTATTCCTCGGCTCAGGAAAATCTCTAACCGACAATTATCTCTGCCCCTCTCTGCAAAAAGATTCTCGATCTATTTTAACTCTTAGCACTGCTCACTTAAGAATTTCGAGCTCTATATCTTCTCTCTTGATTTATCTTCCAAATGATCCATTAAGTCCTTATAATCTTCTCATTTAGGTTTCAATGACTAAGATTAACTTGACTTGATCTCTAACTTTTCTAGTTGATTCACACTCTATTTTAATTAATATCCATTAATTATTTTAATTTGGTAAGTTTAGACTTAGGGTCCAATTAAAAATAATTAATTGTTTCCATAAAACACAATTTGAATGGAATTTTCAAAAATCCTTTCTCGGTTCTTTGGAATACATGTGCCTAAGCCTCCTTGTAAATTTTGAGACTTAGATCACATCTGATACCACAACAAATAAACATGTTACACATGCAAAGATGCAAGCATGGGGGAGATGTTGGGTTGTTGATTTACCATTCTTTTTACCACTTAAAGCACTCCTTCTTGGTGATTTTACAACACATTGTCACCCATTCCTTGCCCTGCTTACCCAGTTTCTCCATAAATGTGTCATATTAAATCAAAGAATGCTCAAGTAGTTCATTATTTTCATTTTCCTTTATTGTTAATGTATTAAAAAGGATTTCTTGATTTATTACTAATGATGGCTTTACTAGCTTTGTTCATATTATTGCTATGCAACCTTCAGGGTTATTAGGTGTCACTCTAATTACTAGAAGCACAAAAAATCAAACAACTCAAAGTGTAGAATTTCCAAGTTACCATAAGGTCACATGCAATGTTGATCCAATTGAAAGCAACCAAGTTACTAGAAGTTGGGACACACTATTCCAGTAGCCATGTGGTTCTGTAACATAGACCATTATGATAGTTATGCACCTGTAGCTAACTACCAATGGTACATTTTTCAGTTGAGATATTTCTCCACCAAATCAACACAAATCATGCCATGAGATATATTATTAGTATCAAAAATATTATTTCATATCATTCACATGACACCAAGGTCGGTTCTAGAATCCCCTAGAAGAGATTAAAAATTCACAGTGGTCGTGCTAGGAATATTGGAGTCATCAAAGGCAGGTGTGATTTTTGGGAAAACAAAGAAGAATATGGAAAAAATGAAACATGGTTTTTTGTTCTGAACATCCCAATTTAGGTTACATGTGCAATGTTCCTCCAAAATGTGTGTGGATTGGGACATATCTGTGGTTCTTTTAGAGGGAAATTTCTACCAGCGGGCATTATCTAATTATGCCCAAACTGAATGACCAGTTACCAAAACACATCAGATCAAGCTATTTCCATATAACATTTAACATAATGCATTAGATAAAGTTATTTTAAGGCAGTTTCATGCCAAATAAAGTTTATCTGAACCGATATTTAGTCGAGGATAGCAACAAATCAATCTTGTGTAAAAAAAATCATGATTGTTAAGCCATTTTTGGGAAAAATAGTTTGAATTCACCTCCCATATTTTATGTATAAATTCCTAAAGAAAAAATAAGTTAAAGGGTTTATAGGAAGGAAAGAAGGATATTGATTTTGTTATAGTGGTAGTTGTTACGCCAATTTTTGGTCATCTAACTTGTTACTATTAGATGGACCAAAGTACACCATGTAAGACCAATTTTACCCTAAGTAAAATTGCTTTCACTATGAAAAATAACTTAGTAAACCACATTTATTAAGTTTTTTATGGTATAAACAGAAAACCCCATGAGGAAATATTAAGTAAATCCACATTTGTTTGATTTTCCTCAAGGAATAATTAGTTAAACAACAATTTAATTAATATTCCTGGTCATAGTTAACCAAAAACATGAAAATTAATTAGACAAATAATTATTTATCTTATTATTTTCTACGAATAATTATTTAAACCTTATTTAAATAATATTCCTTGTTAATTTTGACTAATTCATTTATAAATAATTGAATAAATCATTATTTTTTTAATTACTACTCAACCACATCCTTAAAATAATAAATAAATAATTTATTTATTTATTATTTACAAATAAATGGATTTGACCAAAGTCAAATTCTTTTTACCTCCAACAAATATAATAAAATATTTCATAAAAGTTGGATCTAGAATTGGTTAATAATATTTTAAGTGTGCACCAATATCTAGACTAACTCAATATTTTGTTATAAATAGAAGGGTTTTTCCATTCATTCACTATCTTTTGTTGCCTAAAGATCACTCTAGCTCTATACTTCTAGTCTGACGTTGATCCACCATCATTGTCATATTTTGCTACCATTTTTCTTGTGAGCTCCCTTTGAGTTCCATTTTAGTCTAGGTTTTCTACACCATCAAGAGAGAGGGATTTTAGATCTGAAGTGCTGAGGACTTACAAGAAACCATCCCATTGAGGGGGACTAGTAATATATTTCTATGTTCCCTTCCCAAGTATCAAAAAATACAAAAATTATTTAAAACAATTTTGTCTTGTCTAGTGGATGCATGGAGCAACTCTTGCTTTTATTTATTGCTTAATGTCTTTTAATGCATAGATCTAGATTTTGCAGCATTTATCTTGGTCAACTAATTGCAGATCTAAAGATATTGGCAGCCATCTTTGCTGTTAGGGATGTTTGTTATGCACGGCTAAAGTGAGCCTTTTTTGTACGTTTGCGATTAATATTCATACTAACAACCGACGACTCCACAAGGGTTTACGATTACAACCTCTGTTGTTTGTCATATCCCTGCATATCCAGCTGCTTCAAACCTTAGGATTTTTCTTCAACTTCTTCTTTTTCTTTTCTTGATGTTGTTTTCAACCTATAAAACCCTAAAAAAATAAAAATTCTAACTTCTGTGTGTTTTTAGACCTATTGTGCAGGTGAAAGGCATCAGTCGCAGCTAAGATGACAATTTTTTCTGAAACCTGTGACCTCTGTATAAAACAGGTCAAAAACTGCGACCTGAAATTTTTGCGGGAATTTTTTTGAGATTTTTCTGGGTTTGTCTGGGTCTATGCTCAGGGTTGTCTGAAATCTGTCTCCACCCGTTTTGGACCTATAATTTTTCTTTTTTACACATCAAAGTGGGAACTTATCCCCCTAGGGCTTCAGTACCCTCCACCTTTCGTGGAAGAGTTTTAGCTACTGCAGGTCATCTGAAATTTCAGTGTGTTTAGCCATTTTTCAGATCTAATCCTTTACCTTCAAATCCACTTCAGATTGGTTATTTATCCATCCAAAACACCTCCTTTTAGTTTTGTTTGGGTTTTCCTCTAGGGTCCCCTCCGCTTCCCTCCAGGTTATAGCCTTTCGCAACCTTATTTACAAAAAAAAATTGTTTGATTTTTGCTGTTTTTTTGAACCTATTTCGAGCAAATATGGCCTTTAGATCATTTTCCCTCCCAAATTTAGATATATTGGATATTTTGGTGTGTTTTGACTAGATTTTTTTCCCACCTATGGACTAGTTTTTTAGAGGCCCGCATCCTTTGGTTTAGATTAATGCATAATTAACTGTTTATTTTTTGTTATTTTAGTTTCATATATTGTTATCTGTAGGTTTATTTAAAGTTATACAACACACTTTTTCTTCTTTCTCTAAAAATTTCTGGGTTTAAAAATTAAAATTTACACACTTAACACACACACCCTAAGTGAAGAAGAGCCTGGTTAACACCGCCAGGCAAAGACTATAACATTGTAATCAATTGATCCTGCACCTCTCTGCCCTTGTTTTGGCATTGTAATTAGTTGATCTTGCACCTCCTCGCCCTTGTTGGTCTCTTTTCCCTTTGTGTCGTGTTTGTGCTTTCATCATTGTGCCCCCAAGGAATTTATCCCGAAGACTTCTTAGCCTTCATCCTCAGTTTCCAATTGGAAGACTTACTCCTCCGCGTAGGATTCGAGTTAGTCCTCCACCAAATCTGCACTCTGACTCCTCTTCTGGTTCATTGGGTTCCCCTTCTGGTTCCGACCCTGATTCTCCCCCTGTCACCTTCACCATGTCTGGTTTAGGACCTCACGTTGGTGGTATCCCTGAGCCTAATGCTGGGAATACTACTAGTGGGACCACAACATGAACTACCGCGGCTGCTCCCTTGCTCCCCTATATGGTAGGCCTCAGTCTTCCCGATTTTAACCAGTTGATCAATGACCCTATATGCCACATTGCTAGTTGGCCTGCTATGACAACCAAGCTCCCTTCCAACATCCCCAAGTTTGAAGGTCTTGCTGGAGAAGATCCTACAAATCATGTTCAATCTTTCCACATGTGGTGTTCGTATAACTCCATTACCGATGACTCTGTCCATCTTCAGTTGTTCTAATGTATGCTTACTGGCGTAGCTTCTAAGTGGTATGTTGACCGGGCCTCATCCTCTCATACCACCTTTGTGACTCTTGCCCAGGCTTTTTTTGTCTTATTTCCAGCTTCCCCTCTAGTATGACACTGGTACGGAACTTTTGACTTCTTTCTGCCAATCATCTGTGACCCACCTATCCAATCATGTGCAGGAATGGCGGAGAAGAAAGAGCCTATGTCGAGCCCCTACCTTCGAAGACTGTGTCTACATGGACTGGTTCATTAGATCCCTTTTTCCTGATATCGACAAAGATGTCGCATCACATTTCCCTCAAACCTAAGAAGCTTCTCTCTAGATTGCGTTAACGTATGACCTAATATACGCTCAGTCGGGTTATGTTTATACCGTCTTACCTGATCTCCCTAGACCTAGTGGTGCCAACGCACCGGGGGCATCCTATGCCGCTGACAGTATCGTTGGAGCTCTTTCTGATCCATACGCTCAGCCTCCCATGTGCTATGGTTTCCCTCAGGGAGGGGCCAGCACCTCCAGCAATTTTCTGCCTCCCAGTAGCATGTATCCAGAATACGGCATGCCTCCTAATTTTTCCCAACCTATTTACCAAAATGTTACCCAACCTCCTTATTATCCATATCCACAGCCTAGTGCTCTAGCTCCTCAAGAATTAGCACCCCTGCCTCCCTTTCCTTCTCAACCCCCGCGACAGCAGCCACCACCTCCTCAGGGGCAGGTGTATGCACAACATGGCACGACTAATCCTCCTACTTCCAAAAAGAAGAGGAAAGGCACTCAAAATCAATCTGCCCTAGGTAATCCTGGACCTAATCCCCAAGGTAATGCACCTAACAGTGCTAACCAGTAACAGGGCACTCAACCCAAGTAGGACATGCTTGTTCGCACGAATAAGCCTTGTTCATGTTCTGGTGTATATGGTCATTACACCCATGATTGTCCTCTTTTACCATAGATGCAACAGATGTGGGAGACTCAAGCAGCATCGCGAGGATGACAAGCCTCCCCTTTCTTCCCTCCCACTGTTGCGCCTAGTTAGTCGGCTGTGTTTACTAATCCTTTCCCTCAGCAAGGATTCATGGCTACCCAACCACTTGAAGGTCAGGTCGCCACTCAACCTCTTCCATCTGGTACCTCCAATTACTGGATTCTCATGATGAACTCTAACCAACTTATTACCGTTGACCTCAACCTTCAGACTCGGTCCTATCAATACAACAAGCCTCCCGCTACGTCTGCCCTTGATTGCCCTTCTCTAGGTTCTACAAAGCCTCTTTCGACAACCAATGGTCCTTTTCAAATCCCTCAACCTAACGCAGAGGTTCATACCAAGATCCCTACGGGACCATTACGTTGAAATGCTGCTTCTGGAAAAGTTTCCCATTCGTATAGTATAGTAGATGATTTGGCACAATCTCCTGCTGCCATCTCAATGCTGGAACTCCTCTAGTCGTGCCCTTCACAATGACAAGCTCTACTATATGCCATGGGCACTTTAAATCCTTCAGATGATCGATTGATCATCTTCGATGTTGACTAGGGAGAACATCTTCCCCTTCCTTCTTCCGTCGCCTTCCAAATCCTCGTCAAGATATGGAATGCCAATGTTTCTCGTTGTATCATTGATGGGGGGCATCCACCAGTGTGATGTATGCTTTGGTTTGGAAGCAACTTGGATCACCTAAGTTGGACCCTTCCACTATCACCCTCCGAGTGTGGGATGGCCACTTCTCCAAGCCCATTGGCATGTTCCCCAATTGTCCTATTACTCTTGCGGGCAAGATTGTTTGTGTTGATGTAGAAGTCATTGATGCCCCCTTAGATTAAAACATTCTATTGGTTCGTAGCTACACCTATGCGATGTATGTTGTACCATCTGCGGTTCACCACAAGATGTCCTTTCCCCATAATGGAAATATAGTCGCCATTGAATAGTTGACGTATTGCGAACCGAAGTCTCAGACCTCCCCTGAGTCCATCATATCTTTGGTGGCCAATAAGAAAATCATCGATCCCTTGACCAGTGTCTCACCCGGAGTCTACAAAGACTCCTCTTTGCTAGGTTCATTCCCTAGTCTTCCTCCTCCTGTCTCTGATCCCAACTCATCAAATGTTTGCATGATGCAATCATCTCGGGCTTCCCTTACGTGGCCCGCTTCGGCTAGTCAGTAGCCCCGCCCTCTCCAACCTACTCCTAGCCCTTCGACTCAGCCTTCTGGACCCCCTCCTCCTAGCCCTTCACTTACAGCTAGCATCCATGAGCCTCTCTACCCTCTTGGAATAGTTCCTCCAGGCCTTAACCATCTCAGAACCGTCCTGCCTGGCCATTACCCCTCCTGTCAGATACCTTTCCTAGCTCCCCCTCCTGGAGTGTTCTCGGTACCTGTTATGGCTACCCTATCCCTTCCTAACCTGACCTTGGGGATTCTTGTCTGGTACATCAATCACCCAGGTGCTACCCCGCCTGGTCAACCCAAAATTTATATTGCTTTGACCCCAGTTCAACTGGTCCCCATGACCCCTCCTGTTGCTACCGTGCCTTAGCCACCTCAACAGGAACCTTCTCTTGTTGCGACGGCTTCGGGTAAAAAAGGAAAATCTCGCAAGAAGGCATCAAAAGACAAGGCTGCTCCGACTAACCCTGCTCCCCCTTAGCCTCCTAAGCCTTGCGCTTTGTGTGATGTTGTCGGTCATGCCACCCACCATTGTCCCGAGTTGCCTCGTATCAAGCCCATGGTTAATGTTGCGTTCCCTGAGTTTACGGTCCCTGAAGCCTCTATTTCTTCCTCAACTGCAACCAAGAACCCTAAGAATATTCACACCAACCAACCTTGTGCTTTGTGTGATCTCCATGGCCATTATTCCCACCATTGTCCCCGCCTCACGCATTACTACGCCTCTTTGGAGGTATTTCGTGAGTACGAGATTAAACAAAACCAGTCTGCCTCTCCCGTCCTTGCGCAGTATGATTCTGGCCAGCTTGAGGATTTACCTACTCCCATTGACATTCCCACTCTTGATGTCGAGATGACGGAGCCTGCGGTGACCATCCTTTACCTATCATCAGTCATGAGATCCAAGGTGGAAGCTCCCTCTGAGACTTCCCCTTCTGTTTCACTTGAGATCCCTTCAGCGATCACCCTGGGCTCAACATCAGTGGATCCCTTATCTGCTTGCTCTTCCGTCACCTCCCATGACGACATGCATGTGAATCTTTATTCTCATGATGATGAGTCAGGTAGGTTCACCGCGTCATGTGGTCCCTCTTCCTCCAGTCACCCCATCTTCTATTGTGATGATGACATCATGGAAGCCTTGTCCACCCCTGATTTCATCTTTCCCACCCATAAGCGGAATGGCCTCATCTGTGTCTATGGTGACTTTCGCGGTCTGAGCACAAGCTTCCCACAAGGTAGCTCCCAAACACCACCTTCACAATGGTGTGCGGGTGGTAGACATGCTACCCAGATCACTCCCTCTTGCAGTGTTTGTTTGATTTCTACTTTTCACTCTGGTTGCCAGCATTGTTCATCATCCTTCCATTTTTTGTCTTGAAGCACCTTTCATATGGACCTCTCTTCCACACCTTATATTGGTTATGCCGATGGTGCATGCCTCTACTCCTGGAATCTAGCCTCGGCAGGTTGGGCCATTTTCACCCCCTTTCATTCGCTTGTTCTCTCGAACGGTGTATGCATTGGTATTGCCACCAATAATCAGGCTGAATATGATGCAGTGCGAGGTTTATCAGCCGATGCCCTTTCCCATCGCATCCTCCACCTTCATGTTCGTTTAGATTCCCTGCTTCTTGTCATGCAATTGAATGGTGTATATCGTGTGCATAATCCTATACTTTTTAGAAGATATTTACGAGTGAAGCTTTTGGTGCCTGAATTTGAAATCATTACATTCAATCATGTACCTAGAGCACAAAATCACTATATAGATAGCATTGCAAAAAATATTCTAGATTGGCATTTAGCACACGCATTTAACACAAGACAATAATATAACAACCATAAAAACAATGCATATCCATAATATGTGTCGTATATAATGTTTTAGATTCCATTAACTCTGATACATACGACATGCCCATAACATGTTACAAAAACTCAAAACTCAGGGCACCACCTGCCCCTACACATTAATCACTATCTGGAGGATCCCGAGGTAATGGCTTTGCTCCTGCAACTCGTAGATCTTGCATTCCTTGTCTTTCCATCGCCATGCGCCGCATGCCCCCTCGCCACTCCGCGAGTAGACCAATACATGGCTCTATGTACTGGTCATCCAAGTCTTGTCAGCCACGCTCTGAAACACCGGTTAAAAGCCTCTCACATATATGATGGATGTCCTCCAAGAGGGCCGCTACATCCTCATTTTGTGGCACTCTCGATTCACTAGATCCTGCAACTCCTGATACTACAGGCCATCCCATACACCCGACCAGTTTTACCGGTGCTGTATCTGCATACCAAAAGTGAAAGAATCAGTACCATATACAATATTCTGAAACTTTACAATGCACATAAAATATTAACAACTTGTTACTTACCATTGGGTCCCCATACTTGACCAGGTGGCAGTGACAAGTCTGGGTCCCCACAATAACTCATCCCACTATAGGGATAATCATTTATGTACAATGGCATCTAATCCCAATGAGCAAAGAAATCGGGTTGGAACACCCGTTTGACTGCCCCACCTCCTCCTTAAATGCACAGTAGTCACCCCCATCGACGCATCCCGGGCTCCCTCGGGCCCCCATCCTGGAGCTGTATGCGAGGTCAAAGTGTCGGGATCTTCTCAAAGAAGAGAGAGCACTACACTGTACCATATGCACAGTCATGGTTCACTTGCTGCATGCATAGCGACAACTGTCATTTCTACGATGAAAAAATCATCTGAGCCCACCCATAGTAGGTCCTACTCAACACACTCTCCACAAGCATCATCTGCCCTCCAGTGATGTGGTGGAGTGTCTGGTTGCCTAGGATCCGCAGCATTGCTACGGCCACAACACGGGTCTCTAACCTCTCTAGATCCCCGATGGGTATCTGTGTCCCCTTGACATGGAGACCTGGTTGACAATGGCACTCTACAAACTCCATGATCTTCCACCCTCGCGGTAACACTGGCTGCGTATTCCCGACCATCCCAAGTGGTGGGAGACCAATCATAAAATATATATCCTAGACCGTCAACTCAATCTGGTGCCCCTGCACCATAAAGACCTCATGGTCTGGATCCTAATAACTGACAATCTGGGCCAATAAGGGCTCTCCAGCTCTCATCAAAGGGTTCTCCACAAACTTTAGAACCCCAAACCTGGCCAATGCACTGTGGACACCATGATCCTCTCAGATCTCTGACCGTAATGTGTCCAGGTCTCTCTCTCTCTCCAGTTAATCTGTAATTCTGACATATCTGCACAAAACCATCATATTTGTCAATGTACAGAAAGGAAAGACTGCATTTAACCACAGAAACCCAGCTTTCAGCCATAAAACAACACAACAAAACCCCTCTCTGCCATGTCACACTTTTTAGGCAAATCCTGGTATAGGTTGCACTTTTCTGCCCAAAACCTACTACCTAGGTCACAGATATTGCCCCAGAAAGTGCGACCCGGCCGTGAAGAAGAGAAGGGGTCTGTTCCTGAGCTCTGGGAACCTAAACTGAACTTTCAATCCACTGAAAAGAAAGAGTAGGGTTAGGTCTCTTACATGCAACTGACAGATCTCGATTCCAACGGTCGGTTTGTCTGCTATGATAGACACAAGATTTAGGGCCTTCTCTCCTCTCTACATTCACCACAGCTACACTTGCAAATGAGTGAATTTGCAGGGAAAATTCCTTATAAAAAGAGAAACCCCTAATTTTTCTTTAGCCTACTGTGGCCAAACCATAGCTCAGTTTGACAAATCGTCTATACCATTGGAAAGATCTCATCGACCTCTCAAATGGGTATCTGTTAGTTTTTCATGATTTGATACTTCACCAAGAAAAATTTTGTCCAAGAAGGGTCACTTCAATGCTCCTCAAAATCGATTTTATTCACTTACAACACTTGTACTTGGGGCACCACTTTGCCTCCATACTTGCCCATACTCAATTTTCTTCATGAGTAACCATCGTGTACTCATGTATTTATGGTCTCCACTAGACCTTTTCTGTGTGGTAGCATCATCGAGTCACCCTTGTTTAGAGCATCCGAGTTGAGTCATCATCGCATCCATGGAATCTATCATGAGTTCCTTTGTATCTCGCTATATTCCTTCATCCTTCATTGCTTGATCTCTCTCTCGTGTTGCACATTATGGCCTTTAGTCCTAATATCCCCTATCCCTTTTGATATTGTATCAGTTGCTGCCAGTTCATCCATGCCCTTTATGATCTAATAAGGGAAGTCATCTGTTCGCTACTCAGTACCCCCCATTTCATCATTCATCTCTGGTGTCAGTCTATCAGTCGCTCTACTATTTTCTCTCGTGCCTTAGTTGAGGATCCCTTATTGCCTCACCTATGACAGACCTCCTTCTGTCGACATCAGATCATTCATTCCAGAATACAGGTCTAGAGGGCGGTGTACCTTGGTTCTAGCTTCCACTCTTGTTCGGTGCCTCGAATCAGGCAAAGGGACTCCTTATTTCCCTTTGACTTGATTTTTTCTTAGCTCCAACTCCTTACAACATGATCGAGATCCGTATACTTGATGGTTCAGTGATGTAGCAGATTGTACCGACAATTCCTGGGTGTGTGTGAGATGTTTCAGACCTCATGAGGGGGTGGCCCTTCAGGTAGCCCCCCACATGCCCGGATGACCTCTTCACTATAGCCTTTGATGTAGCTCCATAGATTTGATAATGTCAGACTCAGCCGCTTGCAACGCCTTTTAGTTTGCATGTATCAGTTAGATTTTTAGAGCCCTTTCCTGTTTACAGGGGCACTTTGGTTGTACTTATATCTCATGTACTCAGATATTATTGTATAAGTCTTGGCTGTTATCCCAGGCACAATATGTATGTGGGATTCATTATCATGTTTTTATTTGGCTCATGTTTATGCCAGCATGTACTATATAGTTCAGTCCCTTGTTTACTGGATGCATTATTATTTGTACTTTGTCTCGACGAGCATAGGTATGCCTCCTCCACTGCCTATAGCACAGGTACTCACTCATAAAAGAGACTTGTCGCACCTGTAAGTCTCGCCTCCTCAGGGTCTAGTCCTCTAGCGCTTTGGTGTACCTTATATTTCTCTCTCTCTGACTTCCCCTTCGGTGTTTAGTGATTAAGTTCTTACAACGTACTTTGGTCATACAATTAGCTCCTAATGCTCGCACGCTCGGGGGCAATCTGTTACACCAATTTTTGGTCATCTAACATGTCACTATTAGATGGACCAAAGTACACCATGTAAGACCAATTTTACCCTAAGTAAAATTTCTTTCACTATGAAAAATAACTTAGTAAACCACATTTATTAAGTTGTTTACAGTCTAAGCAGGAAACCCCATGAAGAAATATTAAATAAATCTACATTTGTTTGATTTTCCTCAAGGAATAATTAATTAAACAACAGTTTAATTAATATTCCTGGTCATATTTAACCCAAAACAGGAAAATTAATTAGATAAATCATTATTTATCCTATTATTTTCTAGGAATAATTATTTAAACCTTATTTAAATAATATTCCTTGTTAAATTTGACTAAATTATTATAAATAATTGAATAAATCATTATTTATTTGATTATTACTCAACCACATCCTTAAAATAATAAACAAATCATTTATTTATTTATTATTTACAAATAAATGGATTTGACCAAACTCAAATTCTTTTTCCCTCCAACAAATATAATAAAATATTTCATAAAAGTTGGATCTAGAATTGGTTAATAATATTTTAAGTGTACACCAATATCTAGACTAACTCAATATTTTGTTATAAATAGAAGGGTTTTTCTATTCACTCACTACCTTTTGTTGCGTAAAGATCACTCTGGATCTATACTTTTAGTTTGAATTTGATCCACTGTCATTGTTATATTTTCCTACCATTTTTCTTGTGAGCTCCCTTTGAGTTCTATTTTTTTCTAGGTTTTCTACACCATCAAGAGAGAGGGATTTTAGATCTGAAGTGCTAAGGACTTACAAGAACCCATCCCATTGAGGGGGACTGGTAATATCTTTCTTTGTTCCCTTCCCAGGTGTCAAAAAATAAAAAAATTCTTTAAAACAATCTTGTCTTGTCTATTGGATGCATAGAGCAATTCTTGCTTTTATTTACTACTTAATGTCTTTTAATGCATAAATCTAGATTTTGCAGCATTTATCTTAGTCAACTAATTGCATATCTAAATATATTGACAACCATCTTTGTTGTGAGGGTTGTTTGTTATGCACAGCTAAAGTGAGCCTTTTTCGTATGCTTGTGATTAAGATTCATACTAATAGTAGCATTTTGGAAGACTATCTGAACCTGTATTCTATAATATTTTATGAGAATTAATGACACTTTCTTGTTGTTGATTAGTTTTTGAGTTGCATATTCCTGCAGTGATACTAGCCAGGAAGGGCCCCTTATCCTAGGATGCACTCGTAGAGTTAGATAGTTTTGTAGATATTATTTGATTTATTTTATGCATAGTTATATCATATTTAAGTATACTTTGCAGCTTACGGTTCCTGTAATTTTTAGTTCTTATTTTATTTATTTTGATATAGTCGTTAATTTCTGTGATTTCGAGATTTCTACATTTTTCATGTGAAGTGATTTTTAGTGCCCTATGTGGAGAGTGATCCACCGAGAATTGTGAGTTACCTGAGGACTCGAACCAATAGCTCTGCAAGAGTTCGGTTTTGGTTTATGATTTTTAGCAGCGTGATTTTACTTAGTATTTGTTGATTGACAATCAATCGACTATTCTTTTGTATATATTTTTTCTACACCTCATTAGTTTACTAACTCATGGTCAATAATTTAATGTACATCAAGTTAAGTAGTTAAATTTCCCATCACTCCTAATGTCTAAGGGTATATGTTTTCCATTCGTGGGAGTGGGTGGGGGTGTTATAGTAGGTCCAAAGTTATCAAAGTGTTGCAAGGTGGGATAATATGTAGATATCAACATGGTATAGTGGAACTCATGGACACCTTCACTCATCTGTCATGGTTATGGCTTCTATCAGCCCTGGAATTCCTAGGTAACACTTTATGGGTAATAGTTCCTTGCTTGCTATTTGATTTTAATTTCCTTGTATTCATTTGTGGATAGTTAGTTTCTATTGAACTTTCTGCAATTACCTCATCGCATCCCTATATGTTGGTTCTCAAAGACTTAGGACCTTTGGTGGTTCCACTGTTGATTTCTAAGCTTGATCTTGTCTCTTTCCTCACAAAGGATTCATGGTTTAAATCTCTTGGTCTCTCACTCCTCAATTTAGATTGGTTACGCGACACTTAACCTACAATTGTCTTGTTATTTGGAGACCAGATAGGGTCGAGTCTTTGGGCATCTTCCATATCTTGATTTATTATTGCGTCGAGGGAATTGGGGCCTCCACTAGATTTTCTATTGCTAGTTTGTAGTTGGCAAAGCATTGGTTAGTTGGGTCCCTTTCTAGGGGAGTTTGTTGTGGTCCTAGTTCTATGATTGGTATCCTTCCTCGTTGACTACAATGCCCAAAAAGAGGATGTTCAACAAGAGAGAGGTTGGAGGGCATGGCCAACAATGTTGGCCACGCAATGAGACCTAGGCTCAAGAAGGGACAATGATATATCATACAACAACTTCTTCTAACATTTAGAAGGAGATTCATTAGCTTGACATCTATGTCAGTCGTGATAGTTTGTCCTATTCAAATACATAAATTATGGGGAGGTCTCTAGTTGGCTTCCTTCCCATGCTCATACTAGGGGAAGAAAGAAACAATACCTGCACTCCATCACCATACATTGGCAGTTGAAGACTTGTTAGGCCGAGTTATGAAGGAGAAACACGAAGATAGAAATGATATCATTTTCTCCATAAATGATATTTGGAGGGTGCAAATCCACCAAAGATTTTGCCTAGAGAGATTGGACTTGGCCATTAGCTTAAGAGACTTGGGGTCACCTCCAATGTGAGCCCAACCCCTTTGTGCTAATTAGAACAAGTGCAAGGGACCCTGATCCAATAACATCTTGAGATTCCTAAGTGGATACTTTATTTTATTCAATAATTTGGTAATGTTAGAGCAATACTGTTATTTTATTCAGTAGATACTTTTTTCTTGTCTAGTTTCTCTTATGTCCAATTGAAACCCGTTTATTTTTGACACATCATCTATCATTGAGATATCTCAAAAAAAAAAAAGTGGAGTATAAACAAAATTCCGTTGGATAAGTTACGTCTCCAATAAAACATTCCAGTCATTAGAACTTTGGAAAAGAATTCGAGTGTACTGCTCGCATCGAATACCTTTGGTCTGTCCTGAATAGATAGGATCGAACATGATTCTCACAGCTGGTCAGAAAAAAGTTATATGCTTCAATCTTTTTCGATTCCACGGCTCTGACCTGCATAAGTGTTCACACCATATTCAATTCAATACATGACTCTGAATAGAGGAGATAGATACAGAGGATATTACGAGGAGTAAAGTTTCACGAGCGAAATTAGAGATGATGGCAGAAGCCGAGCTGGTTCATTGTCCAAATTGCCGAAATGGGATATGGCTTCCTCCCGGCTTTGCTGGTTTTCGCTGTGATTACTGCGGTGTTCATGTCGGGGTTCGCCGACCAGAACCCTATTACCGGCCGAATCCCGTCGCGAGACGACCGATAATGCCAATGCCAGGTGCTCGAAATTTTAACAAACCCAGACATTTTAATAAACCCCAGGAGCCGAATATTGCTAATCCTCCGCTGGTTCGAATCTCTGGTAATAAAAGAGCCCTTCTCTGCGGGATTTCTTACAAAAATACACCATACGAGCTCAAAGGCTGCATCAATGATGTGAACTGTATGAAATATCTGCTTGCAACCAGATTCAACTTCCCGGAAGACTCAATAGTTACTCTCACAGGTAAGTATCATCGTTGGGTTGAAATAAGTTTCTTTCGAAAATTTTAGATAAAGCAGACATGTTTAATGGGATATATATTTTAGGCTTACAGGTGTGATTTGTCATTTATTTTGTAATATATTTTAAAAATAATAATATTTTTATTATTATTATTGATAAAATCAAAAGTTTAAGTGGATTATTCAAAAATCTTGATAAATTAGTTATAGATGAATGATTTATTTAACACAGTTGAATACTGAAAATGATATTTAATGAAATCAAGAGTTTTCAAAATGTTTTTTTATTTTCTACATTTATTCACACCATTTAAACTTAAGGTGTTATTACAAATAGTGTATCAGTATCATTAAAATCACAACCAAATTACAAATTAAAAAAAGTGTATGAAACCATTTTATTTGTAAGACAAGAAAACCATCTCAGTCAATCACATACATACTTTTGGTTTTTAAACTCTTCTGATTATCAATTATTGAAGAGTTTCTCCGATTATCCACAATATTAAAGAACATTTCTGATGCTTCGAATCCTTATTCGAAACATCACAAATATTTCTTAATATCATAAATATTCCAGAAAACACATATATACTCTTTTTCCACCAAAAATAACAAAATCTTCACACATACTCTACTGTATACTGCAACTATCATAAATTGTGTTTCTAAAACGTATTAGAGATTCTATTTATGCAATGGGTATGGCACAAAATTAAGTGCTAAATTTGGTTCATACCAGTTCGATATTTGCATATCGAATTTTAATATAAACACAAATTCCAAAAGTTTAACACAAAATTAAGTGCTAGATTTGGTTCATAGCAGTTAGATATTTGCATATCGAACTTTAATATAAACATAAATTCCAAAATTTTAAGTAGAAAAATATCATAAAGGTTTTGTCCAATTAACTTAGCATGTGTTTTGGATGATGAAAATTTAATTTTTTATATCATTAATTTTCAAAATTGTGTAGATAATTTTATTATTAAATTATAATAGATAGTAAATTTCAAAAATTAGAGGTTATAATTTAGTTTAGAAAATAATGGAAATTTTTGTAAGGTTTTGTTTGGGATTTTAAGTATTTTAAAATTGTTTATTAACGATCATAAAAATTTGTTCCAAAATTTTTGATGGTGTTGAATCTATTTCTATCATTAAAAAATTATTTAAAATTTTGAAAATTGAATTTCTTATATTTTTATTTATTTGATCATTTCACCATAATAATAAAAAATTGTAACCTCAACAGACAACCCAGAAAAATTAAATTGCTCTACTAAATTGCATGATACTTTGTCCTACAAACTAAGAAATGTCTGACTGGAAACTAATGTCTGCATTTTTCTGGTTACATAATATATGTTGTTTAAACATTGTGCAGAGGAAGAGACAGACTCCAAAAGAATCCCCACAAGACAAAACATGCAGAGGTGGATGCGTTGGTTGGTTGAGGATTGCCGAGCAGGGGACTCTCTGGTATTTCATTATTCTGGCCACGGCTGTCAGGAAGAAGATTATAAAGGCGAAGAAGTTGATGGGTACAACGAAACGCTTTTGCCCCTCGACTTTCAGGAGACAGGGATGATTGTGGACGATGAAATAAATGAGACACTAGTAAGACCCCTTCCTCCAGGAGCTCGACTGCATGCAATCATTGATGCCTGCCACAGTGGCACTGTTCTAGATCTGCCCTTTGTCTGCGTTTTCAACCCTAGGTCAGATTTTCATGTCCCCAAATCTGGCATAAAAATATATACACAAGCTTTCACTTCTTAGTTGTTCGTGAGAATCATAAGAGATTTTTATGTTTTTTCGAATATCATTTTAATTTTGATTTTGTCAAATCCAGTGGTAAATGTGTGTGGGAGGACCACAGACCTCGAAACGGTGCACCGAAAGGAACAAGTGGAGGTGAAGCCATATCTTTTAGTGGTTGTGATGATGACCAGACCTCTGCAGATAGTAAGGTACTTTCATCTACCGTTCTTGCATATCATATATATCCATATGTTTGGTTCTTTCTTTTAATTTAAAATTATTTAATTGAAAGTTATTATAATATTAGGAATTATGGTCCAAAATACCAGATAAATGAAAAGGATTTGTATATTTAAGAAGTGAATATCAATTTGATATGTTTTCTAGGTTTTTCATCTCTGCACTTGCTCCAATCTTTTAGGTTGTAATGTTTCACTCATCTCTGCACTTGCTCCAATCTTTTAGGTTGTAATGTTTCACTAATATGGACCATTGAGAAATTGTCGGGTAACATTATGAACTAAATATTATATATATTATTATGTATTTAAGCTAGTATTAACAATATTTGGCATTATGGTTGAAAGGCCAATGCATTGTTCATGTGTGAGGGGTTTAACATGACATGGGATGGGTTTTTTTAACATAAAAAGGTGGTGGGATGAGTTTTACTTGTTATTAAATACTCTTTAGGAATGTTGAAGTTTGGAAAAGTTATGACACATATCATAAGCATACATATATGAAAAGCAGCTTCCTTCCTTGTGAGTAATGGTACCCACTGAGTTAGGGTGATAATTTTTATCCCCCATGGTGTCAGAATGCTCTACAATACAAGTGAACTAGATGGGTGTTATCCAATAAAGAAGGAAATTTCGTCACTCCTACTCAAGTATGAAATGTTAGTTTAAGCTAGAAATTAATGTACTTTGATGACCTAAAGACATGGGTAGTTGTTTATTAGGTTATTTGGATCTATTGTATGTGTTAGGAGACTAAGATTAGTATCCAACAATAAAACCAAGATTAGTAACACCATTAAGGATATATGAGGCCTCCATTTTTATTGAGAGGGTGGTGCTCCCCTTGACAATTCAACAATTGATTCATTGAATGAATATGCATGTTAAAGGTATTATGAATTGCATTTAATATCTAATGGTATCTATAATAATCTTAATGGAAACTAGGAGTGTTTGTTGAAACAAATGTAATTGCAAAATATAGAGAGAATAATAGAGCATGAATGGGGACCCCAGAGAAAATGAGATATTGATATAAGAGAGAGTGAAAGAAGGGGAGATATAGAAAAAGACAAAAGGGAACAAAGGATTCCCATATACATAGATTATTGTTACTGATTGATGAAACCTCTTCCAACATATGAAAAATAGAATACATAATACTTTGAATAAAGAGGCAACACATTGTATCAATAACCAAGGAAATCTAGAGTGAAGGATAATGTTTATTGTAAGGGTCTTTAGACCTATGATGTCATCATGTATATGTAAATGTTAGTAACTATCTATAAATGTGAAAGAAGGTTGATTGTGAGCAGGCACCACCACTCCAACTATATCAATCATGTATACATATACCCAAAGTTTAATAGAATGTTGGAATGAAATTCCTTCCTCATAATTTATTTCTTTTTATGTATTTCTGTGTATGTTCTTGATGTTCCCAATGTAGCATGTTCTTGTCGTCGTAGTTGCCTCCTTCGTTTGGCTGGGTGACAGGAGCAGTGAATGAAGGTGGTTCGAATCTGCAGAAAAGAAGAGTAAAGAGGATGTGTTAGGTACCTATATTACTAGTATAGTCCCTTATTGTTGTTAGTGTAACCCCCTTATTGTTATTATTGTACCCCTATAACCCAAATATTTTTATTATTGTGCCCTTACATTATTATTGTTAGGTCGGCTAGGATTATATTATGAGCCCATGGACTCCTATATATAGAAGAAGGTTTTGTCATTTGTATCATCCAAGAATTATGCATTTATGTAATGTAAATGAGGTTTTCTCCTCGAACTGGCTTATTTCTAAGGCGTTGATCTCTCTTTTCTTCCATTCTTGGAGCTGGTTTCATAACATTTGGTATCAGAGCTTTGGATTCTAGGGTTTCACTACTCAAAACTGGTCATCGTAGAAATTTCGCTATACCCTGTTTTCTACGAAGGATCAGAAGCTGAAATTTTTATCACGCAAAGCCAAAATCCCGAGGAATGTCCTATAAAAATTTTAGATCTTGGTTCATAATATTTTCGGATATATGATCTGTGGAAGTTAGGGTTATTACAGGGTCCCGAATTTCATCTCAAAGAGGTGACCATGGGAAAATCATCATAACTATCTCTCTGAGCATTGGATTGGAATTCTGTAAAAAGTGGCCGCAAGTAGATGGACTGTAGTTTACTGTATATTAATTTAAAAGCTGAAGGAGGAAATAGTGACACGTGGCATGTCGTACAAGTTTGCTCTACTAAACCAGTCCATAATTAGGTCATTGTGGGAGATTGGACATAACTCTTCCTTGAATAACCAAAATCAGGTCAGACCTATGGCATTTGAAAGAAGATTTAGAGGGCTACTATAGGGCTGAATTTCAGATATTGAAGATCTTAAATCACAGAGATAATTAAGTTTCAATATCGAGCTCCTTAAAAGAAAGAAAAGGTGTGTATTTTTTTTTCGAGTTGCATAATTCTTGTGTGAAAAATTAGTTTGAAGTGATTCCAGGGGAATATTGAAGCATAGATATCAGTATTTCTTTCTAAAATGCCACCTAAAAAGAATTCAACACCAATTAAGCCTTCATAAGGCTCTACTATGAGTCATGAAGAGGAAGAAGCGCAACATGACATATCAAAATTACAAGAGCAGGTGCACCAAATTTCACTCTCACAAAGAGAAACAAAAAATGAAATGGAAGTTTTGAAGAAAGGTGTGGAAGTTAAGATGGATGGTTTGAACAAAGGCATGGAAGCTAAGATGGATAGTTTGAAGAATGGCATGGAAGCTAAGATGGATGGCTTAGAAGTTGCCATGGAAGATAATATGGATGACATGGAAGCTCATATCAATGAAAAAATGAAAGACAACATGGAAGACATGAAGAATGATCTAAAAGCATACATGGAAGGTTTGATGACAAGGTTAATACAAGAAATGATTCCTAATGGAGGAAATATAGTAGAGGAAACTCATGATGAGAACAAAATAAATGTTAATCGTGATTTCATAAACTCTAATGTTGGATTGAAGAACCACCATATTCCAAAGATGGATATGAGGAAGTTTGATGGAAAAGATCCCGTAACATGGATACTACATATGGAGCAATATTTTTATCTCAATAATGTGCAAAACACACAAAAGGTACGCATTGCAACTTTACATTTAGAAAAAAATACATTTGTATGGTATCGATAGCTTTGCTCCTATAAAAAAATTGTCACTTGGTCAATTTTTACAGAGGAAATGATAGCACATTAGGAGGATATAAAGAGAAACACCTTCTTTAGCCAATTGATGAATCTCAAACAAAAGGGTTCAGTGGTGGAGCACATTGAGGACTTCCAAAAATTGAATATAAGGGTAACTGATATTCCAGAGGAACATAGGATTGATGTCTTCATAGGGACTTTAAAGGATAGCATGCAACATGAGGTTCACCTTTGGGAACCTGATTCATTGGAGAAGGCATCCAGGCTGGCAAGAAAAATTGAATGTAAAATTGTGGTTACAAGGAAGCCTACCAATCACATCTATAAAGATGGAAGTGATTCTACTCCTAAACTTCCACAACCTACATGGTTGACTCCACAAAAATTGGAAGAAAAAAAAAACAAAAGGAATTTCATACAGTTATGATAGAAAATACACTAAAGGTCATAAGTGTGCTAAGAATAAATTATTTTACATGGACTATGAAGAGGAGGAAGAAAATGAACAAGAAACTTCAAAAGAAGAGGATATGCACCAAGAACCAGCCCTAGAAGAAGAAGAAATGAGTTCGACCATATTGTGTAATGCATTGGAAGGAATTACCACTCCTCAAACTCTCAAGATAGAAGGACATATCAAGAAGAAAAAGGTAATAGTGTTGATTGATTCAAGTAGTACCCATAATTTTATTCATTGTAAGGTAGCCAAGGAATTGAATTGTTTCCTATACCCAACACTAGAATGTCAAGTGATGGTTGCAAATGGAGGAACTATAAATTTCTCTGGAAAATGCCATAATATCAAGCTAACCATGGGGGAATATCTATTGAATAGTTCAATGATTTCCATCCCAATGGGAGGTGTTGACGTTGTACTAGGAGTACAATGGTTACAATCTTTGGGGACGGTAGCTTTTAATTTTCAAGAAATTTTCTTGAAATTTTTTTCGGAAGGAAGGAAATCGAATTATGGCGTATCACAGGGAAGCCAGGGAAGATAATAAGCTCTAATGTCATGAAAAATCTTATGAAGAAATAACAATGAGGCATAATTGCACAGTTATGCTCACTAGAAGTTGCAACATCAAAATCATCTATTTCTCCAGATCTTCAAAATGTCTTGGATAATCATTCCAAGGTGTTTGAAACTCCCAAAGGACTCCCACCTATTCGTGCTATTCATTTGATTCCAGGAAGTGTTCCTCCAAACGTCAGTCCTTATAGATATCCTTATGTCCAAAAGAGTGAAATTGAACGTATGATTACATAAATGTTAGAGGCTGGTATAATTCAACCTAGTCAAAGTTCTTTCTCTGCTCCAGTAGTATTGGTGCACAAGAAGGATGGATCATGGCGCATGTGTCTGGATCATAGGGAGTTCAATAAGCTCACTATTAAAGATAAATTTCCCATTCATGTGATTGATGAATTATTGGATGAATTACATGGAGCAATTTATCTTACCAAGTTGGATCTTCGTTCAAGATATCATCAAATTAGAATGAAGACTGAAGATATTTCGAAAACAACATTTCAAACTCATGAGGGTCATTATGAATTTTTGGTCATGCCTTTTGGCCTTACCAATGCACCTTCTACATATCAAGGGTTGATAAATTCCATTTTCAAACCCTTCCTTACAAAATTTGTGCTAGTATTTTTTGATGAAATACTAATCTATAGCAGGTCTTGGAAGGATCATGTTCAACATGTTGACACGGTGCTCAAAATATTGGAGGAGAAACAATTATATGAAAAAACTTCCAAATGTTTCTTTGGAGTACAAGAGGTGGAATATCGGGGTCATACTGTATCTCACGAGGGTGTTAAGGTAGACCCTAACAAAATTAAATCCATTAAGGAATGGAAAGTCCCCACAACCATAAAGCAGTTGTGAGGATTTCTCGGGTTAACAGGGTATTATTGCAAGTTTGTTAAGAATTGTGGGAGAATAGCAGCACCTCTAACAACATTATTGAAGAAAGATGCATTTTCATGGACTCCTGAAGCAACTAAGGCCTTTGAAAATATTATAGAGGAAATGTGCTTAGCACCAGTCTTAGCTATGCCAGACTTCATAAAAACCTTTATTGTTGAATGTGATGCCTCAGGAAATGGAATTGGTGTTGTTTTAATGCAAGAAGGAAGACCCATTTCTTTTGAAAGTCGTCCAATCAAAGGAAAGTATTTATTGAAAGCTATTTATGAGAAGGAAATGTTGGCAATACTACGTGCACTAAAGAAATGGTGACCTTACCTAATGGGAAGACACTTGAAGGTAAAAATTGATCATGATAGTCTTAAACACTTTTTGGAACAAAGACTATCTTCAAAAGAGCATAAAAAATGGGTCACAAAGATGTTGGGTTATGACTTTGAAATAATTTACAAAAAAAGGGGAGCTAAATGTTGTTGCAGATGCACTCTCAAGAAAGGATGAAGAGGTGGTGTTAAAATTGGGCAACTAGGTCCAAACTCTAGGTTGTGCTGCTCAGATGACGATCCCAATATTTTTATTGGATTCCTCTTTCGGAGAGGTGTAAGATTGATCTAAAGATCATCTCGATCGAATGAGAAGAACATGTACTTTGAATTTATTCCACTTATGTGCTAGGTTGGCTTGGAATATAATATAGACTTAAAAGTCTTAAAGAGCGTGTCACACACCCCCAAAGATTCCTATATATTGGAGAGACTTAGGGTTCATTTAGACAGACATTGAGTGGAAGAATTCTCTCTCTCTGGATGGTGTTGGAGCTGTGTATCTATGGACTGTCCTTTGTTTGGGTTGTTCTGGGGTGACGTGTGACACGCTTGGCTGAATGACCTATTGGAGACTTTGCTGGTAGAAGCATCCTGCTGATCGCCGTATGCCACCATTTATCATCCCTGTTTTGGCTTGTCTTCTATTGATCTATTAGTATGTTCTATCTTCTTCAGTATTGTGTGCCCTAATATGAAATGGCATAGGAAATGTTCAGAAATTAACATGGAATCAGAGCTAGGAGAAGACAAAGTCCATCTTGTTGATAATCTAGGGCAGCGAAATAAAGACTGTTTTCAATAAGGTGCCGAATTAGGAGACCTCTGTATCAGGTCTGTTGGGGCTTATTGTATGGGATGGAAACTCTGTTTGAAAGGCACCATAAGCTACAATTAGGCTGTGTGGTAGGCCGCAGGCCATACCACCACAACAAGTGCCAGCGTGGGCAGTTTTTTTTTCGGAGCTGTTCTGTGCCCTAACCTTCAGCGTGAAGGGAAACATGCTCTGTGGCTGTAAGTTTCTTCCTTAAGGCAACAAGTTCATAGAAGCATCAACTCCTGAAATATCAAATTCTTATCTTAAGGCAGTGGATATATTCCTATGATAGCAAGGAGTAGTAAGGGTTTAAAGTAATCACATGTATTATGTTTAAGGCAGCGAGGGCCTACCATATCAAATTAAGGACATATTCAAGCCTGCAGGAAGAATTGTTAGAACGTTGTTCTTGGAATGCGAGTCTTGTGTAGGACCATTTTTGTGGAGCAACGAAATCCTATGGTGAAGAGAGAGTTCCTTGAGGGAGTTCTATGGCAGCATCACTACAGTACAACAAGATTCAGTCTTGGGTTGGTCGTCTCTGTGGCATTATCGCAAGTTTCTGTTCAGAAGAGAAATGATCTATTGAGACGACGTTGGCAGCAAGAAAATAAAGACGCTTGTCATCATGGCATCATTTGCTAAGGAACGAGGCCACTGAAAAGGTGGCGGGCTACATATAGTTTTCAATTAAACGAAGCCATCAAACCAAAACTCGCAGAAGGGGATTGATGGGGTTTTGGATGTTTTTCCATTCTTCGCTGTGATTGGTAGCGCTAGAATTAAAGGGGAAAAATCGAGGTCGCATTATCGGTCGCTCTCAGAATAAAAAAAAAAGGGGCATTGTCAAAGTAGTCGACGCCTATCACCGGCTCACCTTCCAACGTCAAAAAGACCGACAACTGAGCGTGGAAGTTGCATTCAGGGGAAACGATTATTCTCTTAGAGCTGCCAGATCCACATACCTGTAGTATAATTATCAGAATAATCGGGTTAATTATTGGCCCTTGCAAGCTTCTAAATTGGCGGAATATCATTCCTTAGGCAAGGCCACACATCTTTTGGTTGATATATATATAGTCGTTAGTGCATTTGAAGCATAATATATATATATATAGATATAATCCTTGTTGAATTGCTGTCTCTTTCGTATGTCTGTTCTGAATCAGCTAGCTGGGATGAACCATATGCATTGGGATTCCTATGGCCGATTCGCAGGGGACAATAAGAGTGGTGACAATACGAGCCTTGGATGGAACGATTACATGCTAATTATTGGCGTGAATTTATCACCTTGACTAGTCTCTTTGACCAAGATTTAGTGTACTTGGTGCTAGTCTCAATGGTATTTTCTACAGAGGTTCTCATTTTAAAGGAGACCTCTATAATGAAGGAGTGCACAAATCATGAAGTAGATTTTGTCTCTAAAAGTGAAGCTGGAAAAACTATAAACTGAGGAATATTCACATGGAAGGTCAAGAACTCTTTAGCTTTTAAGGAGATTATGGAGACAAGGAAAATCTTCAGCAAATTCTTTCAGGCTGGTGGTTGTGAGCTACACATAGGTGTCTTCAAGTCATTTAATACTCTATGTATATACTTGGAAAGTGATCAATCTGTTGGAACCAATCCTGATAATAATTTATGGGTCTGATATAGAATGGCAGTTGTGAATCAAATCATTCTGAGAAAACTCTCTGGAAGCAGTAATCCATATGTACAAAGACTTGGAATAATTCACTACAATTCATGAAAGTCTCGGACATGCTGTGACAGTCATGTTTGTTTGTGAGATTCTGGATTGTTGTCCCTGGTTTGAGTTTTTTGATCTTGAGTTCGAGCCCTTTGGAGGCTCACACGTGGGTAAGGATGGTCAAAGATCCTACTGGTGGTGAATAGGAACAACGCTATAGATTGCAGCCGCAGATCCAAGTTGAAGTTGGTCACAAACACAATGATTCCCAGATCTGTGCATAAGCAAGACCACAATGATATTTAGAAGATGACATACTGTGTCATTTACCACATGTTTAGGAGCTGGGCACTTATATCTGAGCTAGATCTGCTTAACAGAAAGGTATCACATAAGGTATCGACTGACATGAAGAAGGGTAAATTTATATGTTTGGAACATATATATGATTGGTTCCTAGATCTGTGCAATTTAGGAGACAAATTGCAAAACTGAGATCTGAAGACTTGAAGCCTTAGATCATTCAAATATTAACTGTAAATCTAAAATTGAGAAGCAGTGTTGGATGAGATGCCAGATGTAGCAGATGAAGCTCTCAAGTGCAGAATTATGAAAGAAGGAATCATGTTTGGATTCCTAGTTCTGTGGGTCACAGTAAAGAGGGCTGGTTGAGGAAGCTACAACAGACCTCCTCAGAATAAAATGACTTCTAACACAAGCTAAGGCTTGTTGATATATTCTCCCTGTTGGACAGTGACATAGATAGACACCTATGTAGCAGTAAGCATGTGACAGTAGCAATCTCACATTGGAGTAAAATGTGTTTTTGCAGCTTTCAGACATGTTGCAAAAGATTGTGGTCTTGGATGGTTTTGAATATGGGAGAATAAAAATCCCTTCCAAGATGGTGTCTGAGATGCCCTCATTAAAAAAAAAAGAAAAAAAAAAGATGTTTCTCTCTCTCGAGGGAAGTTGGCATTAAGAGGGAGAATAAATCTCTGTATATAATCCTGAGCTAATATCATTTCTGGATGAAAGAAGATCCTCATGGCTCAAAGACATATGGATTTAGAGGGGGAAATTTTGGAAGAAAACCAAGAAGCCATATAAATACTAGGGGTATCTAGCTGCCATGTGTACAATATGAGCCTGGATCATTTGCAGAATCTGGAAAGCATCAAAGTTTGCATAGATGCGAGGATGATGTCTGGGATATGGTTCCTAGACCACAGAACAAAGATATTGTCACCTCGATATAAGATCAAGCATGGATTTAATGGAAAATTGTGTTTCCTAAGTCTTCTCTAGGAAGGCACTGATTATTATTGCACCTATAATCTATTATTTCCCTTGCTACTACGCAAGGACGAAATCTTCATCAGATGGATGTAAAGACCATTTTTTTTGTGGCATGGTGTGATAAAGGAAGAGGTGTATGTAGAACAACCTCTGGGGATCAAAGTCCAGGATCAGGACACCCATGTCTGTAGGTTGGAGAAAGCCCTCTATGGGTTGAAGCAAGGACCGTCTTCACTCGTAGTAATGCTGATCCGAACCTTTACTTCAAGGTTGATAGAGAATAGCCTCTCATTCGGGTACTGTATGTGGACGACCTCTTCCTAACAAGTGTTGCTCATTCATTAGTGTAAGAGGGAGCTCGCTGCTGAGTTCGAGATGAAAGACCTAGGATTGATGCCTAGGCCTGGAGGTCTGGCAGAAACTTGGAAAGATCTTCCTTTATCAAGGAAAATACATTATGAAGCTTCCGGTATGGTGGAATGTAAGTCCGTGTTGACACCGATAGAGCTCAACTTCAAGAAGTTGAGTGGCAGCACTGCTGGACCCATGTTAGCAAATCCTACTGAGTATCATCAACTCGTAGGGGCTCTGGTGTTCTTAGTTAACACTCGTCTGGACATATGTTGTGCAGTGACCACTTTGAGTCAACACATGGTTGATCATAACATTCACTGGGTTGGTGCCAAGAAACTCTTGAGATATCTCTGAGGCATGATATTCCATGGGCTGAGATACACTGTCGGGAGAATGACACTCCATGGATATACTGATGCCGATTGAGCTGGCAGTGTGGTGGATCGTAAGAGCACATCTTGATGCTACTTCACAAGTAGATCTGCTTCGGGCAGGAAACGAAAGATGGTAGCCTTGAGCACCGCTGAGGTCGAATACATTGCAGCATGTATGACCCATTGTGAAGTCACTTGGTTGCGAAAGCTTTTTAGTGAGCTATTCGAGCATGTGCTAGATGCCACCGTTATCCTTTGTGATAACTAGAGGGGGATTCATTTTTCATAGAATATCGGGTTCCACGATTGATCCAAGCATGTTTATGGCTGGTACCACTTTATCCGGGATATGGTACAGCAAGGCACCGTAAGGCTTGATCATATAGGAATTGATGAGCAGGTCGCAGATATTCTCACATGCCCTAAGGGAAGGTCATGTTCCTAACCTTCCGTGAGAATCTTGGAATCATGGAATGACCCTATTCTGATGGTCCTGTTGGACGATGAGCTCTGAGAGCTCCAAGGGGGTTTTGGGAATAGATTTGGTGCTATAAGAAACCATTGGGCTAGGCTTGCCGAACCTAGTTGGTGTGTTTCTACCCCACTGTGATGATATTGAGATGGTTTACCTCTCTCTGATCTGTGCCCCATATGCATCCTACCCATGGAGTTTCAGACTCATGGGAAGTACCTCTCATTTGGCCCATGAGGTGGGAAATGTGAATACAGACCATAGCAAGACCGATGGACGCATCGAAGATTGCCATACTCTCTATGTCTAGGATGGCACATGTCCAACCACTTGATCTAGGATCAAGTTTAGCGAGGTTTTGCACCTCCAACTGACTTCGGGTTAGTGAAACTAACTTTGGGTTAGTATATGACTCTCTTGAGTCCTAGTGAGGTTTCGGACCTCCAATTGACTTCGGGTTAGGTGAACCAACTTTGGGTTGGTATGTGACTCTCTGTGAGTCCTATAGAGGTTTCAGACCTCTGGGCTGAATCTTTCAGCCGGGTATGATGTCTTTGTGACTGACCCACTTATGTTTTGAAATAAAGAGGCCAACAAAGCAAGTTACAGAGGGATGATGCACAATGTTTGGATTGCACTAGCGGACGGAGTTCTCCCTAGTTGAGAGGGAGTGTTAAAATTGGGCAACTAGGTCCAAACTCTGGGTTGTGCTACTTAGATGACGATCCCAATATTTTTATTGGATTCCTCTTTTGGAGAGGTTTAAGATTGATCTAAATATCATCTCGATCGGATGAGCAGAACATGTACTTTGAATTTATTCCACTTATGTGCTAGGTCGACCTGGAATATAATATAGACTTAAATGTCTTAAAGAGCATGTCACACACCCCAAAATATTCCTATATATTAGAGAGACTTAGAGTTCATTTAGACAGACATTGAGTGGAGGAATTCTCTCTCTCTGGATGGCATTGGAGCTGTGTATCTATGGACTGTCCTTTGTTTGGGTTGTTCTAGGGTGATGTGTGATACGCTTGGCTGAATGAACTATTGGAGACTTTGCTGGTAGAAGCATCCTACTGATCGATGTAACACCACCATTTATCATCTCTATTTTGGCTTGTATTCTATCGATCTATTAGTATGTTCTATCTTCTTCAGTATTGTGTGCCCTAATCTGAAATGGCATAGGACATGTTCAAAAATTAACAGGTGGAAGCATTGCTTTGTGTCATTTCTCTTATCCAACCAGATTGGATAACTGAAGCAAGGGATGAATGGAAGAAGGATGAAGAAATGTGGACACTCATTCAAAAGTTACAGCAAGATCCTAGTACATTTGATACATTTAGTTGGAAAATAATTCCTTATGGTACAAATATCGCTTATATATTTGCAAGAATTCCCAACTAAAACAAAAGATTATTTTGGAATTGCACACTTCTCCTTCAGGAGGACACTCAAGATTTTTAAAAACTTACCACAGGGTGAAGAAAGATTTTTTGGATGTGTAAAATCAAATAATAAAATTTTGTGCTTAAGGTGTTAAGTTTGGTAAATAAAGTTGAGACAAATTAAGACCAGGAGTCTTCTACAACCTTTGTCTATTCCAAGTCAATGTTGGGAGGAGATTTAAATGGATTTTATCACCAGTTTTACCTAAGTACGAAAGGGGAAAAAGGAAGTCATCATCATGGTGGTAGTTGATAGACTTACCAAGTATGTAAACTTTTGTGCATTATCTCATCCATTTAAAGCAAGTACAGTTGCTACTGCATTTATGGAAACAATTCAAAAGCTACATGGAAACCCAAAGATTATTGTAAGTTAGAGAGATCCCATTTTTACTGGAAATTTTAGGATGGAGTTATTTTCTTGTTTGAGTACTCAAATAGCTCATAGTTCATCTTGTCATCCTCAATTCGATGGTCAAACTGAGATAGTGAATAAATTTTTGGAAGGATATCTTTGTTGTTTTGTATCTGATAAGCAAATAAAATGGGTCAAGTGGTTACCTCTCGTTGCATGGTGGTATAACACTTCCTTCCATACTGCAGCAAAAATGACTCCATTTATGGCACTTTATGGATATCATCCACCATCCATCACATCATCTTTAAGAGAAAATTCTAAGGTTCAAGCAGTGTAAGATCACCTCGAGCATCAACAAGAAGTTCTCCAACTCTTAAAGGATGACCTAAATTTGGCACAAAATCAAATGAAACAACAGGCAGATCAACAACACAACGAGAGAAGTTTTGATGTAGGAGACTAGGTATTTTTACGGGTACAACCATACAAAAAAATGTCTCTCAAGCAAGCTAAGAAGGATAATAAATTATCGCCAAAGTACTATGGTCCTTACAAGGTGTTGGAAAAGATTCGTACCATGGCATACAAATTGGAGCTTCATGCTTCTTCGCGAGTGCATCAAGTTTTCCATGTTTCATGCTTAAATAAGGTTATAGAGGACAAAATTCTAGTTCAAACAATATTGTTAGAACTTAATGAGGTAGGAAAAATCATATTGGAACCTCAAGCAGTCACGGAAACAAGAACTCGACAACTACGAAATCGATCAATTTTAGAGTATCTCATCAAGTGGAAGAACTTACCCACTAAAGATTCTACATGGGAGGATGAGAATTTTATACAGAAGCATCTAGAGCTACTCAAGCATTGAGGACAACACTTTTTTTTGAAGAGAGGGGGCGTTTTTCGTTCCTCTCTATTACTCAATATAACTCCATATTATTGTTCTCTGTTCCCTTATTCTTATTGTTTCCTTCTTTTTATATAACTAATATTGTTTTTATTGTGCCCTTACATTATTATTGTTAGGTCAGCTAGGATTATATTGGGACCCCATGGACTCCTATATATAGAAGGAGGTTTTTTCATTTGTATCATCCAAAAATTGTTCATTTATGTAATGTAAAGGAGGTTTCCCCCTCGAAGTGGCTTATTTATAAGCCGTTGATCTCTCTTTTATTCCATTTTTGAAGTTTTTTTCATAACAAGATGTGGATATTTCCAACATTAATTTCAAACACCAGCAAAAGAATACCAAGATAGAGAAAATTTGAACATGCAAGAAGAAAAAAAAAATGAGCTTGCACAAATTAAAATCAAAACAATCAATATGCAAGTGAAGAGATGTTCATGGAAGATACTATTTGAAAATATTCTCAAAGAATATGGATGTTGCTCATAAAATATTCATTATAGATGTTTCTTTCTATTCATGACTAATTTGACTAAGGAAAGTAAATAAAGATGGAGATATAGTTGCCAAGTTGAAATCTTGTGTTCTTGTTTGTATAAGCTATTGACCAATGCAAAAGAAGAACACATATTGTCACGTGAATTTTATGTCTAGTTCGTCAATAGTGATGACGCCACTTTTTCCCACAATCATATGCATTTTATTGTTGACTTCATGGCTTTGGTAATGAGAAATGTAACAGGTGAAATCTTGTTGTTCCAAAAGTTTGAATCTTGCTCAGCGTTAACTGACAACAAAATCCAATATGAAATGCATTATCAAATTGTTTTGTTCGAAGCTTAAGATATATACACATTATATTGGCTTATATATAGTTTATAAGGAAGAAAATGTGTTGGCTAGAATCAGGAGAATAAAAGTCGATTATTCGACCTGATTGACAAAATGAAAATTCTAACTTGTCAAACTAAAGTTGATAATAAGTTGGGCCTCCAATTGAATTGTTGTCTAGTTTTCTCAACCATGAAGAAGTTGATTCAATCGAAAAAAAATAAAAAAATGAGTTTGGAATAGATCACATTTTATCTTGCTTCGTGGGCCTTGAATATTTCATCAAAAATTTGTTAATATAATTATTTAAGCATCCCTTTTGTTGGATGAATCACCGCATTTCTATGGAATCTCTAATTTCCACCGTAGGGGTCCTAGTTACCGGTTTGGAAATTTTACCAACATCTGTTGGTTTTGGTACAATGGAAAAGCTCTTCATGGTATTAAAGCTTGGACTGAGGTTCGATTCCTTCCAATTGAGTTTGAGGGGGGTGTTGGAGGAATCACTCCACCTCTGTGGAATATGTAATTTCTACCATGGGGATCCTAGTTATCGGTTTGGAAAACTTGCGGGAACCTCTTCATGGTATCAGATCCTGGACCCAGGTTCGATTCCCTTGAGCTTTGTTTGATGGGCGGCGTGTTGGAGGGAACCTATTCATGGTACCAGATCTTGGACTCAGATTTGATTCCCTTGAGCTACGTTTGAGGGGGATGTTGGAGGAATCGCCACACCTCTATGGAATATGTAATTTCCACCTTGGGGATCCTAGTTATGGGTTTGGAAAGTTTACCAACACCTGTTGGTTTTCGTGTAATGGAAAACCTCTTAGCTTTGAAAGGCTTGTTGGAAAACTGATCGATTATTTGACTTGAATTGTCATCTTTGCAACTATGTGCTTAATTCACTTGTATTCTTGTAGTCAGTGCAATGCATCATGTGCCTTCTATGCTAGTGAAAGAGGATCAAACTGTTTGGAGGGTGAAACTATTCCAGAAGATATTTTAAGTGATGTCCAGAATAAAGTTCAAGAATAAATTACTTCTGAATTTGCTACTTTAATGGCTATTGGCAGTAAAGTAGCGACCATTGTAATAGAGAGGCGTATGGAGATTGAGAGATGTATCAATATTTAAACAAAATATCCATGTTATCTAAACCACCTACACCTTTATAAGTGAATAGAGATAGTAAGTCTGAAGATTTAAATTCTGGCATTGAGAATAATTTCATCAAATAATGCTGCTAATAATCAAGTTATGTTAATTCTGTTGAATTTCATGCTGCAGGTCATCCACTTCTTCGATGGAGGACTTCAAAAGGACATGAAAAAGAAAAAAATTATACAACATGCTTATGGAACCCAAGACTTGTATTCCATAACGACAACTCTGATTATCGACTCGTTCACACTATAAGTCGACCCATCTAAGCAGACAGTCGATGAACTGGACTCAAATTTGACCAATCGACTAATGCTTCTTTTCTTTGAATGTCGAATAGTGTTATGATGGATAAGAAAGTCGTCGATGGTTGTAAGTAATAAGGATATTTATCCACTAGTTGTGACCCACTTCGACATCTCCTTGCTTAAACCAAGTTCATAAGAAGAATCCATTGTATTTTGCAAGATTGGAAATTAATAAACAATTTCTCTACCAATTTGTTGTGGATATATTTCGACTTTCAAAAACGTTTTGACCATGGTAGCCAACCTCAACTCATAGATTTTATTTTTTGAAACATTAGGGAAATTTTGAGGTCTAAAATGGGTCTCCTAAGAAAATTGTACATAAAAATAAGCTTTATAAGCACCAATAAGATTCAATATGATGATATCAACCATGGGGGATGATTCACCATTTTTGGAGTAAAAAAATAAAAATATTAAAAAAATAATAAAATAATAAACTACTTTTTCAACTCATATTTTCAACTTATATCTCCTTAAGTTTTTACTCAAATTTCAAGCGGGAGCACTCGTTGGATGAAAAATTTAATTCCTCATCTAGGTAGTACCCATGTTGCATACTTTCAATGGACCCTTCTACACGACAAATGAGAAATACATGAAACAATGATATTGCAATCACAATTTTCATGTATTTTTCATTTTTCATGTAGCAGGGTCCATTGAAAGTATGGAACATGGTTACTCCTTGGATGAGGAATCAAATTTTGCATCCAACGAGTGTTTCCACTCGAAATTTGAATAAACCTATAGGGAGATAAGGTTAACATATGAGTTGAAAATTTAGTTTTTGTTTTTTTCCCTCTAAAATTTGATGATGTAATCAAATATTATTTTATTATTTCCACTATTATTTTATAATTTCCTTAGGAGGCCCATTTTAGACTTCAAAATTCCCCTAATGCCCACTTCCACTTTCTAAACAACCAGGCACTATTGGAGATAGTCAATCCAGTCAACTTTGAATTGAAATTGGTCAATTTAATTTGTTGACTATGAATTGAAATTTGCAATATCATGTTCTTGGATATAATTAGTTGACTATAAGATTCTCGTTGTTGAGGAAATGCATGAAAATCTTGTTCTCAAGAAATTGCTAGTATGCATATATTTTTACGAAGGATGTTTATCTAGCTATCAACTAGAAGAATATTTTATAAAGAAACCATTTGGTGGATGTAGCACGTGGAAAATTGACTAGGCATGGTTAAAAATTTAAATGCATCCTAAGATATCTATTGACTATAGTTGTGCCAAAAAAAAATTATTTTAACAATAAAGATGACGATGTGCTTATTGATAGGAATATTTATGGGGTCTCATCTCTGAGTATGTAATTAATGGATAATTATGAGTTTGTGTTGAAATTATCGATTGATCCTTTCAGTGAGTTATTAGAGTCAGAAAATAGGGGAAGGTTAAACGTGAGTCTCTTTTAGGGGGGCAATCTTCTCCACCTTGTAATTAAAATCATTGCTTTGTTGATGAGATTAGTATTTGCTGACACGAATTCTAAGAGCCTGACCGAAAATAAATTTTAGTATGTTTAGTGTTATAGTTTTCCTTTATAAAATTGTAGACTAAGTTAATACAACCATTTTCAGAAACATATCAAGGACACCAAGACAAAGCAAAAAATATATATAATTTTGCAGCAACAAAAAATTTCTTCTAGCAGTAGAAAAAAACTCAAAGAATGGAATCATGTGAGCAAAACAAACACATAAAAAACTAATGTGCTAAAAATGGTGACAATAATTATGACACATTGTTTAATCCCCCCTAATATGAAGATTGTGTAATTGATCTTGGATTTTAACAGAGGAAAAATGCAGGATGGTTGATCTGGTAGAAGATCACTTATCTTTTGCTGAATGAAGGACTCCTAGGAATGGTAGTCATGCATTGGACTCGTCTGTAGAGAGAGTAAAGAGGACACCCTAGACTGGAGAGGAGTTGCCGACAGTTCCTAATTGGAGTAAGAGTTCAAGTGATGAAGACTGCAGAGGATGTGAGTAGTGGAATTCTATGAGAAGTAGCCATCAAACATGAAGTAGTCACAGTAAACCTTGTATATGTGCACTATCCTATCTAGCTAGTGACTATTGCGGCTGAGTTACCTATGCATACCAGTATGCATGGTTGATGCATAGTAAGGATACTTTTGTAGAGAGTAGTGGTTCAAGACATTTTTATTCCTTACTCTAGATGAGCAAGGCCTTGAGGTCAGGGGAGATGTTGTAAGGGTCTTTAGACCTATGTTGTCATCATGTATATGTAAATGTTAGTAACTATCGGTAAATGTGAATAAAGGTTAGTTGTGAGCGGGTACAACCACTCTAACTATATTAATCATGTATAAATATAACCAAAGTTTAATAGAATGTTGGAATGGAATTCCCTCATGATAATCTGTTTCTCTTTGTATTGTTATGTGTATGTTCTTGATCTTCCCAATGTAGCATGTTCTAGTTGTATGCATACAACAATGTCCATATGTGTGTGTGTGTATGTGTTATATCAATAAATGTGCATGTACAAATACAAATAATCCATATAATAATAAAAATTCTCCTTTGAATCTCATGAGATTGATGATGAGGAAGTAATCTAAAATGTTGGATGATGACAAAATAATTCGAGTATTATGTATCCATGCTTATTTGACTATTCATGAAATAAAATACATGGAAGAAAATTATTCAATAATATGAGAAATATCATTTTCATGACCATAGAAAAAAATCATAAATCCCATCTCTAGGTTATTTCCATTTTCTTTAATGGAGAAGACACCAAAATATCATGGCTAATGGTACCTTAGAAAAATGAAGGAGAAGGAAATAAAGAACAATTATGCATATAAGAAAGGACAAAGAGAAATTAATGAATATTGTGAGAAGATCCCTCAAATAATAATAGAGAATCCAAGTAAAAGATTGAATCTGCTTGAAATTTTATGTTTCCTATATGAATCCTCCTCTAGGTTCCCATTGTCTCCCATAAATGATATAAACATTTATATTTCCTCTCAAAAATTGTATATTATTATATTATTCCCCAAATATTAGCAATATTCTTAGAACATCCACAAAAGACATCACAAAAATTGTGCACAACATAATATGTGACTAAGAAAAATAATCTAAATATTTTTTTCAAGAAATATTTATATATTGATGTTGTAGTGAGGGTAAATCTAGTCTTTGATAATTATTTCCTTCTCGAGATCCACATACACACATATCCCATCAAAATTAAATCTAAGGTACTTTGATTTTCCCTAAAGAATGAAAAATTTTCGTGTTATACATAAACATTTTTGTTGCACAAGGTTTTATGATCTAGGGTGTTGTGTTGGAGGTGTTAATATCATCTCTAGTTGAAGATAAGAAAATAAATAAAATAAAAAATGAGAAATTTATGTGTAAATTTATGCATGACATATTTCATAAGTCACATGCAAGTATCTAGTGCATTACTTAAGAAAAGGGGAATCACCATTCACTCATACAACCCATCCCTAGATCTAATTATCACCTTCCAAACATACTAAGGGTCCATAGGAACCTAATGATATCCATACATAAGTAAATTCTAGTGAAGAACTCAACTCTTTCCAATGTGTCTAGAACATCATCAATATCTAGGATTAGGCCCATATTCTTGAGTGTGACCTTGTTATAGGTATGATAGTTAATGTAGAGGTGCAAGGTTACATCTTTTGTGGGTGCTCATATAATGGAGATTACACAAGTAGAAATGTTTTACTAAATGTATCCATTTTATGAGAGATACTATATTTGGCATTGAGTTTCCCTTATTTCTACATAAAGGATTCACAATTTTTAAGTTCCATGGGAAATGATATATTACATACTATATCAGTGTAATTATACATATAATAGAGGAGTGTTAATCTTGTTTATCCTTGAAAGAATTAGTGCATATGTATATAAGTGCATTTAATCATTTCTATTATGTAGGATAGATCATAAAATGATATGTTGACTATGGCTACAAGTTTTTACACAAATACTAAATAAATTATCAATATAATGGAATTGTAATTATGGGTGATAAACCTACAAAAATATTTGATAAAAAATTAAAACAAATTTGAATTATGTTATTTTCCACATGAATGATAAATTACATGTTGAAATTGTAGCAAGAAAAGGCTTCATTTGACTAATGAATTAGTCAAATGGAGAAAATTTTATATTCCACATCAGCGGGATGACTTGGATTTCAATTAGCTAGAGTGACACGACCTTCTCTACTAGTTATGTCAATAAATTTGAGTTTGTAGGCTAGAAGTAGAGTTGTGCATGAGCTGATTGCTAAGATATATTAATCTAGTTGAGTTATAGTTATTTGAACTCATTTAACTGATACCTAGCCATTAGTTGAGTTAGTTGAAGCTGAGTTGAGTAGTTATGACAGTTATTGATCCAATGAATCAAATTTATGCTCAAAATTCAAATTTATTAGAATGGAACAAAATCTGTGTGTGTGCGTAGATCTCGTCATTCTGAATATGGCGCAATTCGTTTCGCACAAAACCAACACAGTATGCTCCCTGAAACGAGTTCTGATCAATTTTTCAAACATGCGAATGTTGGCAAAAAATGACTGTTGACTGTGTATTTTGGGCCAGTGGCAGGCTGCCACATGGCCTCTCCATATTGGCTAAAAATTTCTAATTTTTGGCCTACCACAACTTGACACTTGGCAATAATTCATTGGCGTTGACTGGGCGATTTTTTATTGGTTTGTGGTGTTGGTGATGTGGACCAACCACAGTCTACCACATGGCCTAGCCAGAGGCTACCATGTGGCACCTTGGTGGCCACTAAAAATTTTCTATAGGCATATGGTACTCCGACAGATTTGAACACACAACCTCCAGGTCGCAAGACTAACGCACTACCAATGCACCTACACCATAAGACTTCACATATATTGTTTCAAATTTTTATTTAAATGTTAAGTGTTGTATGGTTTGGGGATGGGTTTGAGGCTTATCCCCTAGCCCCCGATCATATTACATATCACATGGCCACCAGCCAGGGTAGACCCGACCATTATATTTTTTTATTTTAAAATATTTGGTCAACGAAAAAAAAAAAATTAAATATTGGTTTTTAGGCTGCATTATGCAATTTAATGATCCCACAAATTGCATTAATGACTGTGGAAAATGTTTCCCCTTTAGCATTTTTGGGGGACAAATTTGTAGGGCGGTGTGCAGGTAGGGTGAAATTGTAGGACAAATTGCTGGAAAACTTGTGGAGATCATAACTTCTTCAATTTTTATCCTTTTTGGGAGCAGAAAAAGGATAGAAAGGGGTTTTTGGATACTCTGAAGCCATTGGAGCTATCAGGACAAAAATTTGTGCACTTTAATTGTATGAAAACACCATTTTTTGAGTATAATGAAAGAGGCCCAACCATTGGAACCTGGATCAGGATATGTAGCCCATGAGGGGTGAACTCCTTAATCAATTGTTGTTTTTTGTTTACTGTTATGGTGGTATTGTCTTATGTTTTTATGCAAAAACTCAGCTTAAAATTCATGTTTATGTGTTTAATAATTTGACAAAAGAGGCTTAATACCCTAATTGAAACACTTGCAAAATTTCATAAACCTCAAGCCCTTCACAAACACCTCCACATTCTCCAAAAGGTCATGGTAAAACTCCATTTTTAAAGCTTGACATTAAGTTTTATTTTCTATGTATGATGGAGAGGTAGATGTTGAAATGTTGGACAATTGGATACGTCAGATTGAAGTGTATTGTGAATCAAGGATGATGACACCAAGATTCAACTTGCTTCACTAAGATTGGAAAGTGCAGCTCTTATTTGGTGGGAAGCCAAAACTCAAGAGGACATGAAGAAACATTGTAAGGTCTTAACCTCTTTGAATTATTTTTCTTTTGCCTTAAGGAGACAATTTTATCCATTAGCATACATGCAAAAGGATATAATGGACTGGAAAAACTTTAGGCAAGGTAAAGGACAAAGTGTGAAAAGTTATACTCAAGAGTTTAGGAGAAGAGCATGAATTTTGGGTGTAGATTTGATGTCTCAAGAAATTTTTTTAAAGTACATTGGAGGTTTGCATAATTACTTGAGACATATTATTCTCATATTTAATCCTTCAAATTTATATGAAGTTTGTGTTCAATCCACACATTTAGAGGCAAGAGAAAGGAAAGGAAAGGGTAAGTTCAAGGGTAAAGGAAAGAAGAATGCTTCTATCAAGATGGAGAAAGTAAAACTCACATGAAAACATCGTTCCAAACATGGACATGATGAAGATCATTGTTGGAAAATTCATCCAGATATGAGACCCAACAAGCTTAAAAGCAAGGAGAAGGAGAATACAACTGCAACAATAATACATGATTTAGGTTTTCATTCCAAATATGAAACAAAGGTCACCACAATGGGTTTGAAAGGTAAGAACATTGCAAGTACTAGTTCTTCAAGTTGTCTCAATAGTACTCAAGATTATGAAACAAGATTTGAGCTTTTCCATGTTAGAGTTATTTCAAAGCATACCAAGATTGACACCGTATTTGACAGTGGTTCACAAGAAAATCTTATTTTTGAAGACTTAGTCAAGAAGTTGAATTTAGAGACCATTCCTCATCCAAGACCTTATCCTTTAGGTTGGATATGTAAGAATGCAAATTTGGAGGTGAGGAGGAAGTGCATACTTAGATTTGCAATCACTGCAAACTGTCTTGATGAAGTTGAACTTGATGTTGTCCGGATTAATATTTCTGGTATTGTTTTGGGTAGCCCACATATTTATGATAGGGTAGAAATATTTCATCGCCATGAGAATAAGTATCACTTGTTCAAGAGTGGTACTGAGTAAATTGTTAGATCGCATAGTAAGAAGATGAATTTATCTCTTATGCATGCTTGACAAATCAAGAGAATTGTTAATGCTAGTCAAATTTTTGCTTTGTTAATGTTCAAGCATCGGGATGTTGTGAATGAGGCCTTACAAGGAGATGCATTGAATGAAATTTCTGATTCCATTGAGGTTGCTAATGGTTGTGATAATATGTTACAGGAGTCTAACATGTTGCCTTCAAAAATAGGTCAACAAGTTGAGGTAAAATTGCAACATCATGCATCATCGTTGAGTAGTGATGTGAAAAAGTTGCCAGTGAAAGAGAGTGTAAAGGTCAAAGAAAAAGCGCCAAAGACATTTGACAAAGAGGGAATTAGGCTCAAAGTTCCTTCTTGTGGGTTTCACAATGTATTGTCTTTGAAATGGGATATTGCATGGCAATGGCGATCGCATTTGGTCAAGAGTCGAGCCAAGCACAAGGCGAGACATGCTAAACATTGTCATGTTGAAAATGTTCAAGGTGAGAAGAATTTGATGTTGTTCAAGCTTTCTTTGATTAATGACTTAGGAGGTAATGTGTTTATTCCTTCAAGGATAGGTTTTTGTTCTGCAAATTTTGGGAAATTTCAGCAAGATGGTATCTACTGCAGCAAGTCAAGGTCTCCAAAGTCAGAGAAAATCATCAATTTTCAAGAAAGGCTCAAAGTGTCGCATTCAAGTAATTTTTCATGGATTAAGGCTCAAAGGGTGAGGGAGTTGAGCTATTATCTATTTACTAATAGATAAAGAGATTTTGGAGGTCTAAAAGCTTCCAGTGGGGAGGAGTGATCCAGTTGATCAAATTTATGCTCAAAATTAAAATTTCTCAGAATGGAATGAAACCTATATGCTTGTGTAGATATCGTTGTTCTGAATCTGGCACAATTCATTTCACACAAAACTGACACTGTATGCTCTAGAAACAAGTTCTGATCGACTTTTAAAATAGATTAATTTGGAAAAAAAGGACTATTGACTGTGTATTTTGGGCCAGTGGTAGGCTGCCACATGGCCTCTCCTGATTGGCTAAAAATTTTGAATTTTAGGCCTACCAAAAGTTGACACTTGGCAGGAATTTTTTGGTGCTGACTAGGTGGATTTTTATTTGTTTGTGGTGTTGGTGATGTGGACTGTTGTGAAACTAGCTCCAAAAATAGAAGAAAAGAGATATCAACGCCTCAGAAATCAGCCACTTCGAGGGGGAAACCTCCAATACATTACATAAATGAACAATTCTTGGATGATACAAATGAAAAAACCTCCTTTCTATATATAGGAGTCCATGGGGCCATAATGTAATCCTAGTGGGGCCACAATGTAATCCTAGCTGACCTAACAATAATAATGTAAGGGCACAATAATAACAATATGGGGGTTACAGGGGTACAACAATAACAATAAGGGGGGCTAAACTAACATGATAAGGGACTACACTATTAATATAGGGACTTAACATGCCCCTCTCCTTCAAACAAGTGTTGTCCTCAACGTTTGATTATTTCTTGATGCTTCTGTATAAAATTCTCATCCTCCCATGTGGAATCTTCTACAGGAAAGTTCTTCCACTTTCTTAGATACTCTGAAATTGATCTTACTTGTCAAGTTTTTATTTCTGTGACTAATTCATAACTTCTTTTGATGTGATTTTGATCTTCCTGTTGTTTCATTAGATTCTACACCAAAGTTAGGTTATCCTTTGAGAGTTGAAGAACTTGTTGTTGATGCTCGATATGATCTTCCACTAATTTATCATCCATATTAGATATTATGCTCACTTCCATGCCATCCATCTTAGCTTCCAAACCATTCATCTTAGCTTCCATGCCTTTATTCAAACCATCCATCTTAGTTTCCATGCCTTTGTTCAAAACTTCCATTTCATTTTTTGTTGCTCTTTGCGAGAGTGAAATTTGTTGCACTTACTCTTGTAATTTTGATATTTTATGTTGTCATTCTTCGTCTTCATGAGTCATACTAGAGAATTATAAAGGCTTAATGGGTGTTGAATTCTTTTTAGGGGCCATTTTAGAATCCAATATTGATATCTATTCAACAATATGCCCTTGGAATCAATTCAACTTGATTCTTCAAACAAGACTTATGTAATTTAGAAAAAAATACACACCTTTCACTTGCTTTTGAGGAGCTCAATATTGAAATTGACTTATCTCTATACTTTCAAATCCTCAATATCTGCAATTTGGCCCTATATTAGTTCTTTGAAGCTTCTTTCAAATGCCACAAGTCTGACTTGATTTGGATTCTTCAAGACAAAGTTATGTCCAATCTCCCACAATGACCTAATTATGGACTGATTCAGTAGAGAAAACTTGTACGACTTTCCACGTGTCACTGTTTACTCCTTTGGCTCTAAAATTTATAGACAGGAAACTACATTTTGTGTAATTCTAGTCACATTTTGCAGAATTCCAATCCGATGCTCAAAGAGAATTTTATGAATATTTTCCCACCATCACCTCTTTGAGATGAAATTCGGGAGTCTGAAAAAGACCTAACTTCCACAGATCATATCTCCAAAAATATTGCGAACCACGATCTGAAATGTTGTGAAGATATTCCTCAGTATTTCGGCTTCACGCTCTAATAATTTCAGCTTCTTAAAATTCGTAGAAAAATATTTATAGTGCAAATTCTGTGATGACCTTTTTAAGTGAAATTGAGGAGCCTACAAAAAGCCCTAACTTCCATAGATCATATCTCCGAAAATATTGTGAACCAAGCTCTGAAATTTTGTAACGATGTTTCTTAGGAGTTCGGCTTCGCACTCTAAAAAATTAAACTTTTGAACCTTCGTAGAAAAAAAATTATAGTGAAAATTCCACGATGACCTGTTTGGAGCAGCGAAACCCTAGAATCCAAAGCTCTGATACCAAATATTGTGAAACCAGCTCCAAAAACCAGCTCCAAAAATAGAAGAAAAGAGGTATCAACGTCTTAGAAATAAGCCACTTCGATGGGGAAACCTCCAATACATTACATGAATGAAAAATTCTTGGATGATACAAATGAAGAAACCTCCTTTCTATATATAGGAGTCCATGGGGCCACAATGTAATCTTAGTGGGGCTACAATGTAACCCTAACCGACCTAACAATAATAATGTAAGGGCACAATAATAAAATATGGGGGTTTTAGGGGTACAACAATAATAATAAGGGGGGCTACACTAACATAATAAGGGACTACACTCTTAATATAGGGACTTCACATGGACCAACCAGAGTCTGTCGTGTGGCCTAGCCAGAGGCTACCATGTGGCACCTCGGTGGCCACTAAAATTTTGTTATAGGCAGATGGCACTCCGGTGGGTTTGAACACACAACCTTCAAACCACAAGACCAACTCATTACCAATGTGCATATACCATAAGACTTAACATATATTGTTTCAAATTTTTATGTAAATGTTAAGCGACGTATGGTTTGGGGATGGGGGAAGGGCTTAGTCCCTAGCCCCCGATCATATTACATATCACATGACCACTAGCCAGGGCAGACCTGGCTATCATATTTTTTTATTTAAAATATTCAGCCAACAAAAAAAAAAAAAAATCGAATTTTATGCCGCATTATCCAAATTAACGGTCCCACAAATTGCGTCAGCGGTTGGGGAAAACATTGCCTCGTTAGCGTTTTTTGGGGGAAAATTTTTGGGGCGATTTTCAGGAAGGGTGAAATTGTAGGACGAATTTTTAGAAAACATGTGGAGATCATAACTTCTTTATCTTTTATCCTTTTTGGGAGCAGAAATAGGCTAGAAAAGTGTTTATGGGTGCTCTGAAGCCATTGGATCTATCATTATAGCCATTTGAGCACTGTAATTGTATTAAAACACCATTTTTTGAGCATAATGAAAGAGGCCCAACCATTGGAAGCTGGACCCAAAGATGTAGCCCAGGAGGGGTGAAATCCTTCATCAATTGCTACTATGTGTTTACTGTTATGGTGATATTGTCTTATACTTTTTTGAAAAAACTCAGTTTAAATTTCATGTTTATGTGTTTAATAATTTGACAAAAGAGGCTTAATACCCTAATTGAAACACTTGCAAAATTTCACAAACCTCAAGCACATACATATACATATTAGTTGTTAACTCACGAGTCTCTTAGTTAACTAGTCAATCAGCCAAAAATAGCCTAGTCATGCATGAAATTTGAATTGCCGAGTTGAGTGGATGTAAAAGGCATATTGTAATTATCAATTGTATACTAGTTGAGTGTACAAGATTGAAAATTAAGTACATGATCAATTATTTGATATTTTCGCAATGAAATGGGGAATTTCCCTATTATTTAGGATCTCAATTTCTCCTGAATTTTGTAAGGAAATAGGAGGAAGCTAGGGCCTTGAATTGGATAAGTGTTGGCTAGAGTAGGACAGTCAGCAGGAGAACAAGTTTACAATGTAGGGTGTGCTTCAAAGTTGAATCAAGACATTGTAATATTTTCTCATTCTCATCTTATTAATGAAAAGCAGTTGAGAGATTTTTCTCGGTTGTATTCTTGTGTAAATCATTGTGTTCTTGTGGTTTTGATGGTTGCATGTCATTGGACGTTTTTTTAAATTGTGATTTCCATTCGGCAGTATTGCAGAGGAAATTTGTAATATCTCATTTTTAGTTTGAATTCATTAGTATTATAAAATTTCTATTAATTTATACATGGTACCAAATCTCAAAATCAAAACAAAAACTAGTTAATAGATAGTATTCTTCATAAATTTTGATTTACAAATTTAGTGAAGTAAGTTTTATTTCGTGCAGGAAAATGTCTTGCAATGAATTGAGATTGGAGTATACCCTAGAGGGAATCTCGAATTTCATAGCTTGGAAGGACAGGATGGAAGTTTTGCTTAATGATAATGGAGTGTCAAAGTACACCAAAAATGACATTCCAAAACCAGCAGTATAATATGCATAGAATTTAGCCCAGTAGAAGAAGGATATCACAAAAGCTAGGATGATCATCCGGGAGGGTCTAAGAAACCACATAGTCTTGAAATTACATGGAAAAGAAACTCCATTTGATATTTTGAATACCCTCACTAAGCTATTTGAAAATAGCAGTGATACCATGAAATTGGTATTGGAGGACAAGGTCAGGAACATCTAATTGCAGAAAAATGAAACCATTCCATATTACCTCTTAAGATTCACTCAGTGTCAAGATGAGCTTGGAGGAGTTGGAGAAAATACACCATCTTCGAAGATAGTGATCCTATCTCTCCTAGGACTTCCAAAATCTTGGTACAAATACCAAGAATTTGTAAATGGAATGGAAAATTTACCATATTGGTAGAGACTTTAATCTGATTTGGTGCAGGAAGAAATTTGAATGAACACTAGAGATGGAGTAACATCCAAAGCTAAGGAGGAAGATAATTTTTCCCTGGTTTGGAAGGGAAAGAAATTTAAGGGAAAGAAGGTTGAAAGCAAGCCATAGTACAACCAGAAAAATGGAAAGAAGAAGGAATTAAGCAAGATAAAATGTTTTCATTTCCATGAATATGGGCATTATGAAACAAATAAGGTTGAAAGCAAGCCATAGTACAACCAGAAAAATGGAAAGAAGAAGGAATTAAGAAATATAAAATATTTTCATTGCCATGAATATGGGCATTATGAAACAAAGTGTCCACACAACAAGTATAACAAGAAGCCTTCAGGAGGAGTAGGAGGTGAAGCACTTGATTCACAATTTGATTTATATTTCACTCTCTTTGCTTACATTGCAAGCACAATAATAGGGAGTGAGTGATACCTAGATTCTAGTGCCTTATATCATGTGACAGGGAACAAGGAATTATTTAGTAGCCTAGAGGAGAAGGATCTCAAATTTCACATACGATTTGGAGATGATCGGAGGTAGAGTGCCAAAGGAATTGATACTTCCACCTTTAAGAGGGAGCGAGGATCCCATCTTCATCTAAAATATTTTATGTGTGTGCTTGAGATGAAGAATTTTTTTTTTCTATAGTTGTACTCGAGGAGAAAGGTTATGATGTTTTGTTCAGTAAGGGAAAATATTTTATGAAGCATGTTGCTATTAGACAAGTAAAACAAATTTTTTTTCTAGTTAAAAATATCTACAAGCTAGAGTTAATTTTTTCCATGCATGCAGCCATATCTCCAGGAGTGAGGTGGGGTGATGTAGAGCCTTTGTCCCAGAGTTACAAATATTTTGGCAGATTCCATAAGGAGCAGAAAAAGTTGCAGTATACTCTTCTCATGGATCATTACCCTTCCTACAGGGTCCCATAATATTCATTAGTAGAAGGATCAGTGTCAGTTGGTACAATTCGATCTTGGGTGATATTTGCAGGCTATTATAAGTCATAGACTCAGGAGAAAGTTGCATCTAAGAGACACAGTTGGTTAAATATTTTGGATGCTTCTCAGTTGCATTTGTTAGGGTAACAAAAAAAACATTGAGAGGGAGTTGTGTTATAGTACATTCTATAGGAGTAGGATTTCGATTTTTCAGAACCCTTTTCTTGCTAAGATGGAATGTTGAAATTGTAGAAAGAAAAGTCTTCATTTCACTAATGCCTTATTCAAAAGGAGAAAATTTGATTTTCCACATTAGCAGGATGATTGGAATACATTTAACTAGACTGAGATGGCCGTGTCTACTAGTTAAGTTAGTAAATTTGAGTTTGTAGGCTAGAAGTAGATTTGTGCATGATTTGATAGCTAAGATCTAGCAATCTAGTTGAGTTATTGTTAGTTGAACTTAGTTAACTGAGCTCTAGTCATTATTTGAGTTAGTTGAAGGTAGTTTTAGTAGTTATGGCTATTGTTAACTCACTGATCTCTCATTTAACTAGTCAATCAACCAAAAATAGTCTATTCATGCATGGAATTCAAATTTCCTAGTGGAGTGGATGGAAAAGCCACATTGTAATTATCAATTGTATACTAGTTGAGTATACCAGATTAACAATTAAGTAGGTGATCAATTCCTTGGGATTTGTGAAAGGAAATAGGTAATTTCCCTATTATTTAAGAGCTTAATTTCTCTTGAATTGCACAAGTAAATAGGAGGAATTTGGGGCCTTGAATTGGCTAAGTGTTGGCCAGAGTAGGACAATCAACACGAGAACAAGTTTACAGTGCAGGGTGTGCTTCAGAGTTGAAGCAAGTCATTATAAGAGTTTCTCATTCTCATCTAATTAATGAAAAGTAGTGGAGGGGTTTTCCCAGTTGGGTTCCCCTATAAATAATTGTGTTCCTATGGTTTTGATGGTTTCATGTCATTATATGTGTTTCTAAATTGTGATTTCCATTATGCAATATTTTACAGGAAATTTGTAATGTATTTTTTTGAGTTAAAATTCATCAATAGTAGCAAATTTCTATTAATTTATGCATTACAATCATTATTTGATAGTGAGGACAACACCTTGATCACGTCACTTGTAAATTGCATGGTACCCCTAAAATTGGACCAAGCCAAAAACACATTATAGATATTGAAACGTGTCATGCCACAAGAAACCTCATCCCTCCATGGATAGATGATATAATATCATTCCCATCATTGATTAATGTGTAGCTCCTTTTGTAAGTTGAAACATCCATTATTGTAGGGTTTCATGGGCTGGGAAGCTAATTTAAGCTGTCAAACTATTGTCCAAGGGATTGGATTCTATTAGTTCTCATTGTTAATAATGAAATGAAGGGGTTGTTGATTTTACAACAAAATATATTAGAGAAAATATTCTTTCCCATCCTCCAATTTATCTATGATTCGGGATGTAAGATCATGTGTACTATGAGATTAATAATTATGATAAATGAAGTTGAATCAAAAGATACTGCTTGGTTCCATTGATCATTTATTGGGGGATTTGAAATCTAATTCAAAATAAGATTGAACTATTAACACTTTTTATTAGAGTGTGAGGTCATATTATATGTATTACACCACTTATTAGTATGTTTTCTCTTTTATCAATGGTGATGACTCATGTGACCTTATTTTGTATGGGAATAATTTTCTTAAGACTAAATAATATCATTTTTTTTGTTCATGCCACTATTTTTAGCATTGTGTTATTGATTGCACCAATCACTTAAAGAGATATCATGATTATTAAGTTTATGCTTATGCTTAACATTTTTATGCTAGGCTTTGTGTTCATCCCTAAGTGTGCTAAATAGAATAAACTCAAGTTTAGTAAATGAATATATTTATTCTACCACACACAACACTTTTGTAGGGATGGAATACCACTAGAACACACACACACCATTGAGAGGGGGAAAGAGGAGAGTGGAATCATCACTTAGTCTTAGGGGTAAATTAAGAAATCCTAGAGTAATACATGAGATGATCAATAGAGAAGTGGAAACTACTAGACTAATTAGGATATTATTATCTCTAATCTTAACCTAGGTATATAAATGATTAGATAACTCCACTAAGGTTTTAGATCATGTTTTACGAAAACAATTAGTTAATGAAAGTGATACAACTAATTATGTTTAATTCTACAAATATTTTAATGAGCTAAAAACCATAATGTTAGAAAAGAAAATTTAAAATGAAGTATATATATATATATATATATATATATATATATAAAGCACTAGTACTATAGATATAAATCAATGAAAATGTATCACAGAGAGAATCTAGCACTCTAATGAGGGATTATACCTTTTTTTATCTAGATGTGATGTATCGTCTCATGAGTATTTTAAGTTGAAACATCCAAGAGATGATTAGAATTAAGACAATGAATATGCCATAGGATCAATCAATCCAACTTGCAAGGTTTGGCCCAAGATAGCCTCAAGATATCCAATGGAGGTGTTGAACATGAAATATACAAGTATCCTTAGGGAATGAGAGATATATAAGGATATCAACAGTTGTCCTAAGTGTGCACCTAAAAATTGGCGATTTTATAAATGTAAAATATTCCAAATGATGATAAGAGGCCCTAAAAATAGGAATTAAACATTATAAATATGTAAGGAAGTGACCTAAAGGTATAATTGAATTTTAGGTTAGCCATTATAGGGTTTGAGTCATATGGAAAAATCATAAAATCCTTATTAAATAAGTGTCATGGGTTTTGTAGGGAAATGCTTTGGGTTTTATGGCTATAATGACTCTCATTATGAATACTATGTATTCATAGTTGTGGCATTGCAAGGAAATTTTTAGTGTGCTTCCAATCAATATATATGTAATGTTAATGAGTTTTGAATCAGTTTGAATCTACAAGTAGAAAGATAAAAATGAATTTGGACTATTTTGGTCCCAAAAAGAGGCATAATAAGTGTTGATGGAACCAACCAAGCGATTGGCACTCCCAAATAGATCCATGAATTTAGGAAAATCCATAATAGTTGGAGTGAATGACAATAGTGACTAAATGCCTAATATATAGGAAGAGAAGGCACATAGGGACCCCACCTAACTATTAGAAAACTTAGAGAGGCCATACATGTAGGATAAGCTGATGATGCCTCTAAGAAGGTGACCCACCTCACTAGAGTAATTCTTGAAATATTTTATATTGATATTGGGTGGGTTGGATATGAATGTGGCATATGAATGGGTATTATTATACACCTCTCATTTGGTAGGTACATGTGAGTACCTGAGTGTGAATTTCATATTCTACATTTTCTACCCTTTTGAACTCGTTTTCTATAATATTGGAACAATGGAAATTTATAAGGAAGGAGGTAAGAAATCATATTCAAGGGAGTGGTATAGGTTTATTTTTATTGTGAGCTAATTATTCAATGCCATGAGAAAATACTCCATTAATCAAGGTTTGATATCCTAGAGTACATGTGAAGGCATGCATGCCCCAATCATTGATGTAATGTGGAGATACAAGGGTCTCCCATATAATTTTATGATGTTAAAAAAGAAAAAGATAAAAGGGAATGAAAAATAGCAAGTGATAGATGCACAAACAAGAAAGAATGTCAATATTGGAGAGTGGGAAATATTGCATACTAATTAGGAAAGATAGGAATTAAACTATGAAAAATAAATGAAGAGTTTAAACCATTGTAGTACACCTAACTATCATGCAAGTGATATATTAACTAAATTATGATATTCATAAATAGGAAAATTGTAATTACTAATTTAGCGAAATATAAACTAGAATATGTAATGAATAATGAATTAGTCTCATGTGAAATATTAATAATAAGAGAGAGATACATAAACTCATCTATAGGAAATATTTGATAGTGTAGGTGCAAGCTAGCATAAAATAGGTACTTAAATCACAAAATTCAACATTTGTTTTCAACCAATGAAGGGATACTGACACCAAATCTTAGTGAAACAAAAAGGGAAATTTGAATGGAAAGGGAGGTGGAAATGCAAGAGTAGACCTATATAAAACAAGCAAGCAGAGGTTGTCAAGCTAGACTGAACTTGGAGAAGATAAGAAAGATAAGAGAGGAGATATAACGATTATAGGGAACGCATAGCGAAGGTAGTAGAAGACAATAAAATATGCTAGGTGTTAGAAAATAGGAAAGGCGGAAATATTTTCTTATGTTGATAATTACTTGTGATTTTATTATGTTCTTGTTAACTTCTTTATGTTTTTCCTTTATCTTCTTCTCATCAAGAAATTATCTAGAAAAAAACGTGAAGATTATGGACACCAGATGTAGGCACTCAACAAGGGCTAAAACCAATATATAGGGGAAAACCCAGTAAAAAACTCTTCCTTTAGCAGATTCAAAATGAGATAGATTAATACCTTAGAGAAACAGACCTTCATACTCCACCAAGTCATCCTTCAAAGATGATACAAAAACTTTCAATATTCTTCTTTTTTTCAGCAGTTATAGCCCAGCCACAACCCAAAAATTTTGGCCCCAAATTCTTCATAATTTTGGACCTTCTTGCACTTCTAAAAAAAATTGTCATTCCTAAAATTTTTGGTCTGCCTGCACTTATCGACCTTCTTGCACTTCTCGGTCTTCCTGTAATTTTCACCCTGTCTGCACTTCTTGGTCTTCCTGCACTTCTGGAATTTGACTTTATTGTACTTCTAAAATTTCTACTTGCCTTTATATAGGTGATTCTGCCTCTTAGTTAGGCCAACTTATCCTTCTTTGAGGCTGACTTAGTGGAGGATTCCTAGAAGACCAAATAAATTTCTTTCTTAACAAGAGAAGCCCAAGAAGGGTATTTTACATTATGACATGGATAAGGACACTTTACATAAACCCTAGAAGCCTACAATGGATACTGTGACCTATAAATAATTACCCCAAGCATGAAACCCATCGTTTAATAAGTTAATTTCTCAATAATAATAAAATATTTTTCTTTCTTTTGATAATTACATGACATCATGACTCAAATATAATTATGAAGACCGACACTAGTTAAATTCTTCAATGCTCCCTCTTAACCAGGGAGGTATTCATATATATATATATATATATATATATATATATATATATATATATATATATATATATATATATATATATATATATATATATATATATATATATATATATATATATATATATATATATATATATATATATATATATATATATATATATATATATATATATATATATATATATATATATATATATATATATATATATATATATATATATATATATATGTATATATATGTATATATATGTATATATGTATATATGTATATATATGTATATATATATATATATATATGGAGGTACATGGAAGATCTCAAAATGAACTATGAAGAGTTTTAGCACACTCATTGTTGCAGAATAGATACTTGACTAGGGTTTTCTATATAGGTGGGACTAAGGGGAATCAAGCTTTAGCCAAATCTAGATACCATCACGATTTTAAGGTCTACCACCAACCCAGGGATCTAGGTGTGTATCCAAGGTTAGAGCTCCATGAAAAATGCCACCCTCCCTCTCCGGGATCTAGACATCAACACATAGGCCAAAAATATGTCCTCCCAAGCATATTTCCCTTAGATGCTTCATCTCTCCCTATCAAACTAAATTAGATGTATCCATTTGTCCAAGCATGCTTCCCAAGTATTCATTCTTCTAATGGAGATATTTAGATGTACAAACACAAACCCCAATCAATAATAAACTTTCAAATGTACATACAATTAAACACCATCCTTCAGGGTCTTCATTGATTTAGATGTTGCTTATATCATCATCCATTTATCCAAATACATCTTTTCGGAAGCTTTATTTTACTACTTCTTTAGCAACACCAAATATAATCTCAGTACTTCTCAAGTCTTGTGTTTGCAACTTCGTGAATCACTAACATTTATCGTTAGTATGTTTTCTTGCTTCAAAGTATTCACTGTCATAATATGCCCTCCCTCTCAACTAGGGAGATATACCCTTTCTTCTATATAGACTCCCTCTCAACTTAGTGAGATTAACCACTTCCTTCTTCTATAACATCATAAAACATTTCATGGCTCCATTCCTTCTTACGGCATCATTGTAATCTTAATCATCATAACTTCCTTCCTCATTCTTATACAAACATATTTATCGTCTTGAATATTCTGTACCTACAAATCTTCAACAACAAGTACAACCAAATGCAAATCAAATCATGAATTTAACTATATCAAAATCATGTCAATAAAATGAAAGCATCTAAACTTTAGACATCAAACACCTAAACCTAGTTAGGTTCAAAACTATCAAGAGACACATATTAGAATTTGACAAGTCATGCTATGGTTTTGTCACAAACCCTAGACTACCACATCAGTATTTGAAGCAGCATAAAGATATCAATCTCATTATATCTAGGGCTTCAATATTACTTTTAGAGATATATGAAAGACTCTACTATGATTTATTGCGAACGTTAGATTCCATCTTTAGCAATTCAATCAAATAACAATTATAATATGCATCTAAGGTTTCAAAACTATGCATTTACACATCAGACTTCTACAAGGTTGTGTTGAAAACCCTAGATTTTATCATCAAAACTAAATCATATCAATAATCGAAAATAATATCATCATACCCTAGAATATCAATCTTCTGTGAGGGCTTTGTTACAAACCCTAAAATTCACAAAATAAAACATGAGTATCAGCAATTAGGTTAGCATACTTGCATATTCACATCAATATATGTTAGATAAACAAAAGACAAAAACATCAATGTATCAAAGTTAGAAATAGAATAATTTTTCTTCTATGCTAGGATTTCAATCAAACATACAAACATACACCTAGGGTTTATTTCCTATAATATTACTTACAAGGATTTTGTTCACAAACCCTAATTCACCAAATCCTAAATATCTAAGGTTTAAATACATAACTTAGACATTAACAACAAACCCTAAAGGGATAAGTTTCTATCATAACAATACCAAAACATAAAAATAATTGGATTTCTATGTTTCACCAACAACCCTAAGTAGACTATGGTTTCATGATCAATAATGAAATACCCTTAGCAAAAAGAGGCTAGGGTTTTATATTGAGCCCTAAAGGTTAGGTTTACACAAGAATAATCAAATAATATCATGAGGGTATATTAAATCTAATGATTAATCACCCTAACAAGAATATTTATGATTCAAGACCCTAGACATAATGATGTTAGTAATGTAAATCAAATTTCAAAAGAATAATGATCACACCTTTTACATGAAGAGAACTTTATAAGAAATCTTATATTCTAAGACATACCTTTGAGTTGTTTCTTAACAAACCTTGTAGTACAACACTTCTTGAAGGGCTTGCTTTGTAATAGAACTTCTATCCTTTGAATTTTCCTCCATAACCTTTGAGCATTCAACAAGCTTTCCTAACCAAGGAAAATATAAAAGGTTATTAGCATATAAAACAAGCAATTCTTGATGTGATAAGAAACCAAACATGTAAAGATGAAACAAAGAGAAAAATACTTATATTTTTGGTGGAAATGGTGGAGGCTCCCTCTTAATCCAATCTTGAGGGATACCTACAACTTTATCAAAATAATTCAAAAAAATTCTAACAAGACATGTTAGACCTACATAATCTAGAAATCAAAACATAAAGGAAAGCATTGCAAAACTTAATATAGAAGGATATGTAAGGGATAATCTCCTGAAGATTCTCTAGAAAATAATTCTTTGACTTTGGATTCTTTTGTCTTTTTCTTCTTTGGTGGAGCTTCATCGACAATATTCACATGTTCTCTTTCTCTATTCATATTCCTTGGATTCTCAAGACAATGGCTTCTATAACGACCCATCGTATGAAAATTGTAGCATTCAATATTTGATAGTTCAACTTTCTTCTTTGGTCCTTTGAACTTCTTCAAGGTTCCCTTCTTCTTATGATGAGAATAATATGCATTCAAGGTGTTTTATTCTTCATCTTGGTTTTTGTTGTTTCCTAATGATATTTGGTCTTCTTCTTGACTGCACGCATTCCACATCTGTTCAAATGTTGGAGTATCTTTCCAACTGTTGATTCTTGCTGCAAAAGCACTCCAAAATTTTAATAGTATTAGAATAGTAGTAATTATGAGATCTTTTTCTAGTATGATTTCATCTATTGCTTGGAGTTCATATTTTATTCTATAAATTCTTATAAAATATTATGAAATAGTATTATCAGTCATCATCTTAACAATTCTTAGTTCATTCTTCAAGCTTGATATTTGACCAATGTTCTTGATTGTGAATCATTTGGATAGATCCTCATACATTTCTTGAGTGGAATATATGTTGGAAATGTATGGAATTGAGTTTTCCTTTACTGCATCCACTATAAGGTTCATGTCAAAATTTCAGATTCTCTAAACTTATCTTTCTTTGCTTCATCTGTTGGTTTCTTGCACTAGAAAATTTGGCGGAATTTCCGACGGCCAATTCTTCGCTATTCCGACACATAGTCGTCATAAGAGAAACAGTTCGAGGATGGGAAAAACATGGTTTGCCATCCCGTCGCAATTTCGACACACTTAAAAAGTGTCGCACTACCGACACTTTTTCCGCCGCTTCTAAATAGATGTCGCTCTTCTGACGTTTCCCAAACCGTCGCGCTTCCGACGTTTGTAAATTGTCACACTTTCGACGAAATGTGGTCTGTCGTTTTGAACGTCGCTCTTCCGACGATTGTAAACTGTCGCAATTCCGACGAAATGTGGTCCGACGTTTTGAGCGTCGCTCTTCTGACGTTTGTAAACTGTCGCAATTCCGACGCAATGTGGTCTGACGTTTTGGACGTCGCTCTTCCGACGTTTGTAAATTGTCGCAATTCTGACGAAATGTGGTCCGACGTTTTCAACGTCGCTCTTCCGACGTTTGTAAACTATCGCAATTCCGACGAAATGTGGTCCGACGTTTTGAACGTCGCTTGTCCGAATTTTTTATACTATAGCTCTTCCGACGTTTTTAAGTTGTCGCATTTCCAACGCTTACAAGGCGTTAGTATACCGATGGCGGGTTCAATTAAAAAATAAAAATGAAACTTTAAAACAAGACACTAACTCTCCAATATTTGTTATGAAATGTGGGCGTTCCAATGATCGTGAAATATTAATATAATAAACCACCCCGTAGTGCTTCGACTATAAACAATCATTTTATTTTTCATGAGAGAAAAAATGATGTTTTGAATATATTATATGAAGTAAAATAGTCCATGAAGTCATTACATTTTCACATCTGAAGATTGGAACCCAAATATCCATCCAGAAAAGTGGAAGTCCCACCCTAGACAATGATAGAAAAATACCCCATGTCACATATAGGGACATGATATAAAACACAGTAACGGTCCACATGAAGATTATCGACAATCTGATAAAGCATCCAAATATGCCCGAGGCATCTATAAGAAAGTGAAATAGCAGTATGTAGAATAGTAAAGAAATAGATAGAGTACCGACGTCCATTGTTCCAAATACAAATTAAAGTACCCAAAATCCTTGAACAAATAAAAACGCTAATCATGTGAGGAGTGTGATATGTCAAAAATATAAAAAGACCATCAGACCATATCAATAAACTAGCAACATAGACCAACATCGCTAGTTTTGAAGGTAGACTGATAAATATTAATCATTTTTTTTTTCACAAGAGAAAAAACATTGTTTTGAATATATTATATGAAGTAAAACAGTTCATGAAGTCATTACATTTTCACATCTGAAGATTGGAATTCAAATATACATCCAGAAAAGTGGAAGTCCCACCCCAGACAATGATAGAAAAATACTCCATGTCACATACAGGGACTTGATATAAAACCCAGTAAGGGTCCACATGGATATTATCGACAATTTGAGAAAGTATCCAAATATGCCCAAGGCATCTCTAAGAAAGTGAAATAGCAGTATGTAGAATAGTAAAGCAACAGATAGAGTACCGACATCCATTGTTCCAAATACAAATTAAAGTACCCAAAATCCTTGAACAGATAAAAATGCTAATCATGTGAGGAGTGTGATATGTCCAAAATATAAAAAGACCATCAGACCATATCAATAAACCAACATCGCTAGTTTTGAAGGCAGAGTGATAAACATTAATCATTTTTTTTTCACAAGAGAAAAAACATAGTTTTGAATATATTATATGAAGTAAAACAATCCATGAAGTCATTACATTTTCACATCTGAAGATTGGAACCCAAATATCCATCCAGAAAAGTGGAAGTCCCACCCCAGAAAATGATAGAAAAATACCCCATGCCACATATAGGAACATGATATAAAACCTAGTAATGGTCCACATGGAGATTATCGACAATCTAAGAAAGCATCCAAATATGCCCGAGGCATCTATAAGAAAGTGAAATAGCAGTATGTAGAATAGTAAAGCAACAGATAGAGTACCGACGTCCATTGTTCCAAATACAAATTAAAGTACCCAAAATCCTTGAACAGAGAAAAACGCTAATCATGTGAGGAGTGTGATATATCCAAAATATAAAAAGACCATCAGACCATATCAATAAACCAGCATCTCTAGTTTTGAAGGCAGAGTGATAACCTGTCAACACATAAAATAGTATCATAAAGTGGATACAGGAAATGTGCAGAGACATGTACTGTTGATATACACCTCACACAAAAAGCATCCATGATAGAGAAAAAATATGTATAAACCCAAGGTTGATTTCATGTTCTGGCTCGCTTGTTCTCGGAAATAAAAACCATCTACAGAAACCCAGGCTCGCTTGTAAGATCAGGCTCGCTTGATTCCAAAATTGGTAACCATCTATTGCATCTGAGATGTAAGGTTCAGGCTCGCTTGTTTCCATTAGTAGCCCACTACAACATCCACCCTGTTCATAGAAAAAAGGTTCTTGTAGATATACAGAGAAAGAGTATAATACGTAGACCATATAAACATGGCTCTATATTTCAAAAAACAAGTTTAAAATAGAAACAAGGCAACATTTTTTTTTTCCAATTGTTATGAACATAATTCAACCGTGAAATATTAATATAATAAAGCACCCCGCAGCGCTTCAACTATAAACAATCATATAAACATGGCTCTATATTTCAAAAAATAGGTTTAAAATAGAAACATGGCAACATTTTTTTTCTAAGTAAAGTTAATCTATTAATGCTGGGAATAAAATTACACCGAAGTCAAAAACATTGCCCAGACTATAGAAAATTTGTCATCAAAAAATCAAAAAATTAAGATGACCGCTCATACGGAAACCACTAACGTTTAGGACCTTAAAAATATTAAGTAGGTCCAAAGACAATAATATAATCTAAAAATAGGACCTTTAAGTGGGCCAAGCAAGAATCCATTAACCAAATTACTTCCTCCTGCTTCTCGACGATTCTTCCCAAGTATCATCCTTCTAAGGTCCAAGATCGCTAGGTGCTACCTCCACAAACATGCCATCGCTCCTCCTCGAAGGCCCGAATGTCGTCGGATTTTTCTCGGTCGAGACCGCCGTATGTGTGCATTGTTCTTCCATTTGGGCCTCTCATGGAAACCGCACCGTCGTGATCATAAAGCGGTTTAGAGAGCAGCTCAGCGGGGAAAGTGCGCGGCGTTGCCGGTGGGGAGAAGGTGGAAGCTGCAAGAATGAGATGTGGGGAGCCCATATGGTGGCCAGATCCTAGAAGCCGACCCCGCCCACTTCTAGTATCTAGATAGCGACCTGCGTGATAATCACTGGACTGGGAAGACGACTCGGTTGAGGGGCTAGAGGGAGCGCGGAGGGGTTGACCTCTAGTGCTCCCCCTGCGGCAATGCATCCTTTGACGCAGGTGAGGCATGGGTGCAGTCTCAGCAGTGGGCACAAGAGGAGACGGAGAAGCGGAATTCCAAGAAATAGAGGAAGACAGACAAGGACCAAACCGAGAGAAATGCAGATATGCAGCAAGGTCTAAGCAACAGTTCAGCTGGCTACTTCTCCTTCTCATCACAGTGAGCAGGCAGTGTAACCCAGCAACTGGCTCGTCTGAAAAACCATAGCGAAATGCCATTTTATCGACCCGACTGCAATGCAATCGAAGGACACTCGTCATAAGTAATCTTTGATCGTTAATGAGAGCCGAAGGCTGGATCATATTGGAGCATGCATAATCGCTAACAGGAGTGGAGGTCCGATCTTGAACAGTGTTAAAAATTAATGCGATTGATATGAAATCGCCACATCCATGTCCCATCGCCTTAAACGCCATCGAATGCACCCGCATCCGGGAACAGGGCAACATTTGATTGAGGACACATGGCAGAAATTCATTGGAGCGGATCTTTGTTTGGGCCGCTCGCGCAGTGGAAATCCGGACCCAAAAAAGATTAGGGTGAATTTGATAAGAAATTCACATCACAACTCTCCCTCCGTACGCCAGCCCAACTTCGGACCCGAAAAATATTAGGGCGGAATTCAATTGGTTTTCGCGTCACAAAATTGGCCGACGTCAATAGGATATTTTGGAACGCGAATTTGGTTTGAATTATGGTTTATCGCCGTTTGAAGTCCGGCGGGCTCGACTTAAGAAAAATTTTGTTTGATCCCATCTTATAAAATTTGTGTTGGTTTTCTTTGATAATACACATATTTATAATAAATCATGGGAATACCACACTAAACATGTGGAAAAGTTATATAAATAATTATTGAGAACAATCATTTTTATGTAAAAATATCCAAATGTTCTTTTGGGAAATAAGAATTCAAGTATTTGGTTCATATTGTTTTAAAGGAAGGAGTGAAGTTGGAGCCTCAAAAGATGCAAGCTATTACAAAATGACCTATTCCTAAGAAAATCAAGGTTCTTAGAAGATTTTTTAGACTTAAATGATATTATTGATAATTTTTTAAGAATTATGCATGCATTTCAAGTCCACTCACATATCTCTTGAAGAAAATATCATTTATATGGAATGATGAGGCTACTTTGGCATTCTCTCTTTTAATAGATGCCATGTCTTCTACACCAACATCGGTTGCACCTACTTTTCGTAAAAAATTCATAGTAGAGTGTGAGGCACTAAGACAAGGAATTTACGTAACATTAACACAATAAGGGATATCATTGGCTTTTAAAAGCAAGGAATTCAAAGAAAATATTTGGTGAAATCTACGTATGAAAAATAAATGGAAGCAATATTACATGGAATAAAAAATGGGGATAGTATATCATTGGAAGGTACTTTAAAGTCAAGATATACCATGATAGCATAAAGTATTTTTTGAAGCTATGATTTTCATTAGAAGATTAACAAAAATGAGGAGAAAAAATGCAAAGTTTTAATTTTGAGATAATTTGCAAAAAGGGTAAGGAAAATTTAGTACATGATGCTCTTTCTAAAATAGAAGAGGCCTCAAATTTATATCCAATTACATTTTCTATTCCTAGGTGGCTAGAAGAAGCTCACCATAATGGAAAAATGACAATAGTACTAAACAAAAACTAAAATTTATAAAGGATGGGATGAACTCTATGGAGCATTGGGAGTGAAAGAGAGATATACTTTGGTGCAAATGTAGAATATTTTTATGCACACAAGCATATTTGAATAAACAAATATTAAGGGAGTCCCATGTCTCTCCGATGGTAGGACGCAGGGTTCCTTAAAACATCTCAAAGGATCAAAAAATATATTTTTGGAAGGAATGAAGAAAGATATTCAAAATTTTGTAAGAGAAGGTCAGGTTTGCATAATAAATAAAAGAGAGATAGTAAAATCTTTAGGGTTACTTCAACCATTCCACATACATATTCAAAGACTAGAAGATATATCAATAGACTTTATTACAGGGTTACTAAAATATAAAGGTAAGTATTACATTTTTGTGGTCATTTATATAGACAAATTTTGTAGATTTTTTTGTAGAGCTCAAAGTACATAAACAACAAGCCAAGTGGCAGAAGTGTCCGTGAAATAAATTCATAGTCTTCATGGTTTTCCTAAAGTAATAGTAACAAGAAACTTTTGGAAATAATTATTTAATATGAGTGGAGAAACACTAGCTGCCATGAGTTCTACATATCAAACACAATCAAATGGTCAAACAAAATAGTTAACAAATGTTTTTAAGGTTATCTACAATGTTACTATTTAGAAAATCAATCTTAATGGATGAAGTGGGTTCGTCAAGGAAGAATGGTAATATGATACTACCTATCACACATCTACTAAAATTTCCCCATTTAAGGCCCTTTATGGATATCCAACTCCTAGTATCTCATACTTTTTGCAAGATATTCCAAAGTATAGGAAACAGAGTCACATATGGAAAATACTAAAGAAACTTTGAAAATTATTATGGAAAACCTTCAAATGACATGAAACATTATAAAAAAAACAAGGGGAACAACATTTAAGTGAAAGATAATTTGAGGAGGGTAATTGGGTATTTTTTAGATTATAGCATTATAAGCAATCTTCATTCAAGAAAAAGAAGAATAAAGAATTAGCTCAAAAATTTTATGGCCCTAAATAATTATTCATAGGATTGCACAAGTGGTATAGAAGTTATATTTTCCTTCTTCTTGCATTCATAAGGTTTTTCATGTATCTTGCCTGAAAAATGTTTTGGGAAAAAATATGCCAATGTAAATAGAACTTCCAAAATTAGATGAAGAATGAAAGTTTATTCTTGAACCACAAAAAGTTATAGATAAACATTATGTATCTCTTTGACATATAACCATTAGGAAGTACCTAATCAAGTGGAAGAATATTCCTCTAGAAGAAGGTACATGGTAAAATGATCAATTCGTGATGAAATACCCACGGCTAAAGGGTTCGTTTGAAGTTTTGACAAAGTTTTTGTTATATGTTTTATATAACGCGCGGCGGAATAGTTTTATTGTTTTTTAAGGTCCCACACAGTGATCAAATTTGAAGGGCAGGTCTGAATTTCAATTAGAAGGGAATATATCTATGTCGCCCTTCCATAATGAAAATCTTAAAAAAAAAAACACTTTTCAATTGACCACAATAAATTATTTTTACATTTCATTTTCAGAAAGACAAAACCATCAATCTTTATATTAATAAAAGATTGTTACATATACAACAATGAAGAAGGCTCCATCTTTCATTGCTTAAATATCTCATTGGCAATGTCAACATAAGTATTGAAGACACTATTATAAGAATTTGGATACATACCACTGGGATATAGGAGATTCTTATGTGTCAGATTGTGTAATGCAATTTTGACTTTGTCTCACAAGGAGCAGCAGCATGGAGGTTTGGATTTTTCTTATAGAACCTTTTTATTATTATTTGAAACATTGTTTATAGATATGAAGAAAACAATGAAATTATGAGCATGGTGGACAATTAGTCGAGCTCATGATGCCAAACCATGATGATGTAAGTTTGGAATTTAACATTTTTACATGTTAAAGACAAATAGTTAAAATCACTGACAAATTAGTATGCCATAATTAATAATCATTCCCTGTTCACTTTTGTTAATAGGTTTATGTCACACGATGATCTCTCTTCTCTGGCATTTACTTGTATTTAAGATCACTATTCTAGGAATAAGGAGTTATTTTCTCCAAAAATAACCCTAGCCAAACATTGACAATGCATCAAGGATATCTTTCTATGCTTCATAAGTACATATGTTCTACTTCTAAATCATGTCATGGAAGTGGCTGTTTTGCTAGAAATTATTCACCAGTTGGTTTCATACCAAAGTCTTTTTCTCATTTTCAGCATCCAATACATGAAAAAGATAATGGTTTAAAACAACATAAATATTTGAAATTTTGCAAGAATTGTCTGGCACACTTTGAATATGAATTTTGAAGTCAAGTGCATGATGCCGTATAGGATCAAGTGTCATTTTGAATACCAAATGTTTCACAAGAAACTTCTCAACATGCTACCCTGCAGTAAGGATTAAATGACAATATTGCATCAACTATTTCCATAATAAAAGTGCACCTCCGCCATAAGACTAAACAACTACAAATGTTGTAGATCTAACAAGACCACACAATCAAATGTATTCCACAAGGCCAATACTGTATGAAAAATGAAAAGGAGTTTGCAACCAAAAATACCTTAGGCAACTAATTCAATTAGATACACCAACCATCAACAAAAAGGAAAACCAGCCTACTCAAAAGGCAAGTGTTTACCTCCTTTGACAAAATTTTGAGTTCCGAAGCAAGGGCCTTTATTGTCTTTTCAATGCCCCTAGTAATTTGAACGGGGTTTTCACCTGCTGCAACAACCTAAACAAAAAGGTTTCATTTCAAATTATTTTCCATAAATTTAAGATACAACCATTGTCAGTTTTGTATTTCATAACAAGCTCATAAATTTTGACAAAAGAACCAAAATTTTTTAATACCTGATAGCAATTTTTGCACTCAAAAACTATCTTAGACTCAATAAGCCCAACCCAAAACTAAAAAACCAAACACCATAAGACCCTACAAAAATGAATAGATGATCTTAATCCAGTACTATCGACAAAAAGTTATTTTTACACCCTCACTTATTAAACCTTGTGCTGTTGAATTTTAACTTCAACTGCTGCAGCAGAAGGATGGATGCAGCAACAAAATTTTTTTTTGGAGGTTGCTTGCACGCCATCTAGAAATTTAATTCAGCATTTAAAATTCCTGCAAGTTTTTTTTGTAGACGGCCGCAGCCATATTTCTGTACAGGATTGTATTTAAACACAACAACCAGCATTAACGCAATTCACCAACCAGAAATTAAACAAACATAAATTTACCCCCCAGTTTTGTAAATTCAGAAGGAGGACACGTGGAGCATTAATATTGGATCGCATGAAATTGAAGGGAATCTGAAAACCTGAAAACCGGACCTGAAATTTTTATAAGGCACATTGGATTGAGAATTCGTGTTACAAATTAGGCAGACGTTAGCATCCCATTTTGGAACGCGAATTTGGTTTGAAATTCAATCTATTCAGACTTTTGAAGTCCGATGGAAAGGGTTCTTTAATGTTTTGATAGTTTAATTTTATGTATGCTTTAATATATACATATGTTTTAAACATATGTTATATATATATCATATGGGAAATGAAAGGTGGGCCATAGAATTTAGTTTTAATTTTATTTTTTTAAAAAGAGGGTTTATTATAATATGTTTTATATGTTACGACATATAAAAATAAAAAGGACAAAAAAGCTTGGTAGTTTTTTTTATAGACAGTACATAAATTTTTTATTACACAGCAGTGTGTAAAAAGTGAAAGACTGAGTGTAACTTTTTAAGTGTGTATGCACAGCAGTGCGAAAGGGAAAAACACAGCAGAGTGTTTTAGAGACAGAGTATGTTTGTTTTGAACAGACAGTGAGTTGGTTTTATGCACCGCGTTTTGTAGCAGTCATAATTTTGTAATCCCTCTCAATGAGGAAGTAGTGTAATAGTTTTTTTTTTAGTTATTGAAGGGAATAGAAGTTTGTTTTCAAAGTATTGAAACTCTGTCTCCTGTCAAAGAAATTTTTATTTTCTCTGTGTTAGAGGAAGGGAGATTTATTCTCCATTCATTGTTTTGGAATTTTTCAATATTCCAACATGTGCAAGAACAACAGATGTTGTGGTTCCATCCCCAGCTAAATCATTTGTCTTTGCCGCAGCTTGCCTTACCAACTTGGCCCCAATATTTTCAACTGGGTCCTCTAACTCAACCAATAAAAAGGCCAAAACCATAGCATTGAGATACATTTCATTACACTGTCAATAACAATAAAATTTGACTCAGCCATAACCCTTTCCTTTTATTGGTATGAAAAGCTTTATGCATTACTCTAATGTGGCTAGTCCATAGGCCAAGTAGAACACTGGGTAACAAATATGTTTCCTTTCACCTTTGAGTTTTCAAAATATGCCTACCAAATCTAAGACATTTAAGAGGGGGAACTAATACAACGTTAAAAAGAAAACCAGAGCACACATCTACAAATTACCTCCTTAGCTACCGTCACACCATCATTAACTATTTTCAGAGAACCATGCTTGCTCTCCAAGACAACATTTTTCCCTTCGCCCCAAGGGTGACTCCAAAAAGATCAACAAGTTTGTTCACACCACCTGCAAGGCAAATTGAAAATGCTTTCAGTAAGTGTGCAATTGAATGCCAGACCATATGCCAAAACAACCCTCCATGAAAAATTAAAATAACACATTAAAATCGAATATAAGTGGACAAGGAAAGATCCACCGCAGTGAAGTTTCACGTGTAGGTGACCTTCCTTTAAACATATTTTTTTCTCTGACCTGCAATTTTTTTGTCACTGAGCCATCCTTGTTGAAGTACAACTCCTTTTCCATAGCTCTTGTATTAACTAACTTCTCTCTGTCGCGTAATCTCAGAGTCCCTCTTCTGCTTGAGCGATTAAAGGAAATGGGCGAAAAAACTAAAAGAGAAGACAATTGTCTGCCATAATTATCAAACATTGCACCCAACTTCTTCCCCTTTCCATTGTTACCCAATGAGGTAGATGTGGAAATTTTTGTCATACTGCCCAAGGCAGAGGCCATTTTCTCTTATCATGAATGTATAATTACAAGATCTTCATATTAGTATGAACCTTAAAAAACATGACTCCCATTGCTAAAAACTACTTTTAAGTTGTAACAGGAAAACTAAACAACTATCGCAACTTTTGGCAACTTCTGGAGCATTAAGAAAGAAATAACCAAAGAGAAATAAAACCACAATCCTCATTTTAATGAGACCGGACTATATATTTGCATTAATATAATAGAAAGAAATCACGACTTTATTAAGGCCAGCACAAAACAATCTTTAACCAGTGTCTCTCGCGGCCTTCAGGTTGCCATGCTAGAGGTTGCATATTTTTAATTTAAATTATTGACCTCTCGTGCCCATCTATGAAAGCATCCAATGGGATATCTACATCAAATGCTCCTTTATATCCCCAAAAACAAATTCCCTACTACAAGAGCACCAGTATTGATGGATCACCCCACACCATCCCACCCACTAGAAACGGTGAAAAAGGAAACCCGAGAAAACTTCTGAAACATCTCAAGATGACTATATGGGTGGTCCTTATGAATCAACCAACCATTTAGAACATGCTCATCAATCCAAACCATGAGTATTATGTGACGATATTCAAGCAGGCACTAAATTGGATTTCTGAAGCTATGTTAGAGAAACCCTAAACTCTCACTGAAAATAGGTGAAATGTGGCACCACTCAGAGATTGACATGTGCCAATTGGTACAAGTGGTAGATAATTGGCATGCTCAAACAACAAGGTGATGCAGGAATGACATGAGGGAGAAAATATCATAAAAGCCCCAAATCTGGAGAACTAAAGCTCATCACCAACCCGAGATTGACAACTTTACATGATGTAACCTATGAAATCGTAAATGGAGAAATCATAGTAACAATAAAGCAACCTATGTAACAATAAAGTCAGATTCATCCTGGGAGTGGTAATGGGAAAAATCATAGTGAACAACAGGAAACATGCAGAGTTGCTTACAATCAAATAGATGAAAAAACACATACAAAAAACCTAGATAATAATCATGAACAAGCTTAATATTGAATTATGAACTATAAAGGAACTTACAAAATGTGACATTACGAACCTGGTCAAGCGCACATGCAAAAATATCCTGGACATGACCCTGGTTGTCAAGTTGTATTGCTCATGATGCAAGAGGATTTGTACCTGCACTGCCAAGTCAATCAAAATCCATCATTATCTATACAATAAATACAAGTAATTGATGTAGTAATTTTTACTCTAAGATGCATTCTTATGATAATGTTAGAAAATATGTTGAAAATGTCAAAACATACCTGAATAAGCTCCTCTTCGTTTCAAGAACAATTTATTGAAGTTGCATGAACTTGGAACAAGCCTCCCACGATCTGAAAGAGTAGCAACTAAGTCAACAGTGACTTTTTTGTTGCTACGCTGGATCGAGGGAGGTTTTCTCTAAGATTAAATCGCTCCAATAAATTATTCTCTACTAAACAGGGCCAACCACGTGAAGGTGGAAGCTCTTATGGCCCCTCCCCCCCCTCACATCACTCTCAATTCCCCAATACCCAATCTATATTTCATTTTTTACTTTCATGAGCATAAAAAAAAAAATTCAATAACTAATAAAAAACAATTCAACAAAAAGTACGCAAGGAAACATTGAAATTAATGCTTGACATAAAAATAGTATGATAAATGAGTTTTTTATATAATGCAAAAAACGTTCCAAGTATGGTAACATTTGTCTTATAATAATACAATATTTTACATTATCAAATTTTCTTTTTCTTCTTCCTATTTCTAAAGCTCCTAATTACATCATCAATATCATCGTGCTCTGCTCCTATTTCATGCCTTTCGACCCGCACTGCTGACCTAGTTGCATAGTCACGATGTCTGGTCTCATCCAGTGACGGGGCATCGCCTACAAAAACAGATAATATTAAATTTTAATTGTCAGTTTTTGAATATCATTGAACTAGTTCGGTAATATTAATAAAAAAAATTGCAATGAGATTATTTACCTGGTTCACCAGTTGTCGCCGCTGACCTAGTTGCGTAGTCATGATGTCTGGTCTCATCCAGTGACGGGGCATCACCTACAAAAACAGATAATATTAAATTTTAATTGTCAGTTTTTAAATATCATTGAACTAGTTCGATAATATTAATAAAAAAAATTGCAATGAGATTATTTACCTGGTGCACCAGTTGTCGCCGCCGACCTAGTTGCGTAGTCACGATGTCTGGTCTCATCCAGTGACGGGGCATCGCCTACAAAAACAGATAATATTAAATTTTAATTGTTAGTTTTTAAATATCATTGAACTAGTTCGGTAATATTAATAAAAAAAATTGCAATGAGATTATTTACCTGGTGCACTAGTTGTCGCCGTTGGGACTGTTGCCCTGTCTTCCTCTCTGGTGGTAAGATCCTCAAGGGAAAAATTCTCTGTCATTTAAACAAAAAACGTTATAAGGAAAACCATCAAGGTATAATTAGAAAAAATTATAAGTGGAAATTAATTACCATCACGGCCCTCACTGATAGTAGAATTTTCGGCCTGGTCCCCACTACAATGATCAGGTTGCACGTGAGGATCATCTACATCTGGCTCTAAAACTGGGTTATTTGCCTCGTCGGTAGTGCTACTCCCCTGATTTAAAAAAAGTTGTTAGACATTAAATTTATGGACGAAAACAAACATATTGAAAGGTTAATGTTTTACCTTATCATGCATTCTGGATCTTGGGACCTGCCCCAAGCTTCTGCGACGTTCAACTACGGCTTGATAGCCGAAATGGAAAGCGATATTTTTATCTTCCTCTGTAGTTTTTGCTCCGAAGTAATCACCCTAAATTACATATGATTGTGTATTTTTAATCATATTTGATAGGATACAAAAACGTTGGAAGGCGATACAATTAATTATAAGATGTTTAGCTACTTAATTACAATTCTTGCGGCTAATTTCAAGTAGCCGCCCTGGCCTATCTTGTGATGGCCCTTTTTTTAAATCCTAGCTTTGGTTGCCTTTGAGGTGTCAGGCAACCTAGCATCAAAATATTGAAGTCAGATATGAGTAGCACACTTTTATTTTAGACATAGAGAAAATTAAAGCTATTGAATTAAAGTTGTAATTTACCTTGCGAGTCCAGTTGGCATTTTTCCTTCTTTATTTGCCCTTTTCTCTTTTCCGTCATGGATGAGTGCTCTCCACTCACTCTATGGAACTGTGAGAGGACGGTCGTATCTAGGGTTAAATTGCAATTGCTTCCTATAGGTTTCCCTAGTATATTTCAAATATTTGCCTGCTACCCGAGCCACCACTGTTTTGTCAAATGTGCCGACCCCAAAAAGGGCTTCTAGATAATCTAGAAGTTCTTTTTTCAGGTTGGAATTCTGGGAATTCCACCCTGTGCGTATGGTTGGGCCAAAAATTACCAACGCATGGCTCTCCAAAAACCTTTAGAACTCATTGTTTCCTACACAGGAAAAAAAAATGATATTATCATTAATTTAAAAATAAAAATCATGATAAATATGTTTTAGATAAAGTACATGAAATAGTTAAAATATTAAAATTTACCTGGAAGTTGTACGTGCTTTATAGGGACACCTTCATCATTCACCAACAATGTGCCATTAATGGTCCCTGTGGAGCTGACACGTGTAGCTCTAGGAAACACAATAATGTAGTTGGTCATATCAGCCTCATCATTGCCAACACGTTCAACGGTTGGCTGGGTGTCTTCTTGGGCAGGGTGTGTTTCTTGGCTGGCACCTAAAGGAGTAGAAGGTGTATGAGAGGGTTGTTGGGCAATCTCTTGCCCTTGTGTCCCACTACCACTAACACCGGGTTCAGTAAGTGCTAGAAAACACTACATACAAAAGAACTTTTTTTAGTTTAGTCAATGTAAAAATTAAAAATCAAACTATCACAATTCATCTCATGCAGAACAAAAAAAATATCCTTTTCACTTTTTATTATTACTTGATATGTTTCTAGCTAGGTCATAAGTTGTTTTATCCTCTCTTCTGTTTCAGGTGTTTGAGGCGCATCTATTAAAGTATTAAATTCTGACCTTGCATCTCGTGCCTTTTTTCACAACAAGAACACTGGAGATAGGGATGAAGAAAGATCTTCCTCAAAGAGGGAATCATCAGGCGTACCATGGCTAGGTGTCTGCATATTTGAACAAAATTAATATTATTTCAATTATGTAAATAACTAAAATACCTGAAGATAGAGCAATGCCGGCACTTTACATGTTCTTCCGCTGGCCTCTTTCCGTGATCATCCCGTCTCGGGGTTGTTCCTGCACTGCTCTGATCAGTCTGCCACATTGCAATAAAATTATAAATGTAAAAACTTGAAAACAATATCTAACTTGAAAACACAAAATAAAAACTGAAATAATTTCTAATAAGACACCGGAAGACAGAGTTAGAGTTTCAAATATGCCTTGCATTTAATTCAGTCCTGGAAACATGTCATTGCACATTAAGGCACCCAAACAAGAGACGAGTTGACAATGAAGACCTTATTGAATATATTGTTGGAGAAACTTCTAGTAAAATTTTTGTCAAGACCTTGAGGACATTTTTGGAGCAACATTGTTGAAGCTGATGGTATAGCATTGTTGGAGACGATCTTGAAGGGCCTTGAAGTGAAGCTTTTGGAGCAACTATTGAAAAATCCTTAGAGCATTTAAGTAAGGCATTTTCTATCTTCCATCACCTTTTTCCTTTCAATATACTTTAAACGATTTTGTTGATATTTAATGTTTGAAATCACGTTATAATTCCTTGATTATATGTGTTTGGGGACTTTCCCTTTGAAATTACCCAAAAATACCCTGGCAATTTTATCTTCAGGATGCATGTCTGACCTTATTGTTCAATATTTTGATTGATAGTAGTAAACATAGAGAGTTAGGGGGATCTTGACTTGGTTTGGTTGTGGTAACCAGCTTCAAAAATAGAAGAAAAGATATATCAACGCCTTAGAAATAAGCCACTTCGAGGGGGCAACCTCCAATAAATTACATAAATGAACAATTCTTGGATGATACAATTTACAAAACCTCCTTTCTATATATAGGAGTCCATGGGGGCCATAATGTAATCCTAGTGAGCCACAATGTAATCCTAGCCGACCTAACAATAATAATTTAAGGGCACAATAATAACAAAATGGGGGTTACAAGGGTACAATAATAACAATAAGGGGGTTACACTAACAATAATAAGGGACTATACTAGTGATATAGGGACCCAACATGCCCCTCTCCTTCAAAAAAGTGTTGTCCTCAACGCTTGAGTAGCTCCGGGTGCTTCTGTATAAAATTCTCATCCTCCCATGTAGAATCTTCAGTGGGTAAGTTCTTCCACTTGATGAGATACTATGAAATTGATCGATTCCGTAGCTGTCGAGTTCTTGTTTCCATGACCGCTTCAGTTTCCAATATGATTTTTCCTTCCTCATCAAGTTCTGGCAATATTGTTTGAACTGGAAGATTTTCACCTATAACCTTCTTTAAGCATGAAACATGGAAAACTGGATGCACTCGTGAAGAAGCAGGAAGCTCCACTTTGTATGCCATAGTACCAATCTTTTGCAACACCTTGTAAGGACCATAGTACTTTGGCGATAATTTATTATCCTTCTTTGCTTGCTTGAGGGACATTTGTTTGTATGGTTGTAGCCGTAAAAATACCCAATCTCCTACATCAAAACTTCTCTCGCCGCGATGTTGATCTGCCTGTTGTTTCATTCGATTTTGTGCCAAATTCAGGTTATCCTTTAAGAGTTGGAGAACTTCTTGCTGATGCTCGATGTGATCTTCCACTCCTTGAACCTTCGAATTTTCCCTTAAAGATGATGTGATGGATGGTGGATGATATCCATAAAGTGCCATAAATGGGGTCATTTTTGCTGCAGTATGGAAGGAAGTGTTATACCACCATTCAGCAAGAGGTAACCACTTGACCCATCGTGTTTGTTTATCAGATACAAAACAACGAAGATATCCTTCCAAACATTTATTTACGATCTCAGTTTGACCATCAGATTGAGGATGATAAGATGAGCTATGAGCTAATTGAGTACCCAAACAAGAAAATAACTCCGTCCAAAAATTTCCAGTAAAAATGGGATCTCTGTCGCCCACAATAACCCTTGGGCTTCCATGTAGCTTTTGAATTCTGTCCATAAATGTAGTAGCAACTGTACTTGCTTTAAATGGATGAGATAATGCACAAAAGTGTGCATACTTGGTAAGTCTATCAACTACCACCATGATGACACTCTTTCCTTCGGACTTAGGTAAACCCATGATAAAATCCATTGAAATCTCCTCCCAACGTTGACTTGGAATGGATAAAGGTTGTAGAAGTCCCGGGGTCTTAATTGTTTCCACTTTATTCTGCTGGCAAACCAAACATTCCGCCACAAACTTTTGAATATCGGATTTAAGGCCATCCCAAAAAAATTCTTTCTTCACCCTGTGGTAAGTTTTTAAAAATCCTGAGTGTCCTCCTAAAGGAGAAGTGTGCAATTCCAGAAGAATCTTTTGTTTTAGTTGGAATTCTTACAAAGATATAAGCGATCTTTGTACCATAAGGAATCATTTTTCCAACTAAATGTATCAGATGTACTAGGATCTTGCTGCAACTTTTGAATGAGTGTCCACACATCTTTGTCCTTCTTCCATTCATCTCTTGCTTCAGTTATCCAATCTGGTTGGATAATAGAAATGGCACAAAGCAATGCTTCCACCTCTTCATTCTTTCTTGAGAGTGCATCTGCAACAACATTAAGATTTCCTTTTTTGTAGATTATTTCAAAGTCATAACCCAACATCTTTGTGACCCATTTTTGCTGCTCTTCTGATGATAGTATTTGTTCCAAAAAGTGTTTAAGACTATCATGATCAGTTTTTACCTTGAAGTGTCTTCCCATTAGGTAAGTTCGCCATTTCTTTAGTGCATGCAGTATTGCTAACATTTCCTTCTCATAAATAGGTTTCTGTAAATACTTTCCCTTGATTGGATGACTTTCAAAAGCAATGGGTCTTCCTTCCTGCATTAAAACTGCACCAATTCCATTTCCTGAGGCATCACATTCCACAATAAAGGTTTTTGTGAAGTCTGGCGTAGCTAAGACCGGTGCATGGCACATTGCCTCCTTAACATGTTCAAAGGCCTTAGTTGCTTCAGGAGTCCATGAAAATGCATCTTTCTTCAATAATGTTGTTAGAGGTGCTGCTATTCTCCCATAATTCTTAACAAACTTGCGATAATACCCTGTTAACCCGAGAAATCCTCGCAACTGCTTTATGGTTGTGGGAACTTTCCATTCCTTAATGGTTTTAATTTTGTTAGGGTCCACTTTAACACCCTCGTGAGATACAATATGACCCACATATTCCACCTCTTGTACTCCAAAGAAACATTTGGACTTTTTTGCATATAATTGTTTCTCCTGCAATAGTTTGAGCACCCTGTCAACATGTTCAACATGATCCTTCCAAGACCTGCTGTAGATTAGTATATCATCAAAAAAATACTAGCACAGATAATTTTCTAAGGAAGGGTTTGAAAATGGAATTCATCAACCCTTGAAATGTAGAAGGTGAATTGGTAAGGCCAAAAGGCATGACCAAAAATTCATAATGACCCTCATGAGTTCGAAATGTTGTTTTTGGAATATCTTCAGTCTTCATTCTAATTTGATGATATCCCGAATGAAGATCCAACTTGGTAAAATAAATTGCTCCATGTAATTCATCCAATAATTCATCAATCACAGGAATGGGAAATTTGTCTTTAATGGTGAGCTTATTGAGATCCCTATAATCCGGACACATTCGCCATGATCCATCCTTCTTGTGTACCAAAACTACAGGAGCAGAGAAAGAACTTTGACTAGGTTGAATTATACCTGCCTCTAACATTTCTGCAATCATACGTTCAATTTTTCTCTTTTGGAAGTAAGGATATCTATAAGGCCTGATGTTTGGAGGAACACTTCCTGGAATCAAATGAATAGCATGATCATGATCACGAATAGGTGGGAGTCCTTTGGGAGTTTCAAACACCTTGGAATGATTGTCCAAAACTTGTTGGAGATCTGCAGAAATAGATTATTTTGATGTCGGAACTTCTAGTGAGCATAATTATGCAATTACACCTCATTTTTCTTTATTTAGAAGCTTTGTCATGACATTAGAGCTTATTATCCTTCCCGGCTTCCCTTAAATACCCCGTAATTTGACTTCCTTTCCTTCTGAAAAAAATTTCAAGAAAAGTTCTTGAAAATTAAAAGCTACCATCCCCAAAGATTGTAACCATTGTACTCCTAATACAACATCAGCACCTCCCATAGGAATGGAAAGCATTAGACTAGTCAATACATATTCCCCCATGGTTAGCTTAATATTATGGCATTTTCGAGAGCAATTTATAGTTCCTCCATTTGCAACCATCACTTGACATTATGGTGCTGGGTATAGGAAACAATTTAATTCCTTGGCCACCTTACAATGAATAAAATTATGGGTGCTACCTGAATCAATCAACACTATTAACTTTTTCTTCTTGATTTGTCCTTGTATCTTGAGAGTTTGAGGAGTGGTAATTCCTGCCAGTGCATTAGACGATATGGTCGGATTCATTTCTTCCTCTTCTAGAGTTGGTTCCTAGTGTATATCCTCTTCTTGTTCATTTTCTTCTTCCTCTTCACAATCTATGTAAAATAATTTCTTCTCAGCACACTTATGACCTTTAGTGTATTTTCTATCACAACATTAGCAAAGCCCTTTTGCTCTTTTTTCTTCCAATTGTTGTGGTGTCAACCTTGTAGGTTGTGGAAATCTAGACGTAGAAACACTTCCTTCTTTATAGAATTGAGTGGTAGGCTTCCTTGTCGCCATAATTTTACATTCAACTTTTCTTGCCAACCTGAATGCCTTCTCCAATGAATCCGGTTCCAAAACATGAACTTCATGTTGGATGTTATCCTTTAAAGTGCCTATGAAGAGATCGATCTTGTGTTCCTCTGGAATATCAGTTACCCTTATATTCAATTTTTGGAAGTCCTCAATGTGCTGCCCCACTAAACCCTTTGTTTGAGATTTATCAATTGGCTAAAGAAGGTGTTGCTCTTTGTATCCTCATAATGTGCTATCATTTCCTCCGTAAAAATTGACCAAGTGACAATTTTTTTACGGGAGCAAAGCCACTGATACCATACAAATGTATTTTGTTCTAAATGTAAAGTTGCAATGCGTACCTTTTGTGTGTTTTTCACGTTATGGAGATCAAAATATTGCTCCATCTGTAGTATCCATGTTACAGGATCCCTTCCATCAAACTTCCTCATATCCATCTTTGGAATATGGTGGTTCTTCCCGCCAACATTAGAGTTTATGAAATCACAATTAACATTTATTTTGTTCTCATCATGAGGTTCTTGTACTATCTTTTCACCATTAGGAAACCTTTCTTGTATAAACTTTGTCAAACCTTCCATGTCTGCTTTTAGAAAATTCTTCATGTTTTCCATTTTCTCATCGATCTTAGCTTCCATGTCATCAATCTTAGTTTCCATGCCCACTTCCATGCCATCCATCTTAGCTTCCAAACCAACCATCTTAGCTTCCACGCCTTTCTTCAAACCATCCATCTTAGTTTCCACGCCTTTCTTCAAAACTTCCATTTCATTTTTTGTTGTTCTTTGCGAGAGCGAAATTTGTTGTTGCACTTGCTCTTGTAATTTTGATATGTCATGTTGCCATTCTTAGTCTTCGTGAGTCATAGTAGAGCCTTCTAAAGGCTTAATGGGTGTTGAATTATTTTTAGGGGCAATTTTAGAATCCAATATTGATATCTATTCTACAATATGCCCTTGCAATCAATTCAACTTGATTCTTCAAACAAGACTATGCAATTCGGAAAAAAAATACACACCTTTTACTTGCTTTGAGGAGCTCGATATTGAAATTGTATTATCTCTGTGATTACGGATCTTCAATATCTGAAATTAAGCACTGAAGTAGCCCTCTGAATTCTCTTTTGAATTCCACAGGTCTGACCTGATTTGGATTCTCCAAGACAAAGTTGTGTCCAATCTCCCACAATGACCTAATTATGGACTGGTTTAGTAGAGCGAACTTGTACGACTTGCCACGTGTCACTGTTTCGTTCTTTGTCTCTGAAATTGATATCAAAGAAACCAAAGTCTGTGTACTTGCGACCAATTTTTATGGTACTCCAATCCGATGCCCAGAGAGAGAGTTATTGAACTTTTCCCACGATCACCTCTTTGAGATGAAATTCAGGAGCCTGAAAAAGCACTACCTTCCATAGATCATATCTCCAAAAATATTGCGAACCAAGCTCTGAAATTTTTTGAAAAATTTTCTTAGGATTTCAGCTTCGTACCATAGGAATTTCAGATTCTGAACCTTTGTAGAAAAATAGTTATAGCGCAAATGCCACGATGACCTGTTTAGGAGCCTGAAAAAAGACCTAACTTCCACAAATCATATCTCCGAATATATTGCGAAACAAACTCTGAAATTTTTAGACAATATTCCTTAGGATTTCAGCTTCGCACCCTAAAAATTTCAGCTTCTGCAACTTCGTAGAAAAACATTTATAGCGAAAATTCCACGATGACCTGTTTGGAGCAGCGAAACCCTAGAATCCAAAGCTCTGATACCAAATGTTGTGTAACCAGCTTCAAAAATAGAAGAAAAGAGATATCAACGCCTTAGAAATAAGCCACGTCAAGGGGGAAACCTCCAATACATTACATAAATGAACAATTCTTGGATGATACAATTTACAAAACCTCCTTTCTATATATAGGAGTCCATGGGGCCACAATGTAATCCTAGTGGGCCACAATGTAATCCTAGATGACCTAACAATAATAATTTAAGGGCACAATAATAAAAAAATGGGGGTTACAAGGGTACAATAATAATAATAAGGGGGTTACACAAACAATAATAAGGGACTATACTAGTGATATAGGGACCTAACAGGTTGAGCCATTAGATTCCTAACATCTACTAGGGAGAATCCCCCTTGAGTTGGAGGAGAGCTAGCCCAAAGTGAAAAGAGGTTGGTGAGGTGAAAACGGGGCTATTGAATTACACATGGTATCACACTTTAGCTTTAGGACTTTATCTTGAGAAGTGCAAGATTTTTCTATATCAATTCTCAACTTGTTTACAACACTATTGTTAAGAACTAATAAGAAGTTATGTTGAGGGGTTTTTGGGTATAAGAAACAATACCATTTAAAAACTATGGTTCTCAGTCCTTGGCATTTCTTCACCTGGGCCTAGGGGCACACTAGAATAATTTCACACTAAACCATGCAAACTTAAAAGTAACTTAACAAATCCATAAAGTAATAATAATCATAATTCCTAATTTCCTATTGTACGATATAATGCAAATTATTCAAACATGAAGCAATGAAGACATACAATGTCTGAATTTCAATATTGATGAACCAATACAAGAAGTTAGAAACTACAACTTTGATTCAATACTCTGTGTCCTAACTCCAGGAAGGAATCTAGTTTGTAGTATAGAACATGCATCATGTATTATCAATTCTTAATTGACAACAACTAAAGGTCATCTACCTCATCAATTCCTTCCCATTTTGTGTTTTTATGTTATATTCCTTATAAAAGTGTCAAATTTCTCTCAAAGTAAGCAACCAATGAATAAAATAAAAAATAGTTGAGATATGATTGAGAAATGGTCATTTATTTCTTTAAAGGATCTTCACAATTTCTTTGGTTGTTTTTCATCTCAAGAAACAAGAAATGACCTAAGAAACTATCGTGATGTAATATAAGAAACAACATGGTGCAATGGCCATTTTCAAAGCTAAATGATGTCCATTGAGGACATGGCCTTTATTTGGTTCCTGTTTCATAGGAGTTTCGGGTAGAAATGGAACTTTGTTGTACCATTTCCAGTAGTAAAAAGGGAAAACCTTTTTTTTCCATGGGAAATAATTTACCTTTCCTTTTTCAAGATAATCTAAATCACAAAAAATATGAACTATACTGCACACATTCTTGGATAATGTGAAAATGGAAAAGGAATACCCTACACAAGTGATGCACACATGTACATTTTAACACTAATAGATTTTTGTAGTTGAAATGCAATGCTTGTTTTCATTTAAATGTAGGGTTTTTAAAGTAGAGAGAACCCTACAGCCTAACACAATCCAATGGAATTGACCAAAAAAACCCAAATAGAGTCAACCCTACTATAGGAGGAAGGGCCTGCAGTAAGAACTTACCATTTTGCAAGAGCTGAGGATGAATGCTGTTCTGCAAGAGCTGAGGGCGAATGTTGTTCTGCAAGAGCTGAGGGCGAATGTTGTTGTGCAAGAGTTGAGGGCGAACGCTGAGGGCGAATGTAGGGCGAATGCTGTTCTGCAAGAGCTCAGGGAAAATGATGAGGGTGAATGCTGAGGGAAAATGTTGTTCTGCAACAGCTCAGGGAAAATGCTAAGGGTGAATGCTATTCTGCAAGAGCTGAGGGCGAACGCTGTTCTGCAAGAGCTGAGGGCGAATGCTAAGGGAAAATGTTGTTCTGCAAGAGATGAGGGTGAATGATGTTCTGCAAGAGCTGAGGGTGAACGCTGAGGGAAAATGTTGTTCTGCAAGAGCTCAGGGTGAATGCTGAGGGCGAATGTTGTTCTGCAAGAGCTCAGGGCGAATGCTGAGGGTGAATGTTGTTTTGCAAGAGCTCAGGGCGAATGCTGAGGGCGAATGTTATTCTGCAAGAGCTAAGGGAGAATGTTGAGGGTGATTTTTGTTCTGCAAGAGCTGAGGGCGAATGCTGATGGAAAATTATGTTCTGCAAGAGCTGAGGGAAAATGTTGTTCTGCAAGAGCGGAGGGTGAATGCGCGCGTGATATCAGACGTTAATGTAGCTATTGCGATGGATATAAGTTTCGTATTTTTAATAAAATAATTTTTATGTAGCGCGCATATAAGTTTCGTATTTTTATGTGGCGCGCATATAAGTGTCGTTATACCGATGGCAGACAAAGCGTCAATATTGCGATGGATGCCTCCAAACGTCGCAATTGCGACACTTAGACATTGTGTCGCACTTGCGACGTTTGGAGGCAGTCGTCGCAATAGCGACACTTTGGGGCATAGTGTCGCAATTGCGACATCATCCTCCAAACATCGCAATTGCGACACTTTGTCTAAGTGTCGGTATTGCGACACTTTTCTATAAACGTCGGTATAGCGACGGTTTCGGGCGGGATTGAAAAAATTTGGGGAAATTTCCGACATTTGGTCAAAAGCGTCGGAACCAAGTGTTGGAATTTCCCCCAAATGTACTAGTGTTGACTTTCCCTTTAGTAAGATTCAATACTTTGTGCTTTTCGAGGATAATATGTATCCTATTTTTCAATGCATTGTAGTTGGAGGCTCCTTATAGTTTATTTTATGGCTTCATTTATTTCTTTATATTAATATATGTTATTCCTTGTGACCTAATCTTGAAACTCCTTATCCTCCTTTCAATAGACCTACATGCTACCTTTTTCTTCCTCCTTTCACCTTAGCTTTGATTCCATGTTAGAAAATCAAAAAGACAGAAATTTTTTATTGTTGATAAATAATTGTGATATTATTATGTTCTTATTAACTTATTTATATTTTTTCTTGATCTTCTTCTCCTCAAGAAATTATCTAGACAAAAACCTGAAGATCATGGACACCATATGTAGTCACTTAGACATGGCTAAAACCGCTATATAGGGGAAAACCTGGTCAAAATATATTCCTTCAGTAGATTCAAAATGAGATAGAGCAAGACATTATACCAAAAAACCTTCCTCCTCCACCAACTTAGCCTTCCAAGATGATACAAAAACTTCCAATATTCTCATGTTGTTAAGGAGTTATAGCCTAGCAACAACCCAGAAATTTCGGCCCTAGTTTCTTCAAAATTTAGGACATGCCCGCACTTCTGAAATGTTTTTAGCATGCCTACACTTTTCAGTTTACTGCACTTCTCATCCTGCCTGCACTTCTCGATATTCCTACACTTTTCGACATGCGTACACTTCTTGGTCTACCTACACCTTTTGGCCTTCCTACAGTTCTCGATCTTCCTACACTTATGAAATTTGACTTTCTTGTACTTCTAAAATTTCAACATGCCTTTTTATAGGTGTTTTTTCCTCTTAGTTAGGTTTACCTGGCCTTCTTTAAGGCCAACTTGGTGGAGGAGGCCTATAAGACCTAAAATATAATATAATAAATTTATTTCTTAACAAGAGAAGCCAAAGAAGGGTATTTTAGATTATGACATGGATAAGGACACTTGACATAAACCCTAGAAACCTGCAATGGAGGTTATGACCTATAAATAATTGACCTAAGTATGAAATACATGCTTTAATAAGTTAATTTCTCAATAAAAAAAATTATTTTTCTTTCTTTTGATAATTACAGTACATCATGACTCAAATATAATTATGAATACAAACACTAGTTACATTCTTCAACACTAGGATGCACTAAGAAAAGTTAATATACATTGATATGGCATTAAAAAAAAATTGGAAAGTATCTTGTGAAATCATAGGATGCAACATCTACTATTTGGGGATAATTTGAGCAAAAAGGTGGCATACACCAATCCAATGCTTCGTACAAGAAATGGAGGAGAAATATACTGAATTATATTAAATACACTATCCAAGGGAAAGGAACAAGCATTAGAGGATACATAATATAACTCAGGTCTAATGTGAGAATGAACACATGATACACCATTGGAGGAATCTATAATAGTGTGATGCATCTATCAAAGGGTAGGAATCTATGAGTACCCAATTGTGAATATCATATGCTACATCGCCCTGCACTTCACCCCCCATAACCAAACCCCTTGTATGAGTTTTTTTCTAGAAGATGGTAATGATAGAAAGTCACAAGGAAAGAGATAATAAAGCGCATGCATTGAAGTAATCTAGCATTCTTTGAAATGTGAGTCTTTCTTCTATGTTGTAATGCAATCCTCCACTAGTTGGGCTATGATATCCCATAGTACATGTGAAGGTCCACATTGCCATATCATCAGTGTAATGTGGACCTACAAGGTTTTGCCATAGATCATTATGATTTCAAGCAAGTGGAATAAAAAATAAAAAGAAGTGTTAATATGAATGAAATATAAATTGTTAGGGTAGGGTAGTAGGAAATCTTAACTACTAAGTAATAAAGATATAAATTAAGTTATGAAACATAAATTAAGAGTTTATACAATGATAAATAAATATAAATATCACTCAAGAGGTACAATAGATAAATTATTATATCTATAATATAACTAGATCTAATTGTTATGTTAATGAAATGACAACTAGAACATTTAAAGAACCATGAATTAGTATAATTATAAGTATAAAAAGTAATGAAGTGATATCTAAATTTTCATCTAGGAAAGGTTTGATAGTATAGGTTCGTATTCGCACAATTTAGGTAAATACAACATAAAATTTAGTAAAATTCCCCAAGGATGGTAGGGATAGGAAGGCCAACTCCTAGAGAAAGGAAAATGGAGGTGGAAATGCTTGAGAGGACCTACACAAGGTTAGAGAAGAGAGATGAAAAATCTATGGTGAAACTAAAAAATATAAGGGGAGAGAGGTGATAATGTTAGGGAAGACCTACTGAAGGAAAGACAATATATTTGTGGTGATGCTAAAATGGGCATAGAAAAGTTAAGAGACAATTGTATGATGACATAAGAGGTATGAGGTGGCACACTCTGGTGGGGATCCAACATAGGCATATGATCCACATATTATAGTAGAGTTAGTGTAATAAAAAATGTGACATACATTAGTCTAAGGCATAGTGTGAGGAAGGGAGGTAAAGTATGTTAACATATGTATAAAATAATCATAGAGATTACACACACTAGCTAGGTGAAAGGTGCAAGTAAGATAGGTAATTACACTAATATGAGGTTAAAATGAACACAAAGTCAACATATAGTAGTGAAGGAAATACTGTGAGAATGGAAGGTGGCATACACTAATCCAAGGTTAGCTTAAGCCTAGAGTAAACATACACCAATTAAGGACTAAGTGTGACTAGGGGAGGTGGGATACATCAACATGAGGTCAATGAGAGCATGGAAGATACCAATGTCTAAAATACACCAACATAGTGCATCATTGTACAAAAGTGATATTAGTGGCATACAAGCCACTCTATAGTTGTAAGCTATGGAATGATACTCAATGAATAATGACATACAAATATAGATATTAACAAAATTCTAGTTAATCCATAACTAAGTATGAGTTATCTATATTAGGACATACATGATATAATTACTAGGAATGATTAAGTTACCAACAATAAAAGTAAGGGGGGAAAGTGAAGCAAAATAGGTGAGCCTATCCCTAGAATCTAATGGATAAGGGAAAAAGGAAGAGAAATTAGGTAGATGATGGAACAAGAGGCTTAATAGAGAAGAGAGGAAAGAGGAAGGGAAAAATGCATTGTTCACTATGTAAGATATGGCTAATGTTGATATAGATGCACAAAAAGACCCATAAAAGGTAGGGTTTCATTCAACTTGGTAAACACATTAAATATTTTAATCCTTTGAATTTAGAAAATTCATCATCTAATACTGAGAAAATTCCAAGGATTAATATGAGAGGGTGAGAGGAAGAGGAGTGGTTTCCCATAAAAATTCAAGAAAAACATGAAGAGAATATAATAATAGAATTGGATTATTGATAAATATTTGGAGAAGGAACACCTTCTAAATGTGATTGATTTAGAGGTGGGTAACGCAATGAGAAAAATTGAGTGGTTAATTGTCCATGATTTTTAAAATTTCATAGAGAAGGTTCTATATATAATTCTTAAAGGGTCATGTTATGTGAATTTATCAAGTAATAAATTGGCTCAAGGGAATTCAGAGGCAAATATCTCATGCTTGCACTAGGAGGAGTGCACCAAAATTTTTTGATGTACCCTTAAGTTGGAGAAGAGGTGTGTTCCTATTAGGTTAAGAGGGATATCGTGTCTCAAAGAAGTGTTAGGTTGGGGTGCAACATATTATTTATAAGTAGCTCTTGTTGGGAAGTAAAAGGTTAGATTAGTGGATATTGTGAGCCTTGTTCAAAAGAAGAAGAGGATTTCATCAAAGGACCTAGAATTCATCTAAGTTTTGCATGATTTTATTATGATACTTGCACCACTTCTATAAATTAGTGAAAAGGTTAGCGCTTAAGTGTTTGTCATCAGTTGCATAAATACTTATTTTTGGAGAGGCGGTATCACTTCCCCACACCTCTTAGGTAGGGGTATGTAATGCATTAAAGAAGGGGAGTCTTTAGATAAGGTTAGAGATTTATATTTAGGAGCGTGTGGAAGATAGAAAGGTCTCCTGAGATATTATTAAAAATTGAAAACTTTTATAAGTATCTTATATTCATTTTTTCCCATGTAGGGCATGAGTTCACCTCTTTTATTACATGAGGTAGGTGGTTTCATGTGCACTTTATTAGGAGGATTGGGAAAAATTGTATGATAAACATGTATGGTAAAAAAAAGGGTTCATGCAAGGAATAAATAGTGAATATACTTTGTTATTAACCTAGTTTACATAGTATAGGGTTGATCCTCCTATATCACAAGGCTATGTTGGAATTGATGTATGAGTACTTAGATATAAGCTACTAGGAGAAATGCTAATATTTATAATTTTATTTAAATGGGATAGAATTTCAATGTTTTGAGGATAGATTTGGCTAACCCAAAGATGTATCACACTAAGGAAAATAGAGCTAGAAGGAGGAAAATAAGAAGACCATATAGTCAAAGGAATAGGGGAAAAGAGAGAAGAGGGAAGGGAGTTGAGAACCTTCGCTCAAGAGAAAGAAGAGTTGATGAGAACTGACTAGTTGGTATCCCAAAGGTAGAGAATAAATGGATCCATGCTACTATACACATTTTCAAAGTAGGCATGGAAGAACACCCAAGCACACAAGCACCACTTGTTGGAAAATATAGGGACTTATGTCTTTAGATGATTTTCCGTAACTTGATAATTACTTGTGATATATGTTGGAATTTTATTATTTTATTATATCTTTGTTAATCGAGAAATTTTCAAAATAATGAAGATCACAACAAGATAGAATACACAAGATATAGGCTCCAAGCCAGGGAAAAACCCCTCCAAGGGGTAAATTTTTGGGTATGTGTTATATTCTTTCCATGACTAAGCACGCGCGGGGGGGTGATAGCCTCCCCTTTGCGCTGGGCACAATGGGGGGGTCACAAGGGGGGCACTAGTCCCCCCTGTCGGGGTCCAGGGCAGCGCCCCGACGAAAATTTTTGGTCCTTAATTTCTGGTGGGTAGTTCGCATCCATGGTTTTGTGCATGGTTTTGCACATGGCATTGGGGCACGATGGTTTTTTGGCCCCTGATATTTTTGTAGATCCAATCAAGGGAACTACGGTTATGTTCTAATCCAGGGTTTATGGATTGGGGTTTATGTATGCTTCGGCATGTATATATATGTGTTGTAACACTAAAAGGAATATAATGAAAAATCAAGCTGGTCATCCCGATTTGGGATCCAGGGGAAAATCTCTGTGTTTATCTGTTTTATCCTCTCGCTATAGTTTATTTTCTGTTATAAGATTCGTCTGTAGATAATTTATGTTCAGGGTTAAAACCTACATTTGGTATCGGAGCTGTTTCGGCTTCAAGGGGATGCCTTTTCTGCTGAGGGTTTTTTGCTCGGGCCTGAGGTAGACCCTATTCAGTGGGAGATCTGCGGGATCGATTCTTGCGGTGAAAGAATATGGCGAGTGGTGGAAAGATAGAGATCGAGAAATTTAATGGTCAGAGTTTTGAGTTGTGGAAGCTCAAGATGGAGGATCCGTTGGTGGATAAAGATCAGTGGATCACGGTAGATCTAGGTACTAAACCAACGACAATGTTAGATGAAGACTGGAAGAAACTGGATCGGAAGGCTAAGAGCACAATACGGTTGTGTGTCTCAGATTCAGTATTGTTGAATGTATCTGGGGAAGCTACGACGAAGAATTTGTGGGAAAAACTTGGGCATTTGTACTAATCTAAGTCTCTGGTGAATAAGTTGTTCCTGCGGAAAAAGCTGTATAACCTGAGGATGAAGGATGGAGACTCGGTGACAGAGCATCTTAAGGCCTTCAATACTGTGGTAAGTCAGCTGTCATATGTTGATATTAAAATCTAATATGAAGATAAGTGCATCAGTTTGTTGTGTTCTCTACCAAACTCATGGGATATTCTGGTTATTGCAATAGGTAGCAATACAACTACCTTGAATTTTGATGACATTGTCTCAGCCTTGCTGTCGGAGGAAATGAGATGGAGAAATATGGAGGGCCAGAATGGAGATGCCTTATCTGTACGAGGAAGGTCACAAAACAAAAACAAGAATAAGGTTTTGAGTGGGAGATCCAAATCTAGAGGGAGATCTAAATCTCCTGGAAAGTTTGTAAAGGTATGCTGGAAATGCGGAAAGGAAGGGCACTACAAAAGGGAGTGCAGATCTAAAGCTCCTGAGAAAGGAAAGGGATCTGATGATGCTCCTTCTGCAGAGGAAAAAACCACCTCAGATGAAGGTGGGGATATGTATTTGGCTTCTTCTTCAAATACACATGTAGATCATGAGTCATGGTTGATTGACTCAGGTGCATCCTTTCACTTCACTCCCCATAGGGAGTGGTTCTGCGAGTATGAGAAATATGATGGTGGTGATGTCTTCCTAGGGATGATAGGAAGGTCAGAATCGTCGGACGTGGAAAGGTCAAGCTGAAGCTGCAAGATGGAAGGATTAGAACACTTCCTGGTGTTCTGCATATTCTTGCATTGGCCAGAAATCTAATTTCTGTAAGCAAGATGGATGATGCAGGTGTAAAAACAGTGTTCGAGAAAGATGCCTGCAAGATGGTTCGGGGAGCACTGGTATTAATGCGGGGAGTTTGGACTGGAACTCTGTAAAAGCTACAAGGTAGCACTATTATTGATGGGTGTAAAAGTTCTATGGTTCCTGAAAGTGGAGAGGAAAGCCTAGTTGTCTCTAGAGAAAAGACCATGCTATGGCATCAAAGGCTTGGAAATATTGGAGAGAAGGGCCTTCGCATAATGCATGGAAATGGGTATGGTAGAAGGTATGGCATTAGGGGCTCTCGGATTTTTATTTCGTCAACATTGTATATGGGAAGCAGTATCCGGTGAGTTTTCCTTCCGGTGTTAAGAGGGCAAACAAGATAATAGAACTTGTGCACAGCTGGATGCAAGGTTTGGGCCCCGTGGTCGGCTCCATCACCTGAAAGTCTATGTACTATGTTTCATTCATAGATGACTTCTCAAGGAATACATGGATATATTTCTTGAGGAAGAAATCTGAAGTCTTTGACAAATTTAAATAATTTAAGGCTCTGGTGGAAAACCAGACAGAGAAGAAGATAAAGTCGTTGAGGACAGATAATGGTGGGGAGTTCTGCAAGAAGTAATTTGAAGAGTTCTGTAAGAAGTGTGGTATAGCACGGCAGAAGCATTAGGGGAATTTTGAGGTCTAAAATGGGCCTCCTAAGAAAAATGTACAACAAAAATAAACTTTATAAAAACCAATAGGATTCAAGATGATGATGTCAACCATGGGGGATGATTTACCATTTTTTAAATAAAAGGGTAAAAATATTAAAAAATAATAAAATAATAAAACTACTTTTTCAACTCGCATTTTCAACTTATCTCCCAAAATTTTTACTCAAATTTCGAGTGGGAGTACTCGTTGTATGAAAAATTTAATTTCTCATCCAAGGAGTACCCATGTTGCATACTTTCGATGGGTCCTACTACACGAAAAATGAGAAATACATTAAAAAACGTGATTGTAATCACGTTTTTTATGTATTTCTCATTTTTCGTGTAGTAGGACCCATCGAAAATATGCAACATGGGTACTCATTGGATGAAGAATTAAATTTCACATCCAACGAGTACTCCCGCTTGAAATTTGAGTAAAAACTTTGGGAGATAAGTTGAAAATATGAGTTGAAAAAGTAGTTTTTTCATTTTTCCCTCTAAAATTTGATGATGTCATCAAATCTTTCTTGATTTTTTCCACTATTATTTTATAATTTCCTTAGGAGGCCCATTTTAGACCTCAAAATTCCCCTAATGACTACTCCATACACACCTCAGCAAAATGGAGTTGCAGAAAGAATGAATAGAACACTGATGGAAAAGGCAAGAAGCATGCTCAGTGGTACCGGGTTAGGACAAGAATTCTGGGCAGAGGCAGTGGATACTGCATGTTACTTAGTTAACAGATCACCTTCATCAGCGTTGGAGGATAAGACTCCACATGAGGTATGGACTGGTAAGAAACCCTCTCTTTCACATCTAAGGGTATTTGGATGTGATACATATGTACATGTTCCAAAGGAGAAAAGGACCAAGTTGGATAATAAATCTGAAAGGTGCATCTTTATTGGGTATAAGGATGGTTTAAAGGGTTACAAGCTCTGGAACCCAGAAACAAGGAAGGTTGTGTACAATCGAGATGTGGTGTTTAGAGAAGTGAAATATGTTGTTAAACATGAAGTCCTACCAAAGGAACCTGAGAAGATAGAGTTTGAGCTAAAGGAGGATGAATCAGACTCTACAACAGAAGAAGACTCAGAAGATGAAGAGCCATAAACTCCAGCTTTGAGAAGATCAGTTCGGGAAAGAAGGCAACCAGAAAGGTATAGTCCATCTGCTTTCTGTTCAGGTTTTGCCTTAACTATAATTGATGATGAACCTAGAACTGTCAGGGAGGCAGTAGATTCAGAGGATGGAAAACTCTGGAAGGAGGCCATGGTTGATGAAATGGCATCCTTACACAAAAATGATGCATGGGATCTGGTGGAGTTGCCGGCTGGAAGGAAGCCCATTGGGAGCAAATGGGTGTTTAAGAAGAAGATGAATGTAGAAGGCAAGGTGGAGAAATACAAAGCTCGGTTGGTAGCGAAAGGTTATTCCCAAGTGTCGGGAATTGATTTTGGTGATATTTTTTCTCCTGTTGCCAAAGTTACTTCTATTAGATTACTTTTATCTGTTGCTACTGCATTTGATTTTGAGATAGAACAGATGGATGTGAAGACAACATTTCTTCACGGGGATCTAGAAGAGGATATCTACATGAAGCAACCTGAAGGCTTTATGGTGAATAGTAAGAAAGAACTAGTATGCAGGTTGAAGAAGTCTCTATATGGGTTAAAATAGTCACCAAGGTTGTGGTATCGTAAATTTGATACCTATATACGAGGACTTGGCTTCACCAGAAGCAAGGAGGATCACTGTGTTTATTTTAAATTAATTGGTGACCGTGTTATTTATTTTGTCTTGTATGTGGATGATATGTTGTTGATTGGAAATGACAAAGAAATTATCCAATATTTGAAGACCCAACTGTTCTCCAAATTCGACATGAAGGATCTTGGTGCCGCAAACTATATTTTGGGCATGGAAATTAAGAGAGATCGGGCAAAGAGGAAGCTCTGGTTAAACCAGAGGAAGTATGTCGAGACTATATTGCAGAGGTTCAATATGCAGGATAGTAAACCGGTGAAGGTTCCTATTCCTGTAGGTGTAAAGCTATCTGCTGAACAGTGTCCCAAGACACAAGAAGAAGAAGAGTATATGTCCCGTGTTCCATATGCAAGTGCAGTGGGTAGCCTGATGTATGCAATGGTCTGTACTAGACCAGACATTGCACATGCAGTGGGAGTATTGAGCAGGTTTATGTCAAACCCAGGGAAGGAGCATTGGACAACAATGAAGCGGGTTTTCAAATATTTACGTGGCACTAGTGATTATGGCTTGTGCTACCAGAGAAGACCAGGATTGGAAAGAATGTTGGACATTCGTGGTTTTGTTGATGCAGACTGGGCTGGAGATCTGGACCAAAGAAGATCTACAAGTGGGTATGTGTTTAGCTTATTTGGAGGCGCAGTCAGTTGGATGAGTAAAAGACAGTCTGTAGTGGCTCTTTCAACTACAGAGGCAGAATACATAGCAGCCACTCATGCAAGCAAGGAAGCAGTTTGGTTGCAGAGATTGTGTTCAAGTATGGGGTTGGTACAGCAAGCTATAAGAATAGACTGTGATAGCCAAAGTGCAATTTTCCTGGCTAAGAACCCTGCTTATCATTCAAAGACAAAGCACATCGATGTTCAATATCACTTTGTTAGAGATATGGTTGAGGCTAAAAGGGTGTTACTGGTAAAGGTGGACACTTTAAAGAATGTTGCAGATGCATTGACGAAGTCTGTGAACACTTAGAAGTTCTCTTGGTGTAGAGAAACAATGGGTGTTGAAGAATTGGCCAAATGACTAAGCTCTCCTGTGGCCCCCCGTGGAAAGAAAAAAACAAGTGGGAGAATGTTGGGTATGTGTTATATTATTTCCACGAATAAGCATGTGCTGGTAATAGCCCCTCCTTTGTACCGGGCGCAACGGGGGTCACAGCTTTTGGTCCCACCTTGGGTAGTCCAATATCCATGGTTTTGTGCATGGTTTTGCACATGGTATTGGGGTACGATGGTTTTCGGCCCCTGGTATTTTTGTAGATCCGGTCAAGGGAACTACGGTTATGTTCTAATCCATGGTTTATGGATTGGGGTTTATGTATGCTTCGGCATGTATATATATGTGTTGTAACACTAAAAGGAATATAATGAAAAATCAAGCTGGTCATCCCGATTTGGGATCCAGGGGAAAATCTCTGTGTTTATCTATTTTATGTTTTATGCTCTCGCTATTGTTTATTTTTTGTTATAAGATTCATGTGTAGATAATTTCTGTTCAGGGTTAAAACCTACATAAAACAAGAAAATGCTTCTCTTCTTTAAAATTTTCTTACAAAAAGACTTCCAAGACCCAAATACCAAATCCAACAACCCTAGAAAGCACCAAGTCATCCCCCATCAAGATCTTCTTCAAGGAAACTTCTAGAAATTTGATATTGATACTATGATGCAGAAATTGTGGTCCCCTACATCAGAACTTCATTCCCTCTACAACTAGAAGCTTCACAAACCCTAGAGAAAAACAAGAGAAGATGACCTTAAACAATTTTTTGGCTTATGTTCTTATTCTTCTTCCCTCCAACTACTCTCTTTCTTCTTCATTGTTTCTTATATAAATTGTGCTTATTGTGTGTCCAAATGAGTCAAGCTCATCTCCCTTATATATCCTTTCTTAAGGGTCGAACTCCCTCTCTTAAGGTCAACTTGATCTGCTCCTTGGGCCGACTTGGTCTTGGGCTTATAAGTGGATTTTTCTTGAAAATAAATATTTTTCTTTATTACATAGAATCCAAATGGGACTATGAAAGACATAGAAGACCAGAAATACTAAAAGCAAGAAGAACATATGTTTTTAATAAAACTCAGTGTGAAACCATACTCTAAAAAATATATACTTTATTTATTTATAAATAATATACAATTTCATGATTATAATTAGGTCATTATGCAGACAGAACCTAGTTAGACATTTCAACACCCCCTCTTGACTAGGGAGGTATTCATAACTCCATTACATAGTACAAGGAATATCAATCTTGAAGCATTATTATAAGAAGATTCATATTGATAAGACATTTTTTTGTAAAGCATCTTTATCATAACCAACACTAAACTTGAAGACCTAAACTAGAAAATTTCATCCTTATTTGAGAGAATTATGTTGGGAGGTTGTACGTGAGCTGAAAAACTACCTCTAAGGCACATACCCCATCTGTATGTTCACTGACTATGTCCTTTTAGGACTATTCTTATCTTGGATTTCCAAACTTGAATCCTAAAATAATATCATTCCTATTTGACTAATCTTATCTTGGATTCCCTACCTCGTCATAAAAGAGTATCGATTAACATCTTCTTTCCTTGGATTCTACAATCCCTAAGAAGCCTCAATCTAAGAAGATTATCTAATCCTTCATACTCCATTCTTTCTTTATGGGCCTCAATAAGAATTACAGTGATGAGTCCTAGTCTAATGCATGACCCATAAAGACAAGAACTATCCAACATCACTCTCTGTCAATTAGGGAATATATGTCCACCAAACCTAGCTTACCTCTCAGGTACTCAAGCTTCTTATTTGGTAATGCTTTAGTCAGTATGTTGGCTACCTATTCATCTGTAGGTAGATAGTGTAGCTCCACGACCCCATCTCGTACCAAGCTTCTGACATAGTGGTACTTATTTTTTATATTCTTTATCATAGCATGAAACATCAGGTATCTTTTCTATCTTATGAAACTTTCATTATCACAATGTATCCATGTAGGGCTAATTGGTCCTTCAAAAAATTCTGATAACAAATTTCCAATCCCAAATACTTCCCAATAGACACCATGGAAGACCCTAGGGTGAAGCATCCATCTGTTGTGCTTCTTACATCTATCTCACGGCCACCCTAATCTGAATTTGTTTCTCCCATGAGTTGTATTTAATTACCAATATACTAGAGGAATTAATGTATGGTTCCACGAAAATATCTTAGGATATGGTTGGCTACCATCCAACGATTATTTTTTGGCTCCATCTGAAACCGACTAAGGACATTTACTGCAAAAGAAAAAATTATAGTCTTGTATTTACCATATACATAAAGGACCCAATCAATTATCTGTAGCAAGTAGGATCCACTAGACTAGACTCTTAGCTCCTCAATTTCTTTAGATTATTAATCATAGGAGTCATCATAGGCTTTCTATCAATCATGCCAAACTTCTAAAGTATCTTCATCACATAATTACCTTAACCAATATATATCTCACCTAGATGCTACCATACTTATAGGAAATAAGTAAAAAATGCAACGGAAAAAATAGTTTAAAAGTTCATAACTCTTGTCTCGGGGGGGTCAGCTCAATTGGTTAATCCAAGAATTGTGAAATTGTTGAAACTCAAAATAACCAGTGTCAAATACCTCCTATTGTGACCCAATCTACAGGGAGGAGTACATATCGTAGCCCCCTAGAGGTTACTGGTAGTTACGTGTCAGGCGAGATGTTGGGTTCCTTTAGGTTACAAAGACAAAATAGTTCATAACTCTTATTTTATTGTTTTAACTATTATTTTATTATTTTCCTTGGTAATTCCATCGTAAATCTCAAAATTCCCCATAATGTGGATGATTCAAAGAATAATTAACAAAGAAATATGAAATATTCAAAATTTTATATAATCATAATTAGGGATCTACTATTGATTCTAATAATGTGGAAATTCATCTACATAAGGTATAATTAAAGATCAAAATGGAAAATAATACTAAAAGAGTTGAGGAATAACACCATAAAGAGGTTAAAAAGGTGTAGAAATGATGAAATGAAATCATAGATGGAAAAAATAAAAAATAAAAAAGGAACAAGTTTATTGATACCACCACTTTTATCTTAGAGAGGAGAAGGAACAATATGTAAACTAAGGTCACAATGAAATACCTACAAAAATTGAATTATTTTGAGAGGAGAAGGAAGAAAATATAAAGTAAGGTAACAATAAAATACTTGCAAAAGTTGAACTATATTTAAAGACATAAAGATCAAATATGATGCCATTGTCTCAAAAGAAAGAGAAATTGAAGATCAATCACATAATTAGGAGCTTATCATTATACTATAAAAGGAGATTGATTATAAGGGTATAGAAAATGAAGTCAAACTGTCAAAATGGAACCATATCAATATCATAATTACCAATAAAGTTATAAATAGAGATAAATAGCTCCATAATATCACTCCTAGTAAACAATATGATAGGACCAACAACATTCATGGAATGTTCCATTAGAAACATTATGTTGCGTGTAGTATCAAGGGCCATTAACTTCAACTTATTGGCATGGTTACAACAATGCATGAAATGAAAGGAAAAAAAATAAGAGGCAAAGAGAAATGAAATATTTATGACAATAAGGTTTGAATTTGGATGGATGGATGGATAATTGACAATGAAAAAGAGAAAAAAATATACTATTACTTGCTTTCATAATATGTAAATCTCTCTATTACAAATATTTGAGGTTAAATATCTACAAAGAGGGTATTATGTTATGACCTTAGTAAATGTATTTTTTGGAATCAATATCTTATAATTTTTTTTCTTGGAAATGGTCAATTTTCTATTGAAGAACCACTCCTTAAATAAATATAATGATAATTTACATAAATATGTCTTATACATTAAATAACAATAGCCCATGAGTGCATTCATAAATCCAAATCATAATTCCATGTATACAATAACTACTATAATAACCTCTATATATGCATATATGTCACATTGCCCATGTAGTCCTATTGCCAAAGTACCCTACTATTTTTATCTACATGGTTGAACCTATATCTACCCATATTAGGGTCATGACAATTGATATGTAAATAATCATAATTCAATATGGGTTTTTGATTCTATCAATTCATTTTTCGTTTAGTTTCATAAATTAACCCTATTAATAGATATTTTGGTTCACTCTTCATCATAATTTTATTATGGTCATTTTCCAATTTACTATCTCAAATCCTCATATATGAATCATGATACTAATCAACATTTTCTCTTCTCTATTTTCATGAATATCAAACCTAGAGTTTATATACCAACTTGTAACATGTCTGTAATCCAAAAATACAACATGATTGTAGCTATCTAAGGAATTTATAACAACAACAAATGTTATATGAGTGAAACACCAATTAAAGAAATATGAACCAGATGAAAAAAAATTGAGGGACTTTACACACCCAAGCACAAATTGCACTTATTAATCTACTTGTAGATCTATATTAAGGGTGCAAAACATCTATGTAAAACCTTGTCGGCTTTATTTTAGAATTACAAGCATTATAAATGATCCAGAGAAACCCTTATGGTAAAACTGTAACTTAAACTTAAAATTATCAATAAATTAGAGAAAGATTTTATTGCATAAATTAGTTTACAAATATTAAAGTGTGATTTTACAAAGATATTTTCTTTTTCCAAGAAAAACATTCTACCTTATATTAAAAAATGAGAATGCAAAATGAAACCTTTAGGGTCCACAACACAAATACTTATATAAAATTGTACCTTATATTAAAAAATGAGAATGCAAAATGCAACCTTTAGGGTCCACGACAAAAATACTTATATATTTATGGTTAGACAAAAAAAACCATAATTGGAGATTAGCTAATCAGCTAATCATCCATTGATTTTTTTTCCATAATTAAGTTCCCTCCTAATTGACCCTTATTATCTGAATTTAGATATTATAACATCCAAATTATTCATCACAAAATGTGACTTTCGTCACCTAAGACAATCTCTTGCACTAACATTTGAAAATAAATAAAGATGTAGATACAAGTTTCACACAGCCTTAAAGAATACCCTATCATAAAAACCTAGAACCTAAATAATTCCCTCTTTGGTTGAAGTATTGGCTTCGACGTCTAATTCTCGAAGATGTGTGAAAGTATTCAATTCAAACTAGGTAATAATTCCAAGTAGTTTTAAAGCTAGCCTTTGAAGATTCACATTATGTAGAATTGTTACTATTTCATCCACTTAATAAATAATATCAAATTTCAAAATCTTTGTAACTTCTAAACTCTTATGGATGGAGCTAACATCTTTTAAGGATATGAGATTCATAAATTCCACTAAATTATTAGATCTACTACTTATCTTTTCCTTAAATCTAATAAAATGATTTTTTTAAATCTATCATAGAGCCCCCAAACTATAGATGTTCTATTTTTCTTAGCAATGTTAAAAAAAAAAAATCCAATGAGAAGTTGTAAATCACAAGCTCTCTAATGTGACTTGTCCCGGTTATAATTTGTGTTTTCAAATTGTGCAATAAGATATTACCTCAATAGTAATTGTCAAGGTAAGTACCTATTTATCCTCAAATAATTCTCTATTTTGCACTTACAAAATACCTCAAAAAAAGGGAAAAGTATCTCTCTCACGAGCTTCAAATCTTATCATTAAAATAACTTATGTAAACAATAAATACCATTGCCTCCATCCACAAATTATCTACGTGCAACCACTTAGTGATATATCTTTTGACTTGGGTAGTGAAAGGACGAAATATTAAAAAATGAGTATTATTTTCATCACTATTCCTACATAATACACAAACATATGATCCTTTTTTTTAATATTTTTTGTAGGGATTCCTAGGTCATAACCCAATTATTCAATGCTAACCACATGAGGAGGATAATTTTCTTAGGTATCCAAACTCGCCACATCTTCAAATACCACCATTTTTTCTTGGTGTCTATCATATCTAAAAACTATACATTCAAGCTTGGTTCTATATTGACCTCCAATCTTATTCATTGACCATCATGATTCATTGTATATATATCTTATCCAGTATGTCCTTTCCTAAGTTCCTCCAAGAACATGTACCACCTAGTAGAAAAATTAGTTTCAAGAACCAAATTTCCAAAGGTTTGTCGGAGCTAATGCCATATGTCAATTGTATGTGCATTCACTATTTGATATAAATTAAATATCCCTATGTCATGAAATTAATATATCATATCTTTGGAAATAAAATTTGATTCCCACATCTCATGGTAACATGAACACCAACCCTAACCCACTTACCATTCCCAACCCACTAGGAAAGATGCTAACCAATCATTGCAAAAGTTTATAATACGGATTTCTAATGATTAGTAACACCCATAATAGGTTTTCCTTCCCTCATAATTTACTACAACACTAAGTCTAAGGAAATATACTTTTTTACCACAATCCTTTACTATAGACTCTCCTTTTGTATAAGATTCCAAAGGCTTTTTGTAGTTATGGATATATGAAAATGATACATATTCTTTAGAACATACCCTTATTTATCCTTTTGTTTTTTATGGCTTACCAATTTTCTGCATGGAAACCCCCTGATTCTATCTTCCTTTCCATAAAGGATTAAAACAAATCCTTCTAACCCTTTCCAACACCTCTTTTGGTATAGTAGTTAATAGATTCTAATATACAAGAGTGATTTTAAGTACAGAATTAACCAATGTTAATCTCACACCTTTAAAATACAACCTATTGCACGAAAAATTATCTTCAATTCAATTCTTTCTACAAGCTACTACCAACCTTTTTAACAATATCCATGTGTTTTCAAAATACAACCCAAATACTTAATTCATGTGTCCAAATCCACAAAAGTAAAATGAATAAATAGATTTAGTGTGTGAAAATTACCCTCATCAATGGAATGGAAACTATTTATGGATTTATTTAAGTTAATCTCCATTCTCGTAGACTTGTAGTAAAACTACATTATTTCCTTCGAAAAAATCCCTTCTTCTTACAATCCATTTGTGAACAGTAAGACATCATCCACAAATAAAAGGTGTGTTAGGTATTCCAGGCCCCCAATAGTGGTTTCCTTTAATTATCACCTCCTTTTAGCCTCTTCAATAGCTCAACTTATCCCTTCTAGTACCAATAAAATTAGATAAGGGAAAATAACCTTTTCTGAAAACTTCATTATGTCTAAAAAATGGAAGGTAGCTCCATTAATAAGTATAGAAAATTCCATATGAATAACACATCCCATTATATAATTGACCACACATAAAATCATGCCTATATGGATTAGTAGTAACGCTAGATACAATTAATGGGTTCTATCATAGACCTTAGAAAGGACTAACTTTAAAACCATAACTACAAGTTTCTATGATCTAATGGAATGTAGATATTCTTTTGCATAGGTGAATACATCACATATTGGAAAACATTCCCAAAAAGAAAATTGGTATGGGGATATAAAGACTAAAAGTAATTTCTTCAACCTAACTACCAACACCTTGAATATTATCTTTTACATGCAATTGCAAAGTGAGATAGAGTTGAATTCATCAAAGGAGCATGGTTTATCCACCTTAGGATTGATATAAATGAATGTAACATTAAAGTAACTAACATCCCAATTAGCTAACTTCCTCATTCCTCTAAGTATATCCTCACCTAAAAAAAAAAAAAAAAACCAAGGAAAATCTCCATATTCCAACCATCTGCGATAAAATTGTTATCCTTTTAAAAGGAAACAAATACATATAGTTATTCCTCCTTATCAATCTCCTCATTCAATTCTTTGTTATCATCTCCTACTATTAACTTGTGAAAATATAAAAAAACACCCTAATGGTCTAAACAAAATTCATACTTGCAAGTTCTTGCGAAATTTTCTAAAGTGAAAAACACCTAATTCTACAAACTCTTGAAGTTCCTTACATCCTCATATCCTTCATCCTCGATTTTCTAGATTGTATTATTTATCTTTATAGAGTTTTCATAATGTTGAAAATATTTCATGTTCTCATATCTCATCTTCAACCAAATGGTCGTACTCTTCATTCACTAATTTTCCACCGTCTCTTCAAATAGCTTTCTTTTCTATGATTTCCAAAATTTTAACCCTTAATTACTCCTCTTGACTAGACACCACAGAAGTATTGTTCCTAAGGATTTTTCAAAGTTCCTCCTCAATTTCCTTTATTAACTTATCTATGTTCTTATAAATTTCTCCTACCCAAAAAAAAAATCTTTGACTATATTTAGAGGACAAGGGACTTGTTCAATGGAATTACTCCTATCATCCACCCTATAGTTCCTCCAAATATCAAATACAATATCCTAAAAGTTTTCCTCCTTGAGCCAACTAATCTTGAAATTGACTGGGGTCATAAGGTTGGGATCATTCCTCTCAAATTGAGAAAATATAGGGTTGTGATATAAAATCCTACCCTCCTCTATTCGTGATCTAAACATGTCAACTTGTTACAAAAATAGAATTGAAACAAAGAACCTATAAAAACTATTAGATACAACATCTCTAGCTAACTTCTTTTCCACCACGGAAGTCTAAGAGAAATTAGTTCTACATTAACCAAACCAACTTGTTCCAAATAATTAATTAAGTTACCAACTAGTGTATCCACCTAATTTGAGTCCCACCAAACCTACATTATATTCAAATTAAACTTTAAGTAACCACCGATAATGAATCTTCCCTCTTGTGACACTAAAGCTAAAATAAATCCTCATGAAGTCCATGCTTGTCTCCATAGGCTCCATACACATCTAGCACAATAAGTGTTTGACCCTTAATTTTACTATAAACCTTATACATAGAACTAAAGTGACAATATAAGAATTAATTAAAATTATATTAGTATTCCAACCCATTATTATTCCTTGTGACAATCCCACTACATCAATAAAATTGAAATCTTATCCTTTAAAACTTTTCCTCACCTTTACTAAAATGTCTGAGCTTTTGCATATTATCTCCTATAATAAAATGATAGATTACTTTTCCACCTCGATGAAATAGGTTAAGGAAATTATGCAGTGATTACTACCCAACCCATAAATTTTAATAGATGAAATTTCATGGCAAATAAACTTTAGGGTCTTATTTTACTCTAAAACCCCCTATAATAAGTCTTTGATGACCCTGTTGAATCTATTTCAAAATTTTATCTACTGCATGAAATATATAATATTTCCTATTGACATGATTTAATGCAACATATTTAAGGTGATTTAACTCTAAGGCACCGTAGATATCCCACCTTCCACCCCTGGCCCTAAGTCAACATCATGTTTTTTTAGGTCTTAAATTGTAATGACCTTCTCTCTTAATAACATTATAACCACCACTAGCTTCTATTTCAAAGGAACCATTATCAATTTTAATGGAGATGTCCCCTTCTAAACCCAGGTAACTAGAATGAATTGAAAGGGATTATCAATTATGGACCCTACCCTAAACAAATTTTCATAATGCCATCGTCCTTTTGGTGTTTGGATAAATTATGTTTATTCCCTTTGCTGGAGTTGGCCAATTGAACTCCAAATTTACAATGGCATCAATACATAAAGAAGGACAAGTATTTTTTGCCTAATGAGTGTCATTCTAGAAGTGCGCACTCTTGAATTAGTTCAGGTGTAAAGAATTTATAGGATTGGATGGATCAACATCTATGTCATTTAGCTCCTAGTGCTTATTTTTCACATGCTATTATCAAAATATTTCGATGGGTTGTGTTTAATAGAAACTAAGAGACAGTTGATGATTTCATTAGATTTAATAACATTTTCACCCAAACCCTAATTCAATACCTTTGTAGGAGGTTCTCCCATCTTTTCAAACATTGTCACATAACCTTTTCCTTAATTTTGAGTAACAGCGTCCACACTCACATCACTCTTATACCTCTACATGTGCTTCTTGGAAGGGATTGTCGTAGTCCTACACTACATGGTTATCAAGGACAATTTTAAAAATCCATATGCTCATTTACCACCTTTGTAAGAGGTTCTTCGAAACTTTATCAATAACCTTTTCCTCAATTTTGAGTCACACTTTCCACAATCACATCACTCTTGTGCCTCCAAATGTGCTTCTTGAAGGGTTTGTCATACTCCTACACTACATGGATGTCAAGGAAAATTTTAAGGATCCATATTTATCTTATAGTGTAGAAACTTTGTGAATCTTACTAATTCTTCAAAAATCAAGCATAAAATGTTTGGTGATATTTTTGTAAAATATTCAAATTTCTAAATATTTTATATAGTTTTTGGAAATTTTGGGAAATGTCAAGAGTAAAATAATTTTATTGTATAAAATTTTGGCAAATTATTGTAGAAAATAATTGAAATTGGAAAATCCTATTTTTGGAAAAAGAATCATGGAAAATTAGCCCATGGGATAAATTTATCCCCTAAAATGTTCCTTGATGGTTGTGATGGTTACAATGAATGCACCTAAAAGACATTCACATTGTCTAAAATCTAAATATAAACCACATCTCTCTCCATGATCGCTAGACCCTCACATAACCCTTGTTCATATTAATGTTGACTAGGATATTGACTACAATCTACTATGAATCTTCCTTATAACCTTGGTTAACACAAAATTTCCTACCTATACTATTACCCAAAGTAAAAATTCCTTCATCAAACCCAACATATATGGGAAATTTAGGCATCTTGACCAAAACAAGAATAATGAAATAAATCTTTGATCTAGGATCAAAACATAGGTGCCAAGGTTTGAGATTTAAAAACTTTGAGCCCCAAAACCAACAAGCCTGAAGTATCATTGTAGCATCATCCTCAGATCAAAACACAAACCCTCTCCACCCATAGGAGAAAAGATGAGAGCTCAAGTTGTACCTAATTAGCAAAGACCAAAAATTTTGAAGCCAAGAATTCAATGTATCCTTTTCCATCTACCTTCCAAAGAACTTTCCACCCAAATTTTTACTCAAATACTCAAGAATCCCATTCACTCTAATATATTCACCTGCAACCAATTGCAATTCATGTTCCTTTCTCCTTAAAACCATCCTTCTTCTCTTAACTTAACGTTTACATCCTAGGATTACGTCCAAATCCTTAGTGGGAAAATCTCCTGTCAAACAATTTAGATCAATAACACTTCTAATGAACCCTCCACATGGAACATCCATTGAAACAATAAAATCATCCCTATGGAAATCCTTTGACATGGCACTAGAGCCTCAAATTGAGAGAGCCACCATCCTTCCTTGACTTGACTTTGTGTAACATCGAATGATCGAGAGAAATTTCACATTTGCCCCACTTGAAATAGCCTTCCTCAATACTTTTCCTCCCCACTATGAATTCTATAATTGTACTTTTACTGTGGGGAATTCTATAATTGTACCTTTACTCTACATAAACATTGACATAATTTTAACTACTATCCTTCTTAACATAAAAACCCTTTTAAGAGCTATCATCCAAAATCCGAAATTCTTTTAAACTCCCTAAACCCTTGTCCCAAAGGTGTTGTGGTGACAACTTATCACCTAAAAACCCCACAGCATTTGAGCTTCAATGCTCAAAGACTCAAATCCTCAAATCCCCTGCATAGATCATGTCCATATTCCACTATATTGATGTCTTTAAAAGTATTCTCTAGGATTTCCATCAAGAAAAATATTCAAAGACATACAAATTGAACGTTGATACAATGTTACGACTTTACATACACAATAAGCCATTAACATAATGTCTAGATATACACAACACAAATTAGCCTATTTTACTTTCAATGTTTAAAAATATATATTATACAAGTGCGTTTAACTTTGCATCAGTGATTTTATTTCTGAGTATGCTATAAACTTTAAGATTACTGTTAGGTTTGACCTATAAATACTTCAAATATTTTACGCAAGTATTCCTCGTACAAATGTTGTGAACAGGCTCTTTCAAAGATTACATCAACCGGAGCCATGACATTTAGTTTTATTAAAGCCCTTGAAAAGGGAGAAGGAAAAACTTATGGCACTCTGTTAAGCTATATGCGTGATAGTGTTCGTGCAGCACGCCAGAAGCCTGCAAAGCCTACTGTTCTTACAAATATGCTTTTTGAAGGAGGCAGCCAAAAACAAGGGAAAATACAGGTAAATTTCAATTTGGGAAATTTTGTTTATATTATAAGTAATTTTGAGGGCTTTATTTTATCTTAATCTATTATTTCCTTCTTAGTATCATTAATATGAATTATAACTTAAAATTTAATTGTGGTGAAAAGTTCATAAAAGATCTTTTAAAACCTAATATTTATAGGAATATTCAAAGTAATAAAATGAATTTGAGATCAGTAAAGAAAACCAATTTTTATTATGTTATATTAAAAAATACATATTTATTAAAATTTTAAAATATTTTATAATTGTTTAAAGGATTGTGGGTTGATGGTAAATGGGTGCATTGTTAAGGCATTCTTTATAATAAGTTATTAGTTCAAATTCCAAATTCTTTTTAAGTAGCCTTACCCAACATACACACACATATATAATTAATTTGCAAAATCATAGATAATTGCACTGATAAAATTGAAATTACATGATTATTAATTAATATATACATTAAAAAAGTAGTTTTATATTATTATTTATTTATTATTATTATCATGTAATAAAGAGATTTACAATAATTAAAATTATAAAAGAGAATATATTCCTTATTTAAATTTTTTTTTTGTAAGCTTTGTAATTCCTTTCATTCATTCATTTTCAAAATAGGTTACATCCATAAAAGACATTCTGTGGCCTCAACCTGCCCATTGGGAAACCAGGTTTGTTGGCCATTAGAATGCATTGTAAGCCATCCAAAATATGAGGTTCTTAAGTCTGTCATACTCAACCTTATAGGCATGAATGTCTAGAAACCAGTTCACCCTTAACAAGCTAATAAAAGTACTACTAATCGACATATACATCATCAAAAATTAACAAAAGGAAACAACTAAATATCAGTCATCTGAGGACTCCACAGGAGCTGGGTCCTTTACACTGGAACTTGGTATTTCTAATTGAGGAGGGCACTAAATGTGCTTCTTAATACGACCCAGACATACATTCTACAGTTGAATTTGAAATTGAACAAGTTGAGATTCCTGTTGAATTTCCTAAAACCCAAGATCAGATTTAATGGAACCTGTAGTGTTCATAATAGATCTGGCTACTATGTTCTTCATCATCCAATAGAGATGGATTGTCTGCTTGTACAGGATAAGCCTTCCACGAGTGTGGCCTAGATCAGGGATCATCAAATGTCATTCCTCCTTCTGAATCTCCTGCTCGGCCCGTTAATTGGGGTCGGCCTCCCAACCCGCAATCATTTTCCTCATTAGCGTAGGAGTTCATATTGTATATGCTTGAGCCAAGACGCTAATATGTTGAGCCTACGATTTATGTCCGGTCCTCCTTGGCGGATGTGACTAGGACATTCCTCGTCTCCTCCCCGAGGCCCATTCTTTTGGTTGCACTCCCAACCTCAGTGCCTAACGGGCCCGTGCCCATGGATGGCCTAGCCATTTCCATAAACCTTTGTTGAACTGCAATATACTTGTCTAAGTAGGTTGCCAATCAAATAGAGACACACGACTCGTAGACATAGTGGTATCTCAAATTAGTAAAACCTGATACACTTACAAATAATAAGAACATGAAGCAAATAACATTAGACCCAAGCCATGTGAAAGCATAGCAGTTCGGGACGACCAACCTCCATTGGTGCTTGCCTCAAATTCCCAACACCTTGTTCTCATACATCGCATGAAAGAAATATAAGCCGAATAGGGTTTGTCTCCACCAGAGGGGAGATCTACTTGTTGGCTCCTCAAGCCACTTCCCATGTAAAAATACATCAACAGATTGTAATACCATCAACGATGATATGCAGAGTATATTCAAGAGCAATTTTAGCCAAATACAGACACATCCATTCCAACCAGGCATAAAATCCTTCCTGCATAGATAAGGAGCCCAAATTATACCATACATTCCCATTCAGAGCAACAAGATACCATAAAAAATGGATATCGGCTTAGAAACAACAATTTCAAGATATAATTGAGCCACATAGACATGCTCGTCAGACGAAGAGAGACTACCAAGTTGCACAGTCGCCCATATATAGGAAGGGGCAAAAATCTTACAGGAAACATTGATAATAACAACATGTCATAGGCATGGGTGAAAAATAAGAAACGAGACATACCCTATTACCAATGCCATGAAGCCGACGCAAATTTCCTTCCACAAACGAAGACGCCCTACCAATCTTGCCACTAGAAGGGAACCCAAATTCCTCCTCACAGCTCTCGAAAACACACTATACCACAATGAAACTACATGAAATGAAGTAAATGAATTCACCACCTGGAGGTTTATCGCTCGGCGGAAATTAACTCCCTCCTTAATCTCTCCCACGCCTCCTCCCATCACATCAACTCAATCAAATATATATTGCACCTGTCGGAGTCACCCTTCTACATTAACCCACATCTAATCATCATTAATGAGAGTCCCAAGTGGGACGGTGAACTGCCACGCACCCCGATTGGGAATATTGTATATTTTATTCACCATAGTCTTAGTTTTGGTGAAAATATTGAGCCAGAAACTGGACCAACAATTCTAAATATTTGGGGTGATCGATTGTCCAAGGGGCATCAAGAATTGTACCCATATGAGAGCATCCCAAATTAGCCAGGAGGTCAGAAGCCTTATTCCCTTTCTGAACACACGCAGAGGGATACTATACTCAAAACATGGAAGCATAACACTTATATCTGGCACGATATGGGTCGTTCTCCAACTCTGGCTAAGATTTTCCCAATTAGTTCCTTGGTTTAGATTTTTTAGTACCTCAATGACCATATTTGAATCTCCTTCCAGCACGAGCTTTCTGAATCCTTCTCTTCTTCCAATGAGTAGTCCATGTTTTACTGCATTGAATTCAGCCTCGTTGTTACTTACATAACCACAATCCACTGCATAAACATATAGAGCATGACCCTTGGAATCACAAAAGAGGCCTCTAAAACATCCCTGAGATTACCCTTGGATGCCCCATCAAAATTGAGCTTAAGGAAGCCTGAAGGAGGGACTAAAATGTTTGAAGGAGAAAATCAAGGTGATACTAAGAGATTCCAAGATGATGGAGAAAGCATCTGAGGAGAAAGATTTAGTTGTACTAGAATTCATCCTTTATGAGGCACAACCTACCAGCCATCTGGATGTCATTTCTCAACTAGGATTTTTTTCCGTATGTTTTGAATGACCTCAGCCTATACTTTCGACTATGAGAGGCAATGGATCTTGAATATCCTTCGGTTCCTTTCCTTCCAAAGCGCCGATAGAAGAAAACAAAGGCCAATGCTCCAAGCTCAGTTCAGGACAGGACTAGAGAAGAGCTTGTTTCTCCACATTTCTAAAGAGGATTTTATACTAGTAATGTCACGATCCAAATGTCCAAATAGATGATCCATTCTACGCCATAGTTGGTCCACAAAGGGGCATCGGTTTAGAGGGTGTTCCATATCTTCATTATTTTATTCACACAACATACATAATGAGGGACCCTGAACCCCTATTTTATGTAGTTGATCCCAAGTGAGAATTCGTCGCCAACACACCAGCTAGAGGAAATAGGAAACTTTCGGCCATAAATGCCCCGCCCAAATTTTTCTCTTGATTATTTAACTTTACAATATTGTAAGAAATTATATTTTTTTCAAAGTATGAATGTGTGGTGTGGTTAAGAAATTATAATTTTTTTAAAAGTATGTGTGTGAGAGACCAACCAAGTATTCCACTCTTTAGGGGATAAGATATTTTTTCCGAAGAAAAAATTGTAATTTTATTCAATCTGAAACCAAGGAAAAAAATTACATTTTCTAGATGTTGTTAAGAATTAAAACATGTTATTATTTCAAATGATGAGAAATAAAAGGAAAAACCAATAAAAAAAAATTACAAAAATTTTGTTGAGGTTAAATGTGATAAAAATAACTTAACTTCCCCCTTTTTCCTTTCTTTTTCTGAACCCTTTTCCAAACCCCATCGGTGGGTTTAGTTGTTACTCTTACCAATTCATTTCCAATTTCCTGAGAAGGGACTTCTTTTTCCGAGTTAGAGCTCTCAAATACATGAGTTATATTTATACCCCATGTGCATGTTTCCTCTTCATGTTGCATTATTGTTATGATATCTACCACTTTAGTACCCTTGTGAGTGTGGGTCATGGATTTCTATTGGTCCACGCCACCCTTACATACATGGTTACCATCTTGCACTTGTGCTTACTTATTTGGAACGTCCCCCATGTTTTTTCATTCTTCTTCTTGATAAAGGAGAGGGTTAGATACCTATCATCCTTTAGGATTATCTGTCTACCTCTTTTTCTTTTTTTGCATTATTTTTTCCTGCAAGAAAGTGTTCAACAAATGTTCTATTTGAAAACACATTCAACATCTAAATTTCATGTTCTCATAATATAAGACTTGGTTCCACTTAAATATTTTATGTTTCAAATGGATGTGATCAAGTAGACCTTTAATAAGATATATCTCTACACATATTTTGGAAAAGGTGAAGATACATTTTTTTGTTTTGTCATGGTCCATCATTTTAAATTTTCCCATAAAATTTCCAATTTATTCAAGGACCTGATGATGCCATAAAAGAAGATGGATATTTGGTAATATCAACCACATTGGCATTGTTATGACCATGATGTTCATGGCATTGAATTCTGGGAACCATGGGGTAATGCAGATTCATGCCCTACCCTAAAACCAAGGCTCCTCATTTAGGAATTTCTCCATATATTTTGGTGTATCAAATTGAACTATGAAAAAGCCTTTAGAGCATAAGTATATATCATAGTTGGGTGTCCAAGAAGAAAAAACCCATTGGTGTAAATCTTCAGATCTTGGCGAAAATACATTAAACCTATAGATTATATCCTTGGATTGAAGATCATAAAAAAGTGAGTTTACTTCTAAAATTTTTATTTCTATAGTTTGGGCTTGTTCTATTTAATCGAAAATGTAGGTTCTTGGAAAATTTTGGACCTGGTCTGCAAGAATGGAAGCCTTCCCTTTCACTGAATCCATGAATGAAACAAATCCTTTAGTTTTTTTTAAAACATAATTTCCACCCATGGGGTTTCTAGATCCAACAACTTCCTTGTGAGATATTGAGGCCTATGGTTTCCTTCTGGTCATAGATACACCACAATCCTCACAACCATGACAATCATGGAATTATTTGAAATAATATATCCACGCAACGAATAAAAATTCATTAACTGCTTCCCTCCAAGTAATAGGTGTTGCAATGACACAGACATACCATTTTGATGCTCTAGTTGTTGTTTTACATCCAAAGCATGATAAGTTCTAGAAACCTAAAAAAGGAGAATAGTCCCATTTAGGGTTTTGACAAAGATCTGAAAGCCATGCTTCATATCCAATTTTTCCTTCTGACACCCTTCTATTTTAGGGAACAAAGGTTGTACTAAGCTCCACCACTTACATAAGAACCCATATTGGGGTAAAATACACCTCTAACAGGGAATATTCTCTCCCATGGAGTTTCCTTTCCTAGCAACCTTCAGATCCAAAAGAAATATAATGTAAGGAAATCACCATTCTAGTGGATATCTAGATAAATGAACCCTGACCCAAAAAACTAACCTAGCTGCACAACCCCAAACAGAAAATGATACCATCCACCAACCAGGTTTGAAAAAACCATTCAACAACTTCTGGGATATGGAAAAAATAGTAGTGTATCCGATCTGCATGGTAGATTAGTTGCTTGCCCACAAGAAATGTTTGTGATCTAAATCCAAAAATGTTGATGATTCCACATTGCTTGTTTTTCACATAGATACAACAATCTTCGTCATCTCATAGTTTATAGGGTTCCGGATCTGATGGGGAAGAAAATTCAGGTGGCATCCCAAAGTCACGAACCCGCCACGACCTCTCCATGAGAGCAGATCCTCTGAAACACGCTTTGAGTCGATGGCTGAGTCTTTTGGCCTTGATTCCATCTCTGTCACAGCCCCAGACACATGATTGACTGTTCTGTCGAGGCTGCACAGTTCCCAATAGGCCCAATGTGCGGATCTAGGTTTGAAAATACAATATGCGTCTGCATATATATATATCCATGCCAACTACCGTGGATAATAAAAATCGCATTTGCTCTGCTTCTAAGTATTCCCTCACTTCCTGAGGCCAACCAATAATCAGGAGCAGTGCTTGGAGATGATCCGCACATGAGAACCCTATCCATTGTCTTCCTCTCCAAAGTGATCATCTCTCCTACTCCTTATCCATTTATGGGATAATATATTCTTCAAGGCTCAATACCATAAAATAATAAAATTTAAAGTTATTAGAATATTATGTTTAATATGAGCTCAACATGTCAGATATGAAAAATAAATTTAAGTGGGGAGAATTAGTGTCATTTCTTTTAAACATTCTAAATAAAATCAATCATTATGATATTAATTTTTTTCATTTTATTGTAAATATTTTTTAAGATATTGTGCGTTGACTTCATATTAACTAAAAAAATTACGCATCCCCTTTCTATTAAATTATCAAAAATCATTTTCTCCCAATCGGGATGTAAGTTGAACAAAGGATCTTTGTGGAATTTGGGTGGCAATAATGGTTAGTGGAAACATTAAGGCAAGGGGGTGGTGTGGCCACCCCAACACATGCAAAATAATGTGTAGTACACGCGAGGGAAATTATACTCAGAGAAGGTGGTTGAAGGGGCATTCAATCCATGAGAGGAGGATTATCATTGGAACCATAGAAATTTTGATGGATCTAGTTAGTATTTTTGATGGCGCCAAACAGAGAATGCGGGAGAAGGTCGAGGTACCAGGAAGGGGAGAGAGGGAGCTTCTCTTCCTGGTCTGGGCATACACATCCGAGTGGTTAGGGCTCAACTCTCGAGGGGATGTTCTGGTAGGTTTTGAAATTTAGATTAGGCATATGGTTACTTGTCTGCGCAAACAGAAAATTTCGATGTTTTATTTTGGTTTATCTGTCGAGTTACATGATTTATGGGATTGTTTGGTTGTCAATTGGTCTCATATAATCTCTTCTATCCTTCAACTCGAGGGTGGTTTATGTCAAACTGGTTCATATGATGTCTTTTTTTGGCTCTATCCTGGAATATTTTTGTTCAACTCGATACAGGGGCTTAGGGAAATCCTTGAACTAGCTTGTTTCCACTCTCGGCCCATGGGGGTGGGGGTGAATTATACCCAGTCCTCTGTCACTTGGGGGCGAGGGCCTTATATATGCATGCTACCAAAGGCATAGATTGAGATAGATATCGCATATACTTGGTATAGGAATACTTGTCACCAATGGCGGAAGCCTACTGAATTTGCTCCAGTGCAGACCATTGACAAAGGGCGAGGCCTCATTGATCAGTTGGGGAAATTTTGTAACAAGTGGAGAGGAAACAACATGACTCGCTCCCACAGGTCCAGGTCAGGTTTTGTCAAAGGGATAGGGCGAGGTATGGTGTGCTTTGGTCCTAGTGGGGGCAGGGGTCGTCAGCGAACCTCTAGAATAAGCATTGATGCTACCAGTGCTTACCAATCTAGCTCGCAATCTCGGGTCTGCGAGACTATCAAACGCTGGGAAAATGAAATTAGAGCAGATATGGATTCTAATGAGTAGGACCTGTTAGTTGAATGGGAAGCCATTATTTTAGATCCAAGTTATACACGGGGTCATCATACCTTATTTTTGCAAACCTTACATCTCTACTGTTAGTGAAGGCCTTGATGTTGGCCTTGATGTTGCCACTGACGGACATCCCAGGAGTTTTGGAGTTGCAGGCAATTCACAATGAATTCCAGTTAATCCAACGCCAAATTCAACAACAAAATGCATGGCTCGCCTGCATCAAGAGCCAAATTTCATGCATGCCACCTGCAGAGCAACCAGGAACCAACACCAGGGTCACTGCCCTGGTAGATTCCTCTGATGAATAGAATTTTCTAGATGAATAATATAGGTTTTTATGCTTTTTGGAGCAGCCGAAGGATAGATCATAAAGGTTATCAATATAGTTTTGTGTATATAGCTTTGAAAGACTCTCTCAAACAAATTAAATCTTAGGCTAGTTATAACTCAATCAGAAGGTCAATAGACTTAGCGTCAACGAACTTAGTTTCTCACTGGACAAGTTGAGACCATTTGGATATGGATGCTCATAATATATTTAAAACACCACTTCCATTTAAAAAAATATATATATTAATTTTTTTTTTTCAATATAATAATCTCATGGACTTAAAAATATGATATTAACTAATATTTTTTCATGAATAATTTTGTTTATATTAAATAATAATTTAATTTTTTGAAAATTAGTTAAATTTATATTATAAGTTTACTATATTTTATAATTATTATAAATATTCTATGAACTAAAAATATGATGTATAATAAATATTATTTATTATTCTATTCTATGTATTTTATATTTATTTTTAAATATTGTTCTTATAAATAATTTTGTTTATATCACTTAATCTTTATATATATATATATATATATTATTATTATTATTATTATTTTATTATGTTATAAGTAAACATTCAAAAACTATTTTAATATAAACATTTAATAACTAAAAATATATATTTTAATAATTAAAATTAAATTTTTTATTTAAAAATTAAAAATAAATTCTTTATAAATAATAATGCATATAAATTATTAATAATCATATTTTTTATATATATTGAAAAATAAATATTTGTTATATTCTGATATTATTTAATTTGTATGTTGAATATTGCAGGAGCCGCAATTGTCTTCGTCATATCCATTTGATATCAATGAGAAGCCATTTTATTTGTGATGTTTTTTTTAATATCAAAAAAACCATTTTATTGTGTTTATTCATGGGAGAGGATTTATGAAGCATAAAATATAGAATGTGTATCTTCATAAAAGTGGATTAATAATGGGGTAGAAAGTACCATATTGAAATTGATGTGAAAAATATATTTATATTATTATTAAATTATTAGTGTTTTAAGATTTTGTATTAAATGCTTGGTTTTATGGTTTTGTTTTCATTTATGCATTTTATTTTAAAAATTATAAAAATGTAATAAATATAAAAATAAAAAATATGAATATAATTTTTTTTTTATAATATATTTTTATAAATAAAAATTATAATTTTTAATTTTGCAATTTTTAATATAAAGTTGTCTTTAATTTAATTTATATGAAATTAAATTTTCATCTCTTAAAGACTAGTTACAATTTCATTAACTTATATTCTTTAAAAGTTTTAATGAGGGTGTCATTCTCCTGAATCTTATAGTTAAGGCTTTAAATCTTATTGGCAAGGATGTTATAAATTGATAAGGTTCTCTTGGTTTTTTAAAGGTTATATGCATAGATGTTAGAAAAACATTAACTTGTGTTTGTTATGTTTATATTAACTTGTGGTTTTCTTAAGTTTCAAATAAAGGTATTTGTTATAATTAACTTGTGTTATGTTTATATAGGGTCAGGTAAAACATTAACTTGTTTTTAAAACTTTTAAATCAAGCTATTTGTTATAAATGGATGGAAATTTGTCTTTACTTCATTATATATAAAATGATTCTTTTTATAACGTTATTTCATTACATCGTTTTATTTAGTTAATAAGTATGTCTTTATTAAATCATTTAGTTTATGTCTTTTTTTTACCCTTCTCCACTCAAGAAGGATTAATAAGATAAGTGAACCTGTGATAGAATAGGTATCTCCTTAATATTGTATGTATCTATGTATTAAGATTACACATTTTTTACGGTGCAACTTAGATGTGTATATCAAAATTAGAGCAACTGATGCCTTTAGAGCAACTGATGCCTTTATATATGATGATGTGGCTTGGTGTTCATCATTGATTACTTCATTTCGAGGTTTTTGTCATCATCCATTATTTTAAAAATAATGTTTTTATGAGGTTTATATATATGTTATTTATATAGATATGGTTTAGATTAATAATTATATGTTGATATCTTGGATTTATTTAGATAGAATGTCTTTTTCCAATACATGCTTTGGTAGATCTTGAAATATGACCAAAGTACTTGTATCTTATTGTTACTGTCAAGTATATTTTTTTCACTAGTGAGAGAGATTTAATAATATAATTTAAGTTAAAATTAAGGAAATGAAAATTGAAGGAAAAATATTGAATTTTAGAATTAATTATATATAGAAAATAGAATAATTTTGTTGGAGAATGAACTCTAAGGAATGAAAAGGTAGGATTTAAGTAATAGAACATAGTAAATTATCAATGATTGAAAAAAATGAGGCGTGAAAAGCGAGATTAAAAGTCTAAAAGAACAACTAAATAATAAATCAACTTTAAATAACACAAGAGTAAATTAGATATTAAACACATAAAAGAGGAAATTAACAAATTGGTTGAACTCGACCATGAGCACATAAAATAGCCTTACACCTTATAATTGTTGGTATAGAAGAACAAAGCAATGAGGACACATTAGAAATAATAAAAGAACAATTAAAAACAAAATCTCGAATTCAAACAACTTTTATCACAGGAGCAATAAGGGTAGGAAATTTACTTGAGAATAAACATAGACTAATCTGTATTAAGGTAAGTTACAATGGCCACAAAATAGATATACTAAAGAAATCCCCGAGCTTAAAAATAACTAGAATATTTATAAATGAAGATCTGATTCGAGAAGACCAATTTGAAATTCGAAAAGAAGTCCTAACGATCAAGGAGGCCAGAAAAGAAGGGAAATGGGCTATCATTAGGAATAGGAAAGCTATTATTCGAGATAGAGTCCAAAATATGAATGATAAATAGGGATTTGGATCATTCAAGATCCTCTTCTAGAACTGTTGTGGTTTTCCATTGCGTAAAAGTCCTATGTTAAGTTGGATCCCGAGGGATATTGACCTTATTTTTCTTGTTGAAACTTGGTAGCATGATGAATCTAAGGTTCCTCACTTTGACGGATTCATTCTTTTGTCTGCTTGGAACAAGAAATCCTCTCGAAGGGGACTTGGTGGTATAACTTATAATATTAAGAACATTGTTTCTTCTCACATCCAACTTCATACTATTGACCCCTTCAATCAGTACATTTGGATCAAGATCTTTGATTCCTCCTCCAATAGGATTTTTCTTGCAATCTATTATTTCGCTCCTATCAAATCTACCTCCTATAAGAAAAACAACCTAGATAATAATTATCTTTTCACTGCCTTAGAAAAAAACATTTACAACCTGAGGAATGAAGGTAATATCATTTTTCTTGGGTACTTCAATGTTGGAACTGCTACCAACCAAGCTATTATGTTAAGTAACCACTCTGACTTTGGCCCCTTGTGGCTTGATGAAAATTATGTCTTAGCTACTAGATTCAAGAGAACCTCTGAAGAGGGTGTTGAAACCTTAGTTAAACTGAGAGAGGGGGGGGGGTGAATCAGTTTAACACATTCATTGAATTTTAATACTTTTCATTAAACTTTGTTAACACCTTCATTTCATGATCAACATAATGTGTGAGCAACCTTTATTTGTGAGCAGCAATTAATAAGCAGATTAGATAATGTATCAGCAGTCTTAATATGTGAGCAGCAAGTATTAACATAATAGATATACCATATCAACACATAGACATCATGCACATAGACACCAGATATAAGTGGAAACCCATAAAGGGAGAAAACCACATCTTATTATTGTTGTGATGCAAAGGCAAGCTCCAACTCCCTCTCACCACTGATTTTATGTAGGCTCCAACCCACAGGAGGCTCCTACCTCAAATCTGCAAGCTACAACTTGCAAGGAAGCTCCAACTCCCATCAATTTTCTGCAGGCACCAACCTACAGGAGGCTCCAACCTCATTCAGCTACAACTGACATTTTATCAAGCTACAACTTGATGTGGAAGCACCAACTCCCATCTATTTTCTGCAGGCTACAACCTACAGGAGGCTTCTACCCCAGTCAGCTACAACTGACATCTATCAAGCTACAACTTTATAGGGAAGTTCTAACTTCCTTACTCTTTCAAAAGAAAAACACTTGCTAATTTACCTTGGATATCAGCTCTGTTTTGTACCTTCTCTTCTGTCGTCCATCAGTCCTCATATCTTCCCTGCATCATCTCAGCACCTTCTCGGATTCTCTATCAGCTCTTCCTTCTCGTATGCCTTACTGCTTCATTTCTGCATTCTCTTACCTCATTCTCTAACATCTTTATGCATATCAATGTGATATTATTAATAGAAATTCCCTTATGACTGTTAGCATTCCTCAGGGAATTTGAAATGTACAACCATGCCTCTTTTCCTTCTGCCTTCTCATTTCTTTTACCTGCTCATTCAGAAAAATATAACAATATGCATTAATTTCAATATTACAGTGGGACTTTTGTTTTCCTCCGGAGACTTGCCAATGCATCACAAACAATATAAAATCAATTACAACACTTACATTCACATTTTCAGTTACATAAAAACAATTTCACTTAGCCCATTTTCTGGCCTCTGGCTTTGCTGGTTTGGTCTTTTCTGCTGTTGTTAAGAGACTGTTATGCATACCTCTGCTGTTCACTGCCTTTGTCAGTTTCTGCACCCTCTCCTGCTTTCTGTGCATATATACCTGTCAAATTCATTTTTGTGCATATTCCTGTTCACTGTGTATGTATACCTGTCGAGCCCACATTTTCACTGTCCTGTGGTAATTTCAAACATATATCTGGAACCTTTGATATCTCTTACATAAAACATCTGTGCTCAATCCAAATTCCAACCTGGGCAATTTTAATGACATGCAAAAATTTTTCTTTTACTATAGTAATCCTATGGTTGGGAGCATATGATAGCAAGACTACATCTGCGGGGACTATGTTCTTCAATCAAAAACTCCTCGAAATGATATTCAAATTGATATTCGAGCTTTATGATTCACCCAATATATGATGGTTCATAGTAGAACACACATGGTTTACAACTCAGGCCTTTATTAAAGCCAACATCCAACAGTATTCAGGCCCACACAAATTAATTGTAAATGGAAATGCATTCAAACGCTTCCACTATCCCGAAGGAAATTTCACATTTCTACTTCATACAAGATTCGACTTTGATTTACACACAGACCCAATGTACTAATGGTCTCGGCTTCCATATTTCAAATTCAACTCATGTTTACATTAATGTGAACCAATATATCACCATATGAGCTTTATTATGGTGCGAACCAATATTTGACTTTGATGCGGAGTTCTTTTCACCCGAATACTATTGAACCTTCCACAATACTTTATGATTAAAAACCATAGAATTTTCTTAATCCCCGATGCGATGGATCGCTTCTAAATACTTCTGATTGCGATTTATGCATTTGCAAATGTTCTGATGTGATGCCCTTACTCCGATGCGATTGATGCATTTGCAAATGTTCCAATGCAATGAACGCATTTGCGAAAGACCTGATGTGATTAATCGCAATTGTAGCTTTCAATAGAATGCTCCAATGTTCTGTTTTCCTCCGATGCGATTCATGAGGGTCCCACCTTATAATACTTCGTAAATGAAATCACTTTATATTTAAAACCCATCAGCGATATTTGGATATCACAACTAAACTGTTCATAAGTTTCGCCCATAACTCACGGGAGTTCATCCCAATAATTGAACTCATAATAAAATTCATTGCATATATTGAAATCACTCTTTCAAAGATTACGCCGCATCAACCATATTACTTACGGGTCATAACTTCATCTTCGACCTTAATATTAACAATCTCCAACACAAGGTTCCGGTTCCACCCATATATAAATACATGTGATGGCATTCCAACACACCATCATATCTAGTAACCATATAACTAGACCTTTGGGCACATATTAAAAATGAAAAATTCATATCATAACGCTCACTTTAATTTAACTCCGACCATTCAACATTAACACGATAAACCAATGGGGCCCATATCATAAAAACCTTTCGTGCATCGTTTAAAATGTCACCCATATGAATGTGCGTTCATATGTGTATAACCCAAACTTTAAATAAAAGGACAACCATCAAAATTTAAAACAACATTGGACCCATAGCATACATTAGTCGCCTTTTATGAATTAAATAACCGAAACCCCCTTTGCGTTAACTGTCGAAGGGATCAGAGGGTCCTCAACGTATTGCACGAAAATCAACGATCCAACAGACCTAATGAAGTTTTGCGTAAACTTGGTGCTTGGGGGTTAATCCCCCAAGCTTACGCGATGGGAGCGGTTTTCGAATACCGCCAAAGGACACGTGTCTCTCGGTCAATGATATCGTGTTATTTTCATGAAAACAACTTTCCACCTTAGGAGTTGTGCGATACTTCTAGGTTTGCCCACTCAAACCGCCTTTACTGTTTGTCTCCCAATTCCGCTCGATTTTTGGCACAAGGTTCTGTTCTTCTTCAATGTCTTATTTCAAAGGATTTTTGCCATTCTACTCAATATGCACGTGCTCTTTGGTTACACACGGTTCATCTGGTGAACATTGCTTCCACTGCTTCTCTATAGAATTCCGCCTATATTTCTTTGCTCAAGGAACAAATGCCTAGACATTAGCTCTCAATGTAGGGTCAAACGCACACTGGTCCTTACAGGATTTCGCATCGAAATCCAAGCTCATCCGCACAGTATCTGATCAGTAATAAGGGCAAATGTGAAATCGATCAGGCTATGATCGATTCGCAGGATCTTATAGCCACCCAATTCTGCGATCTCAACTCATTTCTACTATTGCGTGGCCCTATTGATCCGACACAAAGACCTTCGACTTCTTTAAAATGAATGCACAGCGTAACCCCTCACACAGAGACTTTGAAACAATCTTCACACAACATTTCTTGTTCATTGATCCTAAATACAGGGTTCAATACGCATAAATGAGCAGACTTAATTCCTTTCGACTTCTTGTCGATATTCTACATAGGAAGCAATTAAACGAGCAACATAGTATATGCAACCCTATGGGAATTAACATTGATTTCTTATTTAGAAAAGAGTATCAATTAAAACCCAATTTCAGGGTATCTCCACACAGTTAAGCACAAAGATTCAGGACACTTGCACACAGAATTTAATCAATAACTCATGTAACTGAACAGATCAGCGTTTCTCATGCTATAATCCTCCCAAGGTAACCACTGTAACCAGAATATTCCACACTTTCTCCACATAACTTAGAAGAAGCACAGAAATAACCTTCATAAAACTGCGCATCACTGTTTTAATACAATATGTGTAATAAGCCTGTCTCACAGGATTAATGTGCCATCATTCCGCTTTTGGGTTTACTGTAGCTCCTCCAAATTATAAATCCTCGATTATAGACATCAAATTAAGCCAGTCCTCCATTACAATAAGGTCTCTATATGGAATTCGAAACTCAGAAATTCATAGCCCATAATTTCATAACAGAGCCTGTAATTTCCTTCAAGTGCCTTATTCAATCGATGACTATAATATTGAATTTTACAGTGGACTCTATGTCATTGCCATGTCATTGATGACTGCAACTCGTGCATTTGTTCAACCACAACATAGACATCCCATAATTGACATTTATTCTTCTGTCCCACATAGAAATTAATCAACCTATACACATCCATTCAGGAACAAATGAATTCACTTGTAGGACTGTTTGTCCTGGCCAGATCTTCGAATCAAGTGGCTCTTCTGCAACCTACTTTGTCTCTCTAGCTCTTTATATGCTGCCTTTATGCCCCTTGACTGGTGTTTCAGGAGATCCTCCTTTGTCATCTCCTTTGCCATCAATGACAACATTTCCAACAGAGGGAACCAAGAAATTATTTGGCACCAACCTCCTAAAGCTTGTAGTTCCCATGACCTGATTATCTGTAATGGTATTAGCAAGTGGCCTTCCTCTGGCCAGATGACATATTTACATGGGTTGGGAAGTAGTGTTGTGGACTATGTGATTTTGGACACCTATGTCCTTAATCGTATTACGACCTTTGAGCTTCCTAAATATTTCAGGTTGGACTATGACCAAATTCCTTTGTATTTAACCCTCAATCTAGTTATGCATACCAGCCACATGGAGGAAATCACTGAAATCCAAAGACACATGTTCAAATCAGAGTATGTTATGAAACTAACTCCAAAAATAGAAGAAAAGAGAGATCAACGCCTTAGAAATAAGCCACTTTGAGGCGAAAACCTCATTTACATTACATAAATGAACAATTCTTGGATGATTCCAATGACAAAACCTCCTTTCTATATATAGGAGTCCATGGGGTCACAATATAATCCTAGCCGACCTAACAATAAAAATGTAAGGGCACAACAATAACAATAATGGATTTTTATGGGTCACAATAATAACAATATGGGGGATACAGTGGTACAATAATAACAATAAGGGGGCTACACTACTAACAATAAGGGACTACACTAGTAATATAGGGACCTAACATGCCCCTCTCCTTCAAAAAAATGTTATTTTCCACGCTTCAGTAGTTCTAGATGCTTCTGTATAAAATTCTAATCCTCCCATGTGAAATCTTCAGTGGGTAGGTTCTTCCACTTGATGAGATACTCTTAAATTGATCGATTTTGTAGCTGTAGAGTTATTGTTTACGTGACTGCTTCAGGTTCCAATATGATTTTCCTTCCTCATCAAGTTCTGGAAATATTGTTTGAACTTGAAGTTTGTAACCTATAACCTTCTTTAAGCATGAAACAAGGAAAACTGGGTGCACTCAAGAAGAAACAGGAAGCTCCAATTTGTATGCCATAGTTCCAATCTTTTGCAACACCTTGTAAAGACCATAGTACTTTAGCGATAATTTATATCCTTCTTAGCTTGCTTGAGGGAAATTTGTTTGGATGGTTGTAGCTGTAAAAATATCCAATCTCCTACATCAAAACTTCTCTCGCTGCAATGTTGATATGCCTTTTGTTTCATTCGATTTTGTGCCAAATTTAGGTTATCCATAAGAGTTGGAGAACTTGTTGTTGATGCTCGATGTGATCTTCCATTGATTCAACCTTAGAATTTTCTCTTAAATATGATGTGATGGACGGTGGATGATATCCATAAAGTACCATAAATGGGGTCATTTTTGCTGCAGTATGAAAGGAAGCGTTATCCACCATTCAGCCAGAGGTAACCACTTGACCCATTGTGTTTGTTTATCATATAAAAAACAATGAAGATATCCTTCCAAACACTTTTTCACTATCTTATTTTCCCATCGAATTGAGGATGCTAAGATGAGCTATGAGCTAGTTGAGTACCCAAACAAGAAAATAATTTTGTCCAAAAAATTCCTGTAAAAATGGGATCTCTGTCGCTTACAATAATATTTGGGTTTCCATGTAGCTTTTGATTTTTTTTCCATAATTGCAGTAGCAACTGTACTTTCTTTAAATGGATGAGATAATGCACAAAGGCGTGCATACCTGGTAAGTATATCAACTACCACCATGATGACACTCCTTCCTTCAGACTTAGGTAAACCCGTGATAAAATCCATTGAAACCTCCTCCCAATGTTGACTTGGAATGGATAAAGGTTGTAGAAGACTCGGGGTCTTAATTGTCTCAACTTTATTTTACTGGAAAAACAAACATTCCGCCACAAACTTTTGAATATCAGATTTAAGTCCATCCCCAAAAAAATATTTGTTTGCGCTGTGGTAAGTTTTTAAAAATCCCGAGTGTTTTCGAAGGGGAGAGGTGTGAAATTCCAAAAGAATATTTTGTTTTAGTTGGGAAATCTTACAAATATATAAGCGATCTTTGTACCATAAGGAATCATTTTTCCAACTAAATGTATCAGATGCAGTAGGATCTTCTCGCAACTTTTGAATGAGTGTACACACTTCTTCGTCATCCTTCCATTCATCTCTTTCTTCGGTTATCCAATCTGATTGGATAATAGAAATGGCACAAAGCAATGCTTCCAACTCTTCATCCTTTCTTGAGAGTGCATCTGTAACAACATTTAGCTTCCCTTTTTTGTATATGATTTAAAATTCATAACCCAACATCTTTGTGACCCATTTTTTCTTCTCTTCTGAAGATATTATGTGTTCCAAAAACTATTTAAGACTATCATGATCAGTTTTTACCTTGAAGTGTCTTCCTATTAGGTAAGGTCAACATTTCTTTAGTGCATGTAGTATTGCCAACATTTCCTTCTCATAAATAGTTTTTTTTAAATACTTTCCTTTGATTGGACGACTTTCAAAAGAAATGGGTCATCCTTATTTCATTAAAATAGCACCAATTCCATTTCCTGAGGCATCACATTCCACAATAAAGGTTTTTGTGAAGTTTGGCATAGCTAAGATCAGTGATAGGCACATTGCCTCTTTAAGATGTTCAAAGGCCTTATTTTCCTCAGGAATCCATGAAAATGCATCTTTCTTTAATAATGTTGTTAGAGGTGCTTCTATTTTCCCATTATTCTTAACAAACTTGCGCTAATACCCTGTTAACCCAAGAAATCCTTGCAACTGCTTTATGGTTGTGGGGACTTTCCATGCCTTAATGGCTTTAATTTTGTTAGGGTCTACCTTAACACCCTCCTAAGATACAATATGACCCAGATATTCCACCTCTTGTACTCCAAAGAAACATTTGGAGGCTTTTTCATATAATTGTTTCTCCTCCAATAGTTTGAGCACCCTGTCAACATGTTGAACATGATCCTTCCAAGACCTGTTGTAGATTAGTATATCATCAAAAAATACTAACACAAATTTTCTAAGGAAGGGTTTGAAAATGAAATTCATCAACCCTTGAAATTTAGAAGGAGCATTGGTAAGGCCAAAAGGCATGACCAAAAATTCATAATGACCCTCATGATTTCGTAATGTTGTTTTTGGAATATCTTCAGTCTTAATCCTAATTTGATGATATCCTGAACAAAGATCCAACTTGGTAAAATAAATTTCTCCATGTAATTCATCCAATAATTCATCAATCATAGAAATGGTAAATTTTTCTTCAATAGTGAGATTATTGAGCTTCCTTTCCTTCCGAAAAAAATTTCAAGAAAAGTTCTTGAAAATTAAAAGCTACCATCTCCAAATATTGTAATTTTGATATATCATGTTGCACTTCTTCCTCTTTGTTGCACTTCTTCCTCTTCATGAGTCATAGTAGAGCCTTATGAGGTCTTAATGCATGTTGAATTATTTTTAGGGGTAATTTTAGAACCCAATACTGATATCTATGCTTCAATATGCCCTTGGAATCCCTTCAAACTGATTTTTCAAACAAGATTTATGAAATTCGAAAGAAAATAAACACTCTTTTCTTGATTTTGAGGAGCTCGATATTGAAACTGATGTATCTCTATAATTTCAAATCCATAAGATTTTATTCTTCGGTCCTTTAGTATCCCTCTTAATCATCTTTCTAATGCCATAGGTCTAACATTATTTGGATTCTTCAAGGCAAATTTATACCCAATCTCCCATAATGACCTAATTATGGAATAGTTTAGTAGAGAGAACTTGTACAGTGTGCCACATGTCATTGTTTTTTCCTTTGTCTCTAAAATTTATACACAACAAACTACAGTCCATGTGATTTCAACTACTTTTTACAAAATTCCAATCTGATGCTAAGAGAGAGAGTTATGATGAATTTCCCAAGGTCTCCTCTTTTATATGAAATTCGGGAGCCTACAAAAACCCTAAATTCCACAGATCATATCTACAAAAATATTGTGAACCAAGATCTGAAATTTTTACACAACGTTTCTCAGGATTTTTTCGCAAATGGGTTTTTTTTTTTAACGTCTAAACCTTTGTAGAAAAAACATTATAGGGAAAATGCCACGATGACTTGTTAAGCAGTGAAACCCTATAATCCAAAGCTCTGATACCAAATGCTATGAAATCAACTCCAAAAGTAGAAGAAAAGAGAGATCAATGCCTTAGAAATAAGCCACTTCGAGGGGAAGACCTCCTTTACATTACATAAATGAACAATTCTTGGATGATTAAGATGAAAAATCCTCCTTTCTATATATAGGAGTCTATGGGGTCACAATATAATCCTAGCCGACCTAACAATAATAATGTAAGGGCACAACAATAACAATAGTGGATTTTTATGGGGCACAATAATAACAATATGGGGGCTATAGGGGTAAAACAATAGCAATAAGGGGGCTACACTAACAACAATAGGGGACTACATTAGTAATATAGGGACCTAACAGAATAATATAGACCTTTTCTTGAAGGATTTAAATAGAGATTTAAGTTCCCTGACTTATAATAACAATGTTATCAAATTTATCACAATTTTACTACTACCCTTTCCACTACCATTAACAAGTTCTCTAATGATATTTCATATAAGAAGATTAATAGAACTTCCAACCATTGGTATGACAAAGACTATAGAAGTGCCAGAAAAACTGTTTGAGACACTCCTAACAAAACTGTAAATCTCTAAAATATCAGTATATACAAAGCCCTCATTAAAGAGAAGAAAAGGCCATATATTAATAAGATACAAGAGCTTCTTCTTCACTTTTCTAAAGTTGCAGCCAGAACATTTTGGAGGAATGTCATTTCTCGTAAATCTAAAGATAAGCATTTGATCCCCTTAGAAAAGTGGGACATCTATCTTAAGAAGTTGTATGACTCCTCGGACACCATGGACAACATCGTTAGCACTCCTATTAAGGAAGATATCTTTTCTCTTGAGGACGTTGAGTCCGGGATTAATAAGCATGCTAGTGGGAAAGCTAAAGACATTGAAGGATACCAAACTGAGATATTAAAGTTGGGAAGATATATCCTCATTCCTCATCTCCAAAAGCTTCTCAATTCGGTTGTAAAGAATGGCTTCCCTAAGCCTTGGACGCAAATCCTTATTATGGCCATCATTAAAAATGGGGAAAAAATTGTTCCCTCTAACTACAGGACCATTATGATTAGCCACATCTTAGCTAATATTTTGGTCTCATTTTGGAAAATAAGATTAGCCATTGGCTTGAAATCCATGGTAAAAGAGCTAAAGGGAAAGCTAGTTTTAGGAGATACCACTCGAGTATCGACCCTCTTGTCATTCTCAGGCTCATTGCCGAGGAATGTTTCAATAGTAAAATTGATTACTTTTATTTCTTTGTGGAATTTATAAAATATTTTGACACTGTTCCTCGAGATAAGATTTGGATAATACTTGATGAGATAATTATTCCTCTTGAGTTGAATATTGTTGTGATTGTTTCTAACTTTAGTCAAAATTACCCCCACCTTCACCTCAAGCATGGGTGGCATAAAGATGCCCGGTCTTGGCTCGACCATTGGGGGGTAAATGAGGAGATCATCATGGGAAACAAGGATAGTGTCAAAGATACTAGCACCTCCAAATTTAAGGATAAGCTATGGGGTGATAAGGCGCTGGAGGGTAAAAGGAAGCTGAGATATTACCCTTGAGAACCAAAATTATCTTTCTATTTTGACTAGTTTGAAGGAAAAGATGAACATTCCTAATATTAAAACTAATTCTCATGAGATTTGAAGTGAAATCGGGCGGTGGTCTACTCCCAAAACTCCGTGGCACGATAAAATTTGTCATCTTTGTGATACTAAGAGAGTGGAGGATGAAAAACACTTTCTTTTAGATTGTATTGCCCTTACTCACATAAGCATTTAAATTTCATGAACATGCGAAAAAGCTCAGCATAAATTAAATGAATGGCACTTGTGTGTTTTGGATGTGCCTCCTGCTATGTTTTTTGACTGTGTAAATCATCCTAAGAAATACTCTTGCACGTTCGAGACTGAAACTATAATGCTTATATACTACATAGGTGCAATACACTGAAGGAGGTCCATAGAAAACACTCGATTTGTTTTTTAAGATGGTTTGATATGTGATTAAAAATTTTAGCATGGATACGACATATAGACCCGTGTGGTTCAATATTTGTTTCACTGAGAGCATGAAAATGAACTCTTCTCTATGGCAGCCACCAGTGTCGTTGGGTCTATTATAACTCACGTATTGATATAATCTCAAAAAACAAAATTATAGTACGTCCCAGGAATTATCATTAATGAAACGAAGACAACGATCTGTGTATATGCAAACCCTGCGTGTATATCTGTCACTGCATACTCTAGATTCTGGTTGTGTTTTCTTGGCACTTGTATAATAAATTCTCTTTCCCACGTCCAATACTCAATAATTTTGAACTCGAAAACAAATTGGAAAGCTTAAAAATCTTAAATTGTATCTGTTTGACACCACTGTGCAATATCGACTCTAGATGCGCAAGGCATTCAATGTATATGAATTTTAAAATCAGAGAATTGCCAAATTGTAGTTGACAGTATATCCAGTTAATTATGAAAATGGTTTCACGGTGCCCGAACAATCAATCTCTGTGTCACTTTTATTATTATTGGGTGCTTTTCACTTTTCTCCTCCTGATTTTGTTGGAAAAAAATGAGTTTAAACTGCAACCCCAGTTTACCCTATGCAAGGGTGATTATATATATTATGAAATAATTAAACAAAATTCACACTAGTGTTATGCCATTGTTGGGATGGTCATAATTGCCACATACCGCTTAAATTATATGTATGTCTCGTGTTTCTACAGAAGGTCACTGCGGTTACCCATGGTGAAAAATGGGTTATTTTAACTAGACCCTCGAAACCCCCATATGGAACCTGAGGAGGATCCCATGCCCATATATCTATGCGATGAGTTTTGTTTAATTACGTTGGAATTTTAGAAGCTTATGTTCATATATGAACTTCCCTTCACTTGGGATTAAAAAAAGTAATTAGTATTATTAGTGATGAAACTTTTTTATGCTTGAAGCTCCAAGTGTGATGATAATATTAGTAATGATGTAATCACATGTGACTTTTTCATGAGTCCAAACTATGGGTCTTAATCATGTACTTGCATCTAATGTTGTCTTTACATAAAATCATCCTATAATAATAAAGAATTGTTATGAAATGGTGTGAAATGGTGTGTCTAATGTGGCTTTTATCCACAGAGGTTTCATTGCGAGAGCAATACCATAACATGTGGATTCATATTGGGGGATACATAATCAGGAAAAAATGACATAATATATTGGGGATATATAGGGGATAAAAGGTTTTTATGGCAGGCATAAAAAATGGAGCTCAAAGTTATTGAAAAAATATAAAGGGGTATAAAAAATGTTAATCAAAAAATGGATACCTACAATATATATTGAAAGTAGGGGATTTTTAAATTGGGAAGGTATATTGGGTTTATATTGTTAGGGTTAAATAATGTGATTTTTAAGGGTATTTTCCAATATGTACTCAAATTAAGGGTATTGTTTAATATTCTATGATTGTGCGTGACATTATAGAGGTTTACACTTGAAGCCCCTGTGCTTTTACCTAAATTCATCATATGATCAAGACATGTTATGAATTTACTTATGCGCGTACACATTCTTTACAACTAGTAATAAATAAGTGCATTTATGTAAGTAATATGTAGAACAATAGGTGTACATAGGATCATGTAAAAAAAATTGTATACTCGTAACATGTAAACATATGTTGATATATAATATATTCAAGAGTCTTTCGTTATTCTTAAGGGAGTAAAAATTATTGTTATATTGATGTCATTTCTCCTTTTTAAACAACGCTTCAATTCACTTAAATAAAATAAGTATGGAACTAATAACCTTAGCAATTCAAGGGATATGATAAGTAGTGTTACAAAGTGGTATCAAAATGCCTAGGTTCAATGCATGGATTGAATGGGCCTCGAACAATAAAGACTCTCAGCTAAAAACTAAGTATATTTAAAAAATGAACTCATAATATGAATAAATATCTATTAGCATGTTGGCATATTATACTGACAATCATGCGTGTGTAACAACACAAAGCAAGAAATATACACATCTAGAGAGCAAGAGATATGCAATAGTATGGAGCATTATGATGGAGACAGGGTTGCAAATGATCAAGAAGAGAAATCCATGGGGAAGAAGGTGGAGGAAAGTTCTCCTAATTGGATGGACACCCTCATAAATCTGAAGGACGAGCTAAGAATTTGCAAGGCATACAAAGAAAGGATCATTAGGGAAACCAAGAGAAACAAGCAGAAGTAAATGTGATAATCTTGCAAATCTTGTCAGATTTACAATGACAAAAACAAAGTGAGCCATTTTCCAGCTACCTAGACAAACACAAGTCCGGGGAAACTTCCACCGAGATAGAAAGGCAAGAATTTGGAGCTAATAAAATAGAGGGTAGTAGATAAAAAATAAATAATTAGGATAACAAGGACACTATGAGATGAGAAAATTCATGGAACAGATCGGAGAGAAAAGCATCTGACCCAGATCAATCATCAAGAATTACGATTCAAAGATATTACCAACATGAGAAAAGAAATAACAGTCGAATATTAGAAGAATTCAAGAAAGTGAGACCTCCCACTTTTTATGGAGATAACAAGAAGGTTGAACAGGAAAAAGCTTGGCTACTATGGATGAATGAGTACTTCAGCCTACATGACTACTCTAAGAATATGAAGGCTAGAATATAAATATTTAGCCTAAAAGGAAAGTAAGATATATGGTGGGAAGACTTAAGAAACGTCAAAGCTATTCAAGAAAGGGAGTTGTCATGGGATGAGTTTGAAAAATATTTCCGAGACAAGTATGTGTTTGCAATTTATTATGATTCCAAGGTCAAAGAGTTTCATGAAATCAAGTTTGGTCATCTCACTCCAGATGAATACACAAATAAATTCTTAGAGCTAATGAGATCTCTGTTGTATATTAAAGACGAAAAAGTAAAAATATAGAGATACCTCACTGGACTACCTTAGTTGTTTAGAGATTGAATCGAACCTGATGAACCTAAAACATTGGATGATACTTTTCGAAAAATGGGTTATTTCTACGAACAATCCAAACACAAGATTGAGAACCATATGGACTAGAATAGAAAATATCATAGAAAATTCAAAGGGAAAGGGTCAAAACCATTTGGGCATAAATAAATGGGAAAAGGGGGAAAATTTTCCACTTATAATAAAGTTTAATTCCATCAAACACACCTTGCTAATAAAAAGCAAGCTTCCAAGTCAACTAGAAATGAAGCAGAGAGTTACAAGAAACTAGAATGTTGGAAATGTGGGGGGTCACTTGCAAAGAGATTTCCCTCAACAACATAATCAAAGTGATAAAAATTTATACAATATAGAAGAATAAATGGAAATAAATGATGTATCCCAAAGTATGCCTTGGATCTACGCTGAATTGGACAATAAACAAGCATATCACTAAGCCTCAATTATCAAGATGGAAGGTAAGATCATTAATAAACCTATTTAAATTTTAATCGAACACCATCTAATCTTAGTTATGTTAGCCCTAAATTAGTAAAAGAATACCAGTTGTCAAAGAAATATCACACTAAGACATGGATGGTTTGGTTATCCACAGGAGCTAAAAGGAAAGTGACAGAATTGGTAGGATCATGTCATCTATAGTTTGATGGTATGGATACAACAGTAGAGCTCAACGTTCTTTCATTTGGTTCATATGATGTCTTAATTGGAATGGAAAAGCTAGAAAACCACAGGACCAAGGTACATTTTTATAATAAATCACTGGAATGCATGGACGATAAAGGTGATGAAAGAACATTACAAGGGAAAAATAAACCCATTTATGTGAGATAGATTTTAGAAATTCATGAAAAGAATTGCATTCACAAAGGGTGCACTTTATTCATGTTTCAAGTGAACAAGGTAGCAAAAGATGAAAAAAAAAACTTTGACAATCACCCCATCCTATCATGGTATATTGATGTATTTCCAGATGAAATACCAATATTACCACATAAAAGGGACATTGACTTCTCTATCGAGTTAATTCCTAGATCGGTGCCAGTCTCCAAGACACCTTATCGCATGAGCACCCACGAATCGATGGAACTAAAATTGCAACTCAAGGAATTTTTGGATAAAGAGTACATCAGGCCAAGTGTGTCTCCCTCGAGAGTATCAGTTCTATTTATGAAGAAAAAGGATGGCACATTGTGATTATTCACCAACTACCGAAAGCTAAATAAAGCAACAATAAATAATAAATACCCAATGCTGAGGATCGATGACTTGTTTGATAAACTAATAGGAGCCTCAGTGTTTTTAAAAATTGACTTAAGTTCGGGCTATCACCAATTCAGGATCAAGGATGAAGACATCCATAAGACAACATTTAGAACTAGCTATGAGCACTATGAGTTTGTGGTGGTACCATTACGACTCAACAATTCCCGAGCTAGGTTTATGTGCTCAATGAATCATATGTGCTTAAGCAATAATTAGAAAAGTTTCTTTTTGGTGTTTGTGGATGATATTCTGGTCTACTAAAAAACTAGAGAGGAACATGAGGAACATTTAAATAAATACTACAAATACTGAGAGAACATAATTTATATGCTAAGATCATTAAATTTGATTTCTTTAAGGCTGAGGTCCAATATTTGGGGCATGTGATTTTAGAAGAAGGTGTAGTTGTGGACCCTGAGAAAATAAAGGCCATCATGGAATGGCCTAGCCCTAGAAATGCCACAAAAGTTAGATCTTTTATGGATTTGGTTGGATAATATCAGAGGTTCATTCAGGATTTCTCAAAAACTGGATATCCAATAACAACTTGTTGATGCCCCGAAAATCGTTACATCAACATTGGGGGATAACCACCCGGTCCGGACCTTAAACAACTCCTTTTCCGTTTGGGATGGTGGCTCATTTGGATATAATGGACCCGATTTCCCGATAAAGAATAGAAAGGGGTGAATGAGTGATTGGTTTAATAATAAGTGATAATGAATGGAGTACTAATCTATAAGCGCGTAAATGACTATTTTATCCGGGAAGCTTCCATTCTTAAGTGCAACGTTTGATGATCTATGTTTGTCAATAGGCATATAGATGACACTATTCAATAATAAAGATATTCATTTAAATAATAATTACTTCATTCAATTAGTTGAATGAAGTAATTGATAAAACATTGTTACATTATCTTAATTTATTCTTGATACGTAAATGATTGAAATAATAAGCGTAAACATCGATTAGTGGAAAGTATAAAGATTGCTGTTAAAACACATTTAAATATTCAATAATAGCAAAAAGTAATCCAAACAACCAATTTTCATAAAAAAAATTAATTCGAGACATAGATAATAGTACCATATGAAACATAGGAAATCTTTCTCAACGTCAATCGCAATTTGAATTCCTTCTTAAGGCACAGAAATAATTTTAAATAAAGGCGAGTAGTGCACATCCACATAAAAGCCGTTATCAAAATTTGGAAAAATTGGTCAGTTTTCTAAAGAAATATGCTGAAGTACGGTAGTGCAACTTGGTTTGATCATATACAAAAACTTTTCGACCCCTTCTAAATACATGAAAGGGTCTATAAATACTAAATTAAACTAACAAACTACAAAAAATTAAAGGCTAGAATTGGTATAACCCGATCTTGAATATATCCTCCTTGACCAATACGGTAATCGGCTTGTTATGACTCATCATTCGACCTCTTTGCTTTTTGTCTGAGTTGGCATATTGCTATCATTGGTTCCACTTCTTGAGGGGCTGGGTGAGACGAGGGTGATTTGAGCGACATATGTGGCATCATGTATTTCGAGGAATGATACTGATTGTCTTATTAGCACTTAGAGAGGCGGCTTTAAGTTTGTATGGTTTTACTAGGAACAACCAATAGGTGTCCCAAGTTAAACTTGTAATTCCTGTAATCAATTTCCCATTCTTTTCTAGCTCTTGACAACATGATTGTTCCAATGTCTTGGGTGATAATAATTTACACAGGTACATTGAAGTCATGTTAGACGAATAAAAAGTATTATTAATTAAGTCAATCAAATTGTTCGTAGATAATCTGCATCTAAGAAACTTCTCTCTCCGCTTTCATCAGCGGGGCCCCCGCCCCATTCCATGAACATAATTTCTTTATGGGATTCTAAGATTTTAGGCAAATTTGCTGTTTGTCCCCTCATTGGTGTTTTGCCAAGTAAGAAAATCTATTAAAGTCTCATCGGCTTGTTCTAAGTCTGCACAGCATCAATGATTTGTTTATTAAAGATGTTGTTATTTCACACGAGAGGTTCAACTTGGGCAATTTGATGACACAACAATCTTATTTGTGTTATGAGTGCCTTATTAATCTGTTTTGCTTCTTCTCACGAAGCGCGGAAATTTGGGAAGATTCTTGAACTTTTCTATTTGAAGAACATTAATTGCGCAATTTGCTCATCTTTTGTTTTTTACCATTTGTTCATTCATTGTTTTCAATTTTTTTAATGCCTACGATGATTCTTTCTACTTGAATTCTTTGCTGAATGCGCACTACATTGTGCCTCAATAGTTGTGTTTGTAGTGAAGCGATTACTTGATCCTTTTCTTTAAACAAATTACTCACCTTCGATGCCTTGTCCATGGTGGCCAATTTGAATAGGCACCGGCATATTGAGACAACTTTGTCGGGTCATCGGAGGGTTGCATTCTTCCTTCCAAACTACATTAGATGTTATTTGTTTGTTCAAGAAATAGGGAAGGTTGATCAATCCTTCTCCTTTTCGTTGTTGCTTTATCACAGCCTTGTGTTTTGGGCTATAGAAAACATCCCATGGAGGAATATCTTCTACTGCAAATAATTTGATCTAAGGGATCTTTTGGAATTATTTCTAATCTGTAGGGGGTAGGCAGTTGGTTTCTTTGCTTGAAACCCTTTTTGATATTATGTCACAATGTATTGGCCGCTTTGGATGTATCGGCATTCTTCGAGCTTTCAAGATTGCTTATAATTGAATCGAATTGCTGCCATTCACGGAGCAATCTTGGGTCAATACGAGTGTCAACATTCACCTTCTTCTTTGCTCTGTCTTGCCTTTCTGTTCTGATCCATCCATTCTACATTTCTTCCTCCTTTTGTTCTTTCCTTTGTTTGTCTCTTCATTTCTTTCCTCTGAGTTCCTCCTGCTCTCTTCTTTTAACTTCTTGAGAGATTTTGGATGTAGTGGGATGTTTCTTGGTAGGCTGTTGCTCGGTGCTTCCGCTTGATTGTATCATTGAAATTGTGGCTAACAAATCTAGAGCGAGTTGCAACCTCTGCTTTCTAAGTTTGTTAAATTCAACTAACCGTCATCTTAGTATCCTAATATTCGCTATCTCTTGAACTTTGAAATATTATTTCTGCTTGGGGAGAAAAGGTCCTCAAACTCATCTTCCTTATGTTCTAATTTAGTGAGTTTGGCACGATCTAGAACATTATAGACGATGCTTTTTGGATCAAAACGTCTATTAGGCGGAAGGCGAGTTACAACATATTAATATTTTGCTTCTTTTAACATGTTTATAATCCTTGCTTAGGAGTATAAACGCCGCACCTTATAGGGAAAGGAGGCCGGACTTGCTTCTTTGAATTTACATGAGAGTCTTGGTGTTGATGCGGATGTACGTGATATGCTATCTCTCGAGCTAAAAGTTTGTCGGTATATACAGGGAAGGACATGGGGCTTAGCATGGCTGCCAAAAACTCTTACATAAGTAAATTTTTGCTCTTCGAACCCAGGTTCCTACAGTTGTCAAGTCAATCTGCGCGAGAGGAGATCTTAGGAGGAGTCTAGCAAAATCGCATAAGTAAATAGGTAGCATAAGTCCATTACGAGAGTTGATATAGGTGGTGTTTATAATGGGCTTTCCATAATTTCTGATGGTATATATGAATGGGCATGGGGTCTTGTGGAGTCCATCCAACCCTAACACGAGGAAACTCGGAATTAAAACGAGAGGGTATCTAAAATGTAGGCACTATAGTAAAATGGAGGGATAATTCTATCGGTAGCACGGGATTTTCCTCTTGATCAGAAATAGCATTTGCTAACTTATCGATAATATATTTCCCCGATCCATAATTTCACTATTACATGCTACTTCCATTAAAGGTACCATCTCTGTGGAAAATTTGAAGAATCATGCAATCCCCATATTCGACACATCATAGCTCTTGCATAACAATAAGGAGAACATAAGGAGCGACGGATGCTGCAGAGAAGACTCATGTTTGTGTTTTGCCGGGTTTGTCTCCCATTCTCGTATGAGTTCTGAATCAATTTCTTTCATCTCTAAACTTCTCCCGGGAATGCTTTAATGCTTCTTCTCGGGTTCGGGCAAATGATACATTTTCCTCAAATCATCGGTAGAAACGAACCAAAAAGAAAAAACTCTCCCATCAATAGTGCGGAATATTCGTCGTAATTGGAATTTCTTCAATGGCCCATCTTACTACATCTGTATATGGAAAAATTTGCTCCCCCGTAGCTATTACGTACGGTGGAATCAACCAAATCTTTCGAGGTAGCATCGGATTTCGGCTTGCGTCTGCTTTGAAGCTTCTCTAGTTGTTCTTTGAGGTTCCATAAAACTACCAACCGGAGTTGTAAATGCTTTGCCAAGTAGTATTTCAAGACCAAGACATGTAGTAGCCACGAGATCGATCCTTTTTTGTAGTCCTGGTGATCGGATTTTAGGGGAGGCCCCCAAGATCTAAAAAAGTTGAAATAAGTCTGACGAATCACCCAAAATTATAATGCCGAAAAAAAAAAGAGAGAACACAAAGAAAAATAAAACCACAAAGAAACTTGTTTTATTAAAACGAGAGAATACTGTGAAGGAAACTACATTGTATGGAATATCTGTCTTTACAAAGTGAGGCTTGTTATTTATAGCCTTTTTGAGATACAATACTATAGGTGTGGATACCATGGGCCAATACCATGGGTAGATACCACTTACAATACCATGGAGTAAATCCCATGTGGATGAATACCACTGGGTGGATACATACATGGGTCACTTATATTACCATGGGTGAATAAATATCATGGGTGGATGAATACCATGAGTCGATGCCATGCAATACCATGGGTAAATTCCATGGGTAGATGGATAATATCGTGAATGGATAACATGAGTTGATGCCATTTTCCATTCGGACTCCTCCCTCCTTAAAGAGCAATCGTCCGTGCGTAGGATTCCTCACGAGAATCCTTTGTTGAATATGAAGAACCATGAAGAGAAGGGTTTTGTGTAGTTAACCCATAGCAGTGATGAACGAAGATCCGAGGATAGAGATACTCGCCAATGCTTGTGACCAACTATGATATTGACGGTGTGGCCTAGCAAATGGACTTCGATGAAGTGTGGGTTTGTGGATGAACCGAAATCATGACAAACGAAGATCCAGAGAGGATAGAGATACCTGCCAATGCTTGTGACCAAGTTTGTGTGACTAACGGTGTGCGGCCCTAGCAATGGACTTCGATGAAAATGATTTTGTGTAGTTGACCCATAAGCTGATGCGATTGTTGATGAAGTGGCAGTGCCTACATAGCTTGGGGTGGGAGTCACGTCTCCAAATAACCCAAGCAGGCAATTTCTATATGATCAAGGCGATGAATGTGAAGACGGTGCCTACTAAAAGCGGGGGTGGGAGAGCCCGTCTCCCAAGGGAACCCGCTCACGAATCTTTTACTCAGATTTAAAATGAGCATAACTCGGTCAATATAACTCAGAATATTTATTATAACCTATTTTTGGAAATGGAATGATCATTACGCATCATTTCATGTGTTTGAAACCACTATGCGGAGACTCTAGACTCTCGGTTGCGGCTAGGCTGACAGCAAGATCACAAAATTTCTGAAAAAATAGTTGATTTTAAATCAACGATAACTCCACATCCGGACTCCGATTCAATTTGATTTTTTTTGGAACTTGGGTGATTTTCCAAGAGGAGCTCAGATCTATCTCCATTTATTTGAAATTTTGTACTAAAAATGGTGAAAAATGACGGGAGATCTGCCGTCCATGAATTGTCGTCGGAAAAATTGCTTCAACATTCTTGATTTTGAATTAGCAATATCTCCCCTCTATCGAACTCCAATTTGGCGATTTTTTTTTTTTTGAATTTGAGTATTTTTCGCAAGGAATCCAGATCTGGTCTTTGTTTTGCAAATTTTTTGCAAAAGTTTCAGATCTGATCTGAAAACTCACCGCCCAAAAACATTCATGGATTTTCTTTGAAGGTGTACCAAAACATTGAAGGTAAAAATATGTTTCAGGCCCTATCATTCCCATGGAGCGTAACTTTGAATCTGATACCACTGATCCGGATTTTTGGGGGGAGGCCCCAAGATCTAAAAGTTGAAATAGATGCGACAAGATCTGCAAAATTATAATGCCGAGGAAAAAAGAGAGAACACAAGAAAATAAAGCACGAAACTTGTTTTATTAAAACGAGAGAATACTGTAGAAGCTACATTGTAGCGGACAATCTGTCCTTTTACAAAGTGAGGCTTGTTATTTATAGCCTTTTTGAGATACAATACTATAGGTGGATACCATGGGCCAATACCATGGGTAGATACCACTTACAATACCATGGGTAAATCCCATGTGTGGATGAATACCATGGGTGGATACATACCATGGGTCACTTATAATACCATGGGTGAATAAATATCATGGGTGGATGAATACCATGAGTCGATGCCATTTACAATACCATGGGTAAATTCCATGGGTAGATGGATAATATGGGTAGATGAATAACATGAGTTGATGCCATTTTCCATTCGGATCACCTGGATCGGCGGCATGTTGTTCTGTTACTACAGAAGCTGCAGCTGTGCTTGGTTTCTTAGATTTCTTCCCCATTTAGTCTGAACTTGTTTTTAACGGAGAAGCTCTTCACAAAAGATAAAATGAACGTAATGCGGAGAATGAAAGGCGAAAAGGCGGTACGAAGTCTTATGTCAATCGATAAATAATGGAAAATAATCATAAGACTCTCGCGTATGTAATCTACGAAGGGATTTTTAAGTAAGCGCTCCATTAATTGACGTTTGAACACGCAATCTATTAAATGCTCATCTGTCCTTTATTTTCCCGAATAGCCTCAATTAAACGTGGATTTGATTTTTATTTGGCGGTTGGGCTTAAGTCAATTACCATTATATAGTGAGAAGGCTTTTAAATAATAAACGTTAACATAATGAGCCGCCATAACAATCCTTTTTTGAAAGTCGCGCTTATCTTTATCGGTATCGGCGATCGGAGGAAACTTAAAGCGAGTTTTGAGTCTTGAACAATCCTCGATCGCGATTAGCGATATCGCTTAACTCGCATCGAGAGATTTTAAAGGTAAAGTTCTATTGCATTCATATCGCAATCCCCCGATTGCCGATAGTGATATCGCATCGGAGCAAGGAGATGGGTGCTTATTGGTGATTGTTTTATTTTCGATTGCCGATGTTTTATGAATTCAAAAGGTTTTATAATGATTTTTGTTTGTTTTTGGATTTTTAGAGGAATGATGAGTTAATACCAATTTAATCTAAAAAAGGGACCATTTAATATATAATTTTTTTAAAGTAAAATTTTATGAAATGGGGGGTTGTTGTATAGCACAACACAACTCTACAAAAGAAAAGGAGTAAAATTCCGGTGGACACCCCGAGAATGTGCGGTGGCTTTGAACAACTTAAACATCTCCTTACACATGCACCAATTTTAAGGATTTTCGGCCAAAGAAGGACTTCTTGGTTTATCTGAGATGCTTGAAAAGAAGGATTAAGTGGGGTATTAATGCAAAAGGGACATGTAATTTGCTATGAACATAGGAAATTAAATGTACATAAAAAAAATTATGTTACGCATGACCTAAAACTTGTAGAAATTATTCATGCATTAAAAATGTGGAAGCGTTATCGATCGTGCGAAAGTTTGTACTAATGTCAAACCATGTCGGATAGAGATATTTTTTCAATCAACCCAAATTGAATGCAGAAATAGAATTAGGATGGTTAGCTCTCATTAGTGAATTCAACTTTGAAGTTAAGTACATCGAGGAAATGATAACAAAATTGGTTGATGCAACGACGAGAGTCTACAAGTGAACCACTTATTTGTTATAAGTTATTGTGAATCTAATATCAAGGAAAATATTAAGGAAGCATTGGTACAAGATGAACGAGTATGTACGGGGTTTCTTACAAAGAGAACCGGAGAAGGACCTTCAAGTAAATACTACATGCTCACCAAGGATGGGATGTTAAAATTCATCCGGTGGTATATACCTTGCATAAACAACTTGAAAGACTCATTCTATATGAGTTTCACTTAAAGTATGCCAGATTACATCCTAGATATCATAAAATGATTCTTTTTTCAATCTAAAATATGTATTATTGTCGAGGTATGAGAAAGGAAGTCGTTGAATATATTGTAGTGTATAGAATTTCAACAAGCAAAGGTGGAATGTAGACGTCATTGGACTCCTCCAAATGATTATAGTCCCAGTGGAGGTAGGAAGTCATATCCATGGAATTCATCACGGGACTACCAAAGGCGCACAAACAACACGATGCCATCATGGTGATATTGGACAAGTTGAGAAAGGTAGTTCACGTCATACCTATTAAGAGCCATCAATGTCCCCAAATCTTTATGAAATATTCAGGACTTCATGGGACACCCGAAAATAATCTCGGGCCAGGATGCTAAGTTCACCTCCAACTTTTGGAAGGCATTGTTTCTTGTATTTGGGACTTAGTTAACATTCATTACATCATACTATCCATAGACAGATGGTAAAATTGAGAGAGTGAACGGGGTGTTGGAGGACATGTTGAGAATGCATGCATCAACCAAAGGGAAGATACCTTGACTTGGTTGAATTTTCATATAATAATGGTTACCGAGAATCACCCCAGAGGATGAAGCCCATTTTTTGAGGCTTTGTATGGCAGGAGATGCAATACACCTATCGAGTTTGGGATGATCCCACAATGCTCATAATAACTCTTTTGGGATGGATTATGTTAAAGGAAATGGAACATGAAATCATTAGAATTAAGAAAAAAGCTAAAGGTGGCATAGGAAAGATAGAAGAGCTAAGTAGACCAAAAAAGGACTCATAGGGAATTCCATATATGGTATCATGTATATCTACGAGTTAAACGAAGTAGGAACACGCTAAAAGTGGGATCTTGTTCCAAGTTGGCACCAGTTTTTGTGGACCCTTTCCAAATTTTGCATCGAGTGGGACCACTAGCTTATCAATTAGCCTACTCCCACCATAAAATCACATGATGTATTCCACATATCCTTAATGAAAAATTATGTTTGTGATTCTAATCATGTGATCCAATCACTATGTGATACGGGTGGAACTCGTGGGAGAATTCCAACCCAAACCTCTAGCCATCCTGGACTAAAAACGAGATCATGCTCTGTAACCAAGTGATAGAGCAAGTCAAGGTGCAATGGAAACACTTTGGACCCAATGATGCAACTTGTGAGCACATGGATCGAATGAAAACAACATATCCATTTTTGTTTAATGTGTAAAGAATGTAAAATAGTTGTTATTATAAAGCTCAAGTTTTTGTAAAAACACCGACTATAGTGTCCCTTTTAAGGGGTGGGGTTTTATAACACCCTACGTCTATGTGCCCTCTCTAAACATTTTCATGTTGGAATGTAATAGTTGATTAATAAAAAGCTCCTTTTCTCTCGATCTTGGCGATAAGGGAATGCATACTTGAGTAACAATAATTTAAATTTGATATTGAATAACTAAATTATAAAGTAGATATAATTATATACCAATATAATAAGATAAATGATCTTTTATTTTACGAGTATATAATACAAATATACCTAAATAAAAATGAGTAAAAAATTAAATAAATAAAATAAATATAAAACAATCATGCCACGAGTAAGGAGACAAGGGGAAGAGGTTTCAGACATGAGCCACCACCACACCGTCACTGCGTTGATAATAAATAAACAAATTTACTCGACCACCACAGCCTGAATGCCTCCTCAAGAATGAAAAGGTTAACTTTATGCAAAAGGGAAATTCCTCCTCCAACACATAAAGGGTAACTTTGTCGAGAGGCAACCTTGGGAAGATTTCCTTTAAGAATGACAATCTGGGAGGAAGAGGCGTGTGTGGTTGCAAACAATTTTTTTTGCTGAGCCAGTCATCGTTTTCTACTGTATTATCCATCATAGGGAGGTGATAGTTGTGCACTGAAGGAGATAGAATCTACAAAATAGGTGCTTATTGAAAACCCACTTGTAGGTACTTGCTTGAGTTGACAAACCACCTGTAGGTGCTTACCAAGAATTGATAAACCACGTGAATATTGTGTTTATTTAGGTTGAAAAACTGCCTGTAAAATTACATCTATTTCTCCTATCAGTCAACAACTCTACACCATGGAGGAAAATTCTCAGTTTTGAAAATGGCACAGGGATGGCAAGTCATGGAGGAAAATTGTGACTGCCTACAGTTGGGTGGTCAAGTGTTCATCTTCTCCAGTCGTCAATAGGAACCTCTTTTATGTGATAAATACTTTAATCTTGTATGTGAATTTTCAATCATTTAAATTTCATGAACATATGAAAAATCTAGGCATAAATTAGATGAGTCGCACTTGTGTGTTTTGGATGTCAGTCCTGTTATGTTTTCGACTGTGTAAATCAACCTAGGAAATACTCTTGCACGTTCCAAACTGAAACTATAAAATATACTACGTAGGTGCAATACACACAAGGAGGTCCATAGAAAAACTGGACTCATTGTTGAAGATGTTTTGATATGTGATTAAGAATTTTAGTATAGATATCACATAGACACTATCGTGGTTCAATATTTGTTTCACTTTGACAGCTTGACAAGGAATTATAACTCATTTACTATATAATCTCTGAAAACAAAATTATAGTACGTCCTAGGGATTATCATTAATACAATGATACGTGTATATACAATTATTTATAGACTTATATACCCTTCGTGTATATTTGTCACTGCATAATCTAGATTATGGTTGTGTTTTCTTGGCACTTGTATTTATAAGTTATCTTCTCCACGTCCAATACTCAAAAATTTTGAATTCAAACACAAATTTGAAAGCTTAAAAATATTAAATTGTGTCTACTTGCCACCAGCATTGCAATATAGACTCCGGATGTGCAAGAAGAATTCAATGTATATATGAAGTTTAAAATATAACATTAGAGAGAATTTCCAAAAGGTAGTTGACACTATATCCAATTAATTATGTAATTGGTTTCACGGTGCTCGAACAAATAACCTTTGTGTCACTTTTATTATTATTGGGTGCTTTGCCTTTTCTCTTCCTAAATTTGTTGGACAAAAATGAGTTTAAATTGCAACCTCAGTTTAACATTTTTTTCGAGAAAGGAAAAAAAAAACAGTGTTTATATTAAGAGATAAACGAGTACATAATATCATGAATGTGGCAACTAGCATTAACCCAGCTCACAGGATTTGATCCCACTCATCACAAAAATAATCATTACATAGGTCAACCCATCATCATCGTCCAAATAAACAAGAGAGCATAAAAGATATAAAAATTTACATGGATCATCCCAATAGCTTCATCTAATAAAATAGGAGAGAGAAAAGATAGCAACTATCTATGTCCACATGAAAAGTCTATATATGAACACAAACTAGATTCAAAACATATACGTTAAGTGCAACCAAAATTGTGGCATCTAGACAATAGAACAACAATGAAACCTCATGAGCCATAGTTGGAGACACGCCATAAGGATAGATAAAATGCATGTTAGCTTGATCAAACACGGAGCTCGCTTGATGATACGCATGTTTGCTTACTAAAAGGACATACACCAATAACACTAAGCTCGCTTGTTAGTAAATGAAAATTCCATGTGAGACCATGAAAAAAGCATTAAGCAAAACTGCCAAAGAGAAAAAAGTTGTAACATTCATGGAAATGGGACAACAAAATTCTGGCTTGAGATGGGATCCACATTAATGAAAGATATGGATACGCCAAGAGAAGTAGTGAGGCCCTTCTTAGATAGGAGATCTACGAGGGTATTGTTCTCTCTATATATGTGATGCATAGGCAGATCATTGAGCTTGTTAAGGAGGTTTTTTATACGACAAATCCAACCCTTCATTCCTTTTGGTTGATAGAGATACTTCCAAAAATCCCATCTAAGATAATTTTTTCATCACCATAGATATTCAACGGTGCAACCCTAAATTAAAAGCCAACCATAGCACACTCCATAAGGTGAGAATTTTTGCCTTATTTTGGTGCCCCCTCCCACCATACCAATAGATCTAATATATTTCCAAGTTCTCAAGTGTAATCCATGCCCCACAATCTGAAGTATCCCCCCCTGTTGAGCCCATCAAAGAAAACCACGGCAAGGATATTGGGTGTGGCCAAATGCGGTGAGACATATCTTTTATAGACAATACAAGAGGTGGTTGAACGCCAGTCCATGCCATAATGGTCATGGATTTGGGCAATGATTGCGGGACTTCCATAAAAAATAAGATGATTGCGAGCAAGCCAAACCTCAAAAGAATAGAAAGGCGAGAGCTTTGAATTTACCTTTGGTCACTCTCCAAGTTGTGAGAGTATTGATGATATTATCTGTCTGATACGGATCAATGAGATAGTGAGAGAAAAGGGACCAAATATTATGAGTAAATGGGCAAGATAAAAATAAGTGAATAGTCGATTCATCGTAGACATGACGAGTACACAATCCAAGCTCGTGTGTGCCTCTTTTTTTTAGATTGGCTAGTATCAAAATACGGCCCTTCCATAATAACCATCCAAACAATAATATCTTGTACGAATTTTCCAGCTCCAATATGCCCTAAAGGGGGGGGGGGGGGGGGGGGTACTTGTCTCCAATTTGTTTGCGAGATTATGTGATAATACACATCTTTCACCACCGGCCATCCCCAATCATGTATCCATCCCAAATGGTACGGTCACCTTATTCTTCCGATGGCATAGACCACCCCCCCTATAAACTAGCCACATACTTGCAGGAGCCAACGTCCAGATCCAATAGACCCGGTTGAGTAGCGAGACTTACATTTCGGGGTTCCATGTTGCAAATTAGCGATCACATGTGCAAGATAAAAAATTGCCTCTACGAGACGACCTATGAATGATCTATCCTCCGGTTGCTAACCATCGTTGAGGCCCGAGGACTCTATCACAACCCAAAGTAATATGTTGACCATTTCCAAAACTCCAAACCAATCGGTCGGCAACCAAAAACATTACTCTCTTGAAAATCTTCCGAGATATAGAGATTCATTTTTTATTTAAGCGGTGAATCCCTATAAGGCGCAATAGAGGTCTCCCACTACATATTTGCTTCGATTATTTCAAACCATATGCCCCAGCCTTTTAATGCTCTCCATAGTGATTTTATTAAAGCGCATTCAAAAAGGAGCGAACATTCAAGAGCCCCCAACGCCCAGACTCCTTAGGAATCGAAATATTGTCCGGCACAAATGATGTTTTTTTGTCTTAGAAGCCCATGCACATAAGAAATGATAAATGGTAGCATTGATTAAAGATACCACGTGTTCAAGGAGATAAAATAGATGAGCCCAATAAACCACTAATTGTAGAAAAACTTCTTGTACGAGGATGTATCTCCCCCCTAATGATAGCCATATATGAGTCGATTTTAGTATTATACCTTTAAACTTGTCGACAACCCATATCCCGATCTCTGTGCCTTATAACCACAAGGCCTCAAATTAAACCCCAAGTATGATATACCCTCTAATAGTTTCTTGGTATTTGTACACCCAAAAACTCAACAATGAAATTGATCTCATTTATGTCACCATGAGCGTAAATCAAAAAGGCATACCATTGATGATAACATCATATCTAATAGATGAAGCCACAAGCCATGATCCATATTATGTTTTAACGATGTGATACTTCACCCTTAAGAGAACCGATCTAATGAAAGACCGGTCTACATAGCGTCGTATGCCTTATATAGATCAAATTTCATAATGGAAGGTGCCTCCACTTTTCGTGTATGGATAGAATGCATCACTTCTTGAGAAGATGCAACGGTGTCATAGATGGAATGACCACAGCAAAATCGGTGTGCATAAATGCATACGTGTTAGTCATCGAGTATTTTTTTTGTTAAGATGACTATATGCCTTGCCTAGGTTTTCTAGAAACCAATTTCAAGCTTGATCAATTTGTCCTCCGGAAACCCCTCGGAGAATTTTTATCTTTTTCCTCTCTTACGGACTATGTTAGAGGAATTGGCCATCAAGTTTTGAGTCTTGACAAAACTCCCTTGTTCATAACTATCATAAGCCTTGCATATACGATATCCAAAATTCTCTGGCTACTACCCAACTCTCTGTCAAAGCATAAGAAAAGTTGTATTCTTTCCCTCTCACTATTTGAATGTCCATTTGATAACTTTGAATGTATGTTTGAACCCTTGAGAAGTTATGAAAAAGTGTCCCCAGAGTTTGGGTGATGGTGTTTAGAATAGGTATCTTGAGAAAAATGTCTTTAAAGTCGAAAACCTAGTTTTAAATATCAATCAGCCGTCCCTCTGTCTTATCTCGCAAAACAAACTTTGTTTACCCCTAGGTCATACACCATCAAAATGATCATTGTATTTTGTCTTAGCAAAGCTTGTAAGTTTCAAATTCGGGAACAAACGAGGTAAAGGTCTATGTCGGAAAAGCTGATAAAGTGAAATTTTCAAGTATTATTATCATGATACCTCGGGGAAGGTCTCCTGGTCAAAGACATTTTATCCATGTATCTGTGGATGGTATGGACGAGATGGCAATAAGTAGTTACGAAACAAAGGGACACTTCAAAGAAAGTTTTCAAAAGCTGGAACGATTCTTGTTAGGAAATAAAAGAAATGCATATTTTAGAGAGAAAGGAACCTATATGATTCATACCTACAAATTCAAAGCACAAGAAAGTAAAAAATAATCCATCATGGAAAAATGGGTACAAGAGGTCGGGATTTTCGCATCTAGCACTTCATATCAGCTCACAATGGAATTTGCACATTCTTCCCGAACATATGGGCGGCTACGAAAAACGGACTTATGAGACTAGGTGTATTAGTTCTCGACAAAATATTTCCGGTAGTTTTAGGCATCAAAGTGAAAGAATATGAAAAGAGAACATGTTGCCTTTTTTATATCCCTATAGCCTAGACTACGAACCCTCAAAGACTACTGTCATCACAAGGAAGCTAAAGCTGTTAGAAAAATAAATTAACTGGGAACCTGGCCAGAGATAGTTGGAGTTTGAAATAACACTGCTCACTATCTTCACTTTGTAAATTTCTACAAAGAGACTTTGTCTCATACATGTTGATAAAGGATAAAGCATTTGAATTTCCTCCCTTCATAAAAATCAAATGGAAATCACTTGTTTTTATGAGGCACCCCTTCAATGATGATAAGAAGGGCACAAGGTTTGGTTTTCAAAGAGATATTTAATTCAAATCATGAGCGAGAGCCCGCAGCAGCTTATGTCAACAAGCCTCAATCAAGGATGATGAGCAAGAGGGGCATGACACAAGCCGGTTGTGTAGGAGGCTAAAGGTTTCATTTGGAAAACGAAATGGGCCTAAAGTTTGTGGCAAATGCTTCCTTTGAATATAAGCGAGAGGGCAAAACACATTTTTTCTTTAAAAAGACTTCCTTCAATATTATAAGCGAGAGGGAAAAATACGGTTGGCGAAAGATCCTTTTTCATAAAAAGTGGAGGGCACCATTTTACAAGTTAAAATGGGGAAGGTTTGCTTTGCACAAAAAATGAGAACTTGTTTTGTTGTTTGCAAAACATTGTTCAAATAAAACATTGATACACATGTTTAAAAAATTGTTTTATGGAAATAGGAAAAATGGGCAAAAAGGCGGGGGTTTAATAAAACTATTTTTGAAAAGGTCAAAGGAAAGGCGCATGTTTTAAAAAGCATTGCACAGGCCAAAAGGCCTCAAAAGGCATATTTGTTTTTCATATTGCGGTGGAAAAAAGGAGGGTTTCTCTGGTTTCCTCAAGCAAGCCTCGTACAATTTTTCTTGGTCGCAACGCGCACGTAGCCAAGCTCTACGCACATGTAGTGGCTCACCACGGATTTTTACGGAGGACGCGCGCTGTGCAGCGCGATGTGTTTCCTCGTTCGGTCTCCGCCCGGGCTTCCATTCGATCTCGCACGGGCTTCGGTCCGATCTCACTTTGGCCTCATTCGGTCTCCCGCCGGGCTTTGGTCGGTCTCCACCCGGCCTCATTAGGTCTTCGCCGGGCTTTCATTTAGTCTTCGATCGGCCTCATTCGATCTCCACGACGTTCAAACACCATTCAAAAACACGAGTTTTTGAACTAGCTCGGTCTTTTTTCTTCGTTCAACCTCGTTCAAATGCTACGTGCACGGGTGTAAGGCGTAGCACTGCTCGTTTCTTTCAAATGGCCAAATTTTCCGGTATTTCTCAAAGGTCGAGTGTTCATCCCACTACAAAATAATTTTGAGGTATTTATCACTATTTTTCCCCTCAAATTGCTCCTAAAAACATAAGGGATATTTCGAAAAAGCGGGATTAAAGGAGAAATAAGTGTTAAAGGAAGAAAGACGATTTTTATTTAACGGATGTCTAGTTGAATTTGGAAAAGAACGAGAAAGGAAAAAATTCACTCCAAGGAAGGGGTTAAAAAGGGGAGGTCAACACAATAGATTTCAGCCCACCACTATTCAAGAAATCAACGCCTCTCCCTCAATCTTGTCCTGTTTTCAAGAGGTAGGTTGTTTTTTGAATTTTACGAGAAAATACCAGAGGTCACTAGCCACCCTCATCTAATAGAATTATTTTCACCGGGTTGAATGGAAAGCAATTCCACATAACGGAGTTTAGATTTTGAACTCACTCCTAGAGCATTTCTAAGGCAACCAAAAACCCTAACATAGGAAAGTGGCTCAAACAATCATACCTTGACCTCAACCACTATCAACCTTTCTCAGCCAAATCATCAAGATACATGCGGCTCCATTTTCCCTTTCTCACACTTGCTAGATGACTATGCGGCCCTCATGAAAATAATCATGAAGTTTTCACTTGTGAAGGTAGATACTCCCAAGTATATGCCTATCACATCGAACTCCCCTTATGCATTTCCAAAAAACTAAATTGCTAAACCTACCTTTCTTCTGTGCAAGAGTATAGACAAGATGTCTTCCATTGTTAGAAAAAAGCCTCCGGCCCAACGAAGAAAGCAAGTTTATTTCATCACTCACTCATTAAGATCATTGTCCTTCACTAGGCCGAAACAAAATGGCGTCCCTTGGAGAGCTTTCATCTCTCACCTTGATTTCCTTATTGCATCTTCTATGCCATTACGGTCAGTCAGTGCATCCCAAATCCCTCCTCATGCTCATTCCTTGCCCTCCACACCTTATTTTTCCTCTTCTTCTCACATGAGTCTATTCCCCAACGAAAATCATCCTTCACTGAGATAGCGGTGAGAAAGAAGAGTGTAGTAAAAGCAAGAGCGAGGAAGTGATGATGACAAAGAGTAAGGAAGTGATGATGACAAAAGAGCAAGAAAGTGATGATGAAAAAAGATTAGGGAAGGGATGGTGACAAAGAACAAGGCTTGTGATGAAAGCGACGGTAGAGGGAAAAAGGAAAGCATGATGAAGGCGATCGGCCCATACTTATAAAATGAAAACAATAATCACGATGAAGGCGGTTCACATCGGAGAAAACATTGAAAACAATGAAAATGATGGAAGCGATCATGACAACAAGAAGATAGATGAAGGCGAGAGATAGTTTGAAAAGGAAAAAACGGTAGACCTAGACATCTCCCATAGCAGAGAAAAGGGTCATGATCTTTCGGAGTTTACTCCTAGTGACGAGTTCATTACAAGTATCAAGAGTGTTGAACAAGGAAATTCCCCACAACAAAGTAACCAAGAATTTCAAGCGAGAGAATGTTTTGGAGAAGAGGATAGCCACGAGGCTATGGAGAACAAACTAAGCAAGCCCATGTATCAAATCCTCCTCTCACTCATCATCGGCAAAGGTCAAGATCATGTGTTTACTGCCTCTCCAAGGCAAGGGGACACACTTCCTTCATCAAAAGTAGCAGGGAAAAAAGCACCAAAACATCCGGGAAGAAAACCGCTCAAATAGTGACTAGTAATGTCACTAGGGCACTGGGAATGAGAGGTAAATTGCCAAAATAGAGCAAGGTTGAATTGCACAAGAAAACTGAGAAAGAAGCCCATCGAAGGCAAGGGCAAGGAGAAAATTGAAGAGAAAGAAGCGGCCATGAGCATGAAAGGGAATTTGACCTAATACAAATAGATAGTGATGTTGAGGATGATAAGGCCTGGTATTCTTAGATCTCTCTTGAAAAGCTGGGAGGCTCGGATTAAAGATTGGGAAAATGGCCTAGAAAGGTCAAAAAGACTTTATCCACTATTTGCAATTGAAAAATAATCAAATGAGTGGACAAATGGCTATTTATGAAGCCGAAAATCGGATATAAAAAGAAAAGGGCGAAGTCACAAGAAAAACTTGAGGAATATATGGGTGAGTATCTGAGATGATGATGAAGACAAAGAACCAACGAAAAAGGCACAGGACCATGAGGTCTTAGAAAAGCATTACAAAAGCAGAAAAGAGGAAGAATCAACTCTTGAACAAAAACACCCTCTTTCGAATCTCCTTGCCAAAGAAATTGAGAATCATAAGACGTCTTGGCCCGAAAGGGAAAATCAACATTTGGAAATCAAATTGGAGAAAGCCAACAAGGTTTTGGGCCTACGAAGAAGAATGACCAAGCACTACAAGAAGTTGAATCGGTTTTCCCGAAGAAAACTCGAAGCTACCAAAGGAGGAAGGCAGAAGTGAAAAAACATCGAAAATACCTATCCCGGCTTGAATTCTTGCTCAAGCTTCATTGCATGTTTCTAAAAACCCTTGAAGTTTTCCTGGGGTAAGAATTTTTGGACACATTCTTGTTTTTGTGAATTTTAGGCCTAAAAGCATAAAACCACGGGTGCCTTAACTTTTCCTCGAGAGCATCCTCGAGTTTCGAAGAAAAATATAATTTTGGATTCCTTGACATCAAAGGAACATGCTCGGAAATTTTCGGATCCAAATGAAGGCATTTTGGTCTCTCAAAAAGGCCAAAAACAACCATTTTTCACCTTTCTACCCCTAATATCGGTAAGGATTCTTTACTCTCTTGGTTTTTTTCATTGTTTCTACTTTTTGGCTAAATTTTAGGCATCAGTTGGCAAAAAATAAAGTAGTTTTGAAGTAGACATCCGTAGCTTTTTTCCAACGAGCCATCACAAGACTCATTTTCGACATCGAAATTCGGCCAAAACTTCAACGCAAGACAAACCTTTTTATGGCGCTACGTTCTGTAGATTTGCTGAAAAGCAATTTTAAGTGATATGTTGGGCCAAGTGTGCGTTAAACAAGTTTATCTTGTGTGTCAAACCTTGAAAAGTGATCCTCTTTTTCTATTTTAGTCCAGAAAGATATTTTTGAAAGATATTTTGTGCCTTGGACTTTGTTAAGCCTCGAGGATAGTTTTAGATATTTGTCTTTGGCCAATGGCCTTCTAGTTGCTCTAGGTGGTTTCCTCCTCTTTAGATTATATAACCAAGAGGATTGATTGTAACAAGAAGTTAGAACTTGATTTATTGAGAGAAATACATAGCATTATGAGCTTGGAAGAAATACTTGTTTTATGAGGTGGATGATGTCTTGCTTGGCTTGATGGTGGAGGAGCATTGTGTGCGGGATTCCATGGCTTGGTGAATGGTGATGTTTCTACGATTTTGTTTATGTTTCCTAGTTCTCATTAATGTTCCATATTTCTCATTTGTTGTATATCGAGAAAAGTATATGTTGAGTTGTGCTCATGGAAGCACCTCAAACATCTACTGCATGTGTTACAGTTTTAATGTTTTCCTCTTCTTGATCATTTCTAAAGGATTCTTTCATGCCCTTTAGGTCCATCAAGTGTTATTTTACCCTATTTATTTTATGGTCGATATGTTTTGTTATCTTGTATGATTGGAAGTGTACCTACTGCTTACTTATAGCTTCTTAAAACTCTATTTACGAAATATTTTTATGAAATATTGGTTGTTTTAGTTAAGTCAAAGAGGTCTCGTTCGATCTTGCCCTTTTTCCATGCTTGCAAGATTATTTCGAGAGTTCCCAATAGCTCAAGATATGTTTTTTAGGTGCCCTCTTCATATATTGATTTGTTTTTATCTTATTTGTTTTCACCGGCTAATTTGAAGGTGATTTTTTTAAATTTAGAGGTTCTTATGCTTACATGTATCGTCGGATTGTTTATCTTTCATATGTATCGGTTTGAGTTATATTCATAGAGGATTTATGGTTTGCCCTACCTCTTGAATACACGATTTAAAAATATATATGTGCATAGATCTCTTTGTCTTTTCACAAAATTAATTTCATTTCACTTCATTTCACCCAAAGAATGCATTTACCTTGACTAGATCGTACACGCGGTAATACCTTGTCCACCATTTAGAAAGTCTGACTTTATCGACCCCATAGCCACATTGTTGATCCATGAAATCTCTTTCTATTTTTCCTTTTTGATCAGTTTACCTCAAAAACTCAAAAAAAAAACCAAAATATACTCAACATCTAGCCTAAAATCAAACAAGTTCACATCCTTCGCATAATAGAGAGAGCCCTCTTTGAGTCCATGAAAGGCTAGGTCCTAGGACTCCAAGTTGGTCTAATGTTGCCCTATCATTGCTTTACCAATCTTCTAAATCACGGGACTCCAACATAATGGCGATAATGGTGGGACATCTAAGTACATAGTTGCACGAATACCTCATACACGCTTAGTTAGACTTACAAATACCGGTGAATACACCTCCTCATCCCCACAACGCAGTTATGCGCGGTGCAGTAGAAACACTAAGCACATAAACATCCTAACAAGCCTCGGTAGACTCTTTAGTCTTTCTATAATAAAATCAAACAAACGGCTTTATATTTTCCATTTAGAGTAGACTCTTTTTATTTAGCGCCTTAGCTAAGTGAAGAATCCACATAGCACACTCTTACGAATAGGCTACATATAAACTACGTAAAAAAATAAACCTCACAAAAACATCCCTAGATTGGTTTCTATCGGTCATTGGCGGTGGACCATAAAACTTTGTCTTCCCAGACAATAGTATTCACTGGCGACTCCACTAACCTCCGGTAGGCCTAATACTCCAATTAAAAAACCAAAAAATTTCCATTAAGCATGCTATCCTATTGACTTACCTTCCCGATGACAAATATCATGATGCGACCTGCGAAATCGGTGACAAACTAAGTACTAAGGAATTCAAAAATTTCATCAAACATAGAAAATCAACGAGAATAGCCTAAAAATAGAGCTATAACTTTCTCAACATCCTAGCAAAATGTTGATCTAAGTTTTAGCACACTCTTACAAGTTTTTGCATAAATTTTTTCCGAAAAGATTTTACCTAAAAACACCTTTGTCGGTCGTGGTGGTGGACCATAAACTTCAAAGCATCCACTGGCGACTCCACTAGCCTTCATTTAGTTTTAAAAATTTACTAGCATCCATAAGACTTTTAGGGAGGAGACTGACCATCCAAAAATAGTCACAAGCTGTCATCCTCTCTAAATTTTGAATTTGAAATACGCTTCTGAAATAATTAATACCGGATCTCACCCGGACCAAATCCTCCTATCATAGTTGACGTGAAGAAAATATTTTGTGGCAAACTTACGGCCCAGTAACTTAGCTACGATAGGACCATTCAAAAAGCAAATACGCACCCGAACATCTTACATCCTTACCAAGTTCCCACAGGCGAAGCTTGTGTTCGGCAAAAGCCTTTAGAAGCAAGTCACAAAGTAGAATCAACCTTGCGATCTTGAGCCTTGATTTGCGGTAGAGGTCTAGCACGGGAAGCCTCACCCACTACACCACTCGATTTCTAGCTTCTCCACCACTTTAGCTCTTTTCGCCCCAAATCTCACACAAATCGATCTACAAGTCCAAGTACTTTCATCCCACCCATTCAAACATCAACGTGCAAATCACCTCATCCCATACTACAAATCCTCCTATTTTGAATCTACCAACCGCTCCCCATCATGGCGACTAGTATGTACCCTTAGTACTACCACAACCTTTGAGGTATCTTTACAAAAATGAGGCACAATCCAGTCCCACACTTTACGGGAGCGGAGTCTACTGCGCAACGGCATGTAGATAGAATCGGTGATGCTGACTACATGGAACTAGAAGATGAAACCATAAAGATGAGAATGTTTGCCCAAATCCTATGCGGAGAAGCCAGAAATGGTTTAGAAACTTGGCTCCTAACGGTATACATGATATCACATCACTCTACCAAACTTTTATAAGCAAATGGGAAGTTAGGAAAAACCCCATTCAAATCCTTTACGGAATACAACAATCTTAAAAGGAATATGGGGGAAAGTGTTCAAGACTATTGCACCGGTTCAATAGTGTCGCAATGTCCCTTCCACATCACATGGAAACCTCCACTTATTGACACTACCCAAAATTTCCCGAAGGTTTCGATCCATATATGACATACCAATTAAGAGAAAGAGACCCTACAACCTCGGAGAAGAAATGCAAAAGGTAGCTATTAGTGCCGAAGCCAACCTAGTTGAGAAGAGAGCTAGGTTGAGATCAGAAAAATAAAGTCACTTACCGAGATGAGACCATACCTTCCATTCCTCTTCAGATTCCAAAATAGACAACCTAGTTAGAACTATGGAGAGAATGATGGAAAGAATAAATCTAAGTGAAGAGGCACCTTAGGGACAACTTGACCAAATCCTCAAAACAAAAACCGGAATCGAGAACCTTGAAGGGACCCACCTCAAATCAAACCAAGGGAAAATGATCAACGAGATCAAGCCACCTTTCAAGAGAATTATGTTGATGAGGTACAAAGAGATATGGAACCACTTGATGAAAATCACTTAAACTTGATAGGTTCGATAGCGAGGGTGAGGTTTTTCCTCCATGAAAAAGAAGAACAAGTTTTCTTCTCCTCAAGCCAAAATGAAACAAAGTGTGAGGACACGAAGATCTTTGAAATAGGATTACAAAACACCATAATGGAAGTTCATAGGCAATAAGATCTTAGGAGTAAGAAAAACCAAGACAACTCTAGGGAAGGTAGCGGACAACTGCTTTGTTACAAAAGCCCCCGATACTATTCTTAAAAAGAACGGCCAGAGATAGTAATAAAACCATGGCTAAGAAGGCCAGTCAAAACAAAGACAAAACTAGCCGGAAAACCTTGATCTTAACCATCTCGATACCTCTACTAAGATCCTAGAAACGGTACAGCCATTGAATAAAACCCCAAATCAAAATCAGAAAATTAAGAATATAGAAAAATTTATGGGCGATAGAGCGAGACGAACATGCCTAAAACCCAAATACCTTTCGAGTTTCGAAGGAGAAATTTCCCAAGATCAAGATAACCATACCCCTCCATGAGAACTAGTGGCTATAGATAGATGCAGATCTAAAATTTTGAAAGTCACGAACATAGGAAATGATCATGAGATACTCTAAATTTGACGGACGATAAACCAGAGATTTTATTTGGTCCCAAAGTAGAAGGAGAATATCAAGCGAGAACTATCTCTCCATTCTACGTAAGTTTTGAACATCCACGACAAGATATTACATAACACCATGTTAGATTGGTGCTTCCCATAACCTCATGCCTAAAGTAGTCATGGAAAGCTTGGGCACAGGAGATAACTAAACCCCACCAAAGACTTGCCTGTTCGATTCAAGTAGGGTCAAATGCTTAAGCCTAATTAAAAACCTATATATCACTCTAACACAAATACGCACAAACCTAGTCATGGATGTAGTAGTGGGTGATATTCCTCCTAAATATGGGATGCTATTATCAAGGTCATGAAATTTGCCAAAATACAAGGTAGCCTCCAAATGGATATGTCATTTGCTACCATCCCAATCTTTAACCAAAATAGGAGTTTATGCAGAAGCCCACATGAAATATATGGTAAGCAACCTAGATATGCCAAACAATACTCCGGTTTTATTCCATTCATTCAAATTTAGATTCGTTTATCTTATACAATGAAAGTGATATTAATGAGCGAGATAAAAGGAAATAAAGAAGAACTTAGTCCGTCAGAACAAACTCACTCATCTACAAAAAAATAAGTTGACGATCAAAACTCTAAGAAACCTGAAAAACAACTTAATAACACACATGAAAAAACTCTTTGGAGCATAAGGTTTGATGGCTCTGGCTTGGTTTAGGGGCTGGAATGCGGATACACAATACTAATGAAGGTCATTCATTCAGATTGGAATTCCAATATACAAATAACATTGCGGAATATGAGGCCCTCCTCCTTAGTTTGCACTTACTTAGAGACTTGGTAGCTAAGCAAATATCGACCCGGGGAGATTCGAACTTATAATTAAACAAATCAAAGGAGAATATTAAAAAAAAAACTCCATTTGAGAGAATACGAAACGTAGCATTAGACACTCTTAAAACCTTCGAGAAATATGAACTCACTTATATTCCTAGAGACTCAAAATAGTCTACCGCGGAAATGAGCTCGCCTTTTTATAAACAATTTCCAAGTACCATCCTAGCCATGAACAATATAGTATCAAAGTCAAACATTCCTACAATTTCCAACAACATTAACCGCCGGAAAATATTTGAGGATGACGAGAAAATTAATGATTTTTTGCAATCCGAGATATGAGTTTGAAATGGTTAAGCCGAGACTTAGAACACGAAGAAAGAAATCTTGATAAAAATAAAGATCGGGAGCCTAATTTACCTTCTGAACAAATATAAAATTGATTAATCATCCCTATGGTAAAACATGTGAGGATCTAGACCAAAGAGAGCTTGAAGTCTTACTTTGTGAAAATGACACAATACCCGGAGGCCTTGCACGTTTAGAAGAATTGTTTTTTTGATTTTAATGATGTGACGAAAAAACAAAAAGTACGGAATCACTTGGTGATATTGAAAGAATAACATAGGAAGCATAGAGGAACCAAAGATGATAAAATTTTCCAAAACCCTCCCTCCTCACATAAAAAATAAATACATTCAATTGCTTAAACATTTCAAAGATGTGTTCACATGGGGATACCAAGATTTGAAATCATACGACATACAAGCATTATTCAACATAAGATCCCCATAAAGAAAACCGAAGCCTTTCAAACAAAAGTTGAGAGAATAATCCAGTCTTCCTACCTTTATTAGAAAAGGAAATCAAAATGATGTGTGACGTCGGGATGACGGTTTCCTTGAATACTCTAAGTGGGTTTAAAACACGGTTTTAGTCATGAAAAAAGCCAGGAGAGATTAGACTTTACATTGACTTCGAAGTACGTTTGAATAGGTCCTCTTTAAAAGATAACTATGCTTTTAAAATGGGCCACATACTTCAAAAGGTCGTTGGCTCTAAAAGAATCTCATTACTTGGCTGTTTCTAGATACAACCAAGTCTTGGTTTTCCTAGTGATCAACACAAAACCTCTTTCACTACGCCTTGGGGGCACTTTCATGTATGTTAAAACATTTCAAAGAGCCATGGACATAGCTTTCTCGGAGAAATAGGTTATTTCATAGTCATATACCTTGATGACATCACATTATATTCCAAATCGAAGGATGATGTGAGGAACATCGGTCTCCCTGACAAGGTTTCGAGAAAATGTAGAAAATATGGCCTATCTCTAAACCCCAAGAAAACACTTTTTGGTCTCGAAGAAGGGAAGGGGAGCTCCTAGGTCACATCATTTACGAAGATGGAATAAAAATAGATCCCAAAAGGATCAAGGCATCACACCAAATCGGTCACCCAGAAACATTAAGGAATTACAATCTTTTATCGAAAAAATTAATTTCTTAAGAAGATTCATCCCCAATCTTGTCGAACTTTTGAGAAATATCACAAACATGTTAAAGAAGGAGGTTGGAGTTAAATGGAATTTAGAAGCCAAACAATCTTTCAAAATGGTTAAAAAGGCACTGCTTGAAACACCGGTTATGATAAGTCTGATTTCACCAAAGATTTTTACATTTTCTCATTTGCATACGAGCACACGGTAGCTGCCGGTGTTGTTACAAAAGAACACAATAGGGAAAGAACAACCCATAGCCTTTTTTAGCAAAGCCTAAAGAGATGCTCCTTAAAATACAATGTCATGGAAAAAGGCATTCGCATTGGTAAAAGCACTGCTTGAGTTTATATATTTCATTCTCATATCATTGGTTTCATTCCCCATACGAGTAAGTCAAAGATATATTAAATCAAGATCCCGATGGTAAAATGGAGAAGTGGATTGCTATCATCTTAGAATATGACTTAGAAATCGGACCCACCAAACTTGTTAAGGGACAACGATTAGCGGGACTAATGGCTAAAACAAACCTCGAGCATTAGATATAAATTTTGTTGACACCTTAGAAGAACGGGAAGAATGCACAACTCCTCATGTTGAAGAAGTGTTTTTAAATTCACCATGGTATCTTGATATTCTTTACATGTTATTTTATCTTAATGCTCCTCCAACCTTATAAAAGACAAAGGAAATATTCCTCAAACAAAAATCTTTAAAGTTTTGTTTCTAGATGGAGTCGGTATTGGAAAAATCCCAATGGTATGCTGCTTAAATGTTTGGCAGAAGATGATGCAGAAAAAATTATGCACGAAATGCATGAAGGAGAATGCGTAGGACATCTCTGCTAGAAAACCATAGCCAAAAAAATCCTTAGAGCCGGTTATTATTGGCCTACCTTGTTCCACCGACACTCACAAAGCTGGTTATGACATGCCATAAATGCCAAATTTTTGATGGAAAGAAAAAACTTTTACCTTTACCCTTACATCCCATCATAGTTGAAGCTCCTTTCCGGCAATGGGGTGTAGATTTTATTGAAATACACCCTTCTTCATCCGCTCAACACAAATGGATCCTCACGACCCTTTGATTACTTTACCAAATGGATAGAAGCCATAACCTCCGAGGAATGCCATCGATTCGGTCATTATCAAGTTCCTAGAAACCAACATTTTATCTAGATTCGGTTGTCTGAGAAAATTATCAACGATACTTATTTCTTCGCCTTTTCCTCAAAAAGATGGTGGACTTATGTTACAAATATCATATCACATTAGGACATTCCATAAACTTATTACCCCCAAGGTAATGGTTTAGCGTCTTCTAACAAAAGCCTATTCAATATCATTTTTTTTTTTTCTAAATAAGTTTAATCTATTGATAGTCGGAAACAAATATGTACATCGGGGAGTTGTAACGATTACGCGGGCACGAGGAGGCTGTCGACGCGGGAAATTCAAAAACGCGCGCCGCGAGAGGGGAAGAGCCGGTGCATACATAGATCCTTCAAAGACTACACGGGGGCAATGTCTAAGTCTAGAAAAAGCCTATAGACCTTTTGCCAAAGGCAAGGAAAAAACACACATTGACATTTTATGCGAAGACGGTGCACCAACGAAACCTGGGCGAGGAGGATCATTCATCCGATTCCTCTTCCTCGACCCGGCACCAAAACTCATACGGTTCGCCATCAGAATTGTAGAGGTCCGCAGTGGAGTGAATGACCTTTTAACGACGGTGCGCTTGTCCATACGCCGGATGATGCGCAGTGTCGACGTTTGCATTATCCCGGTCTTGAATTGCACTATCTTTCACTCTTCTGTATCATCTCAATATCAACATTCATGCCATTGCCATGTCTATCAACATCTCGGTGCGCTGCGATTGCGATTTCGGGCATTTCTTCATCATTCGGCCCAAAGATAACCCGCCCTTCGGCAACGGGAGCCTCATCGTTAGGGGATTCACGGAACACTATGGTATTTGTGTTTGTAATGCAAGAGCGATTCGGCGCACTTTGAAAAAATTGCCTGGTTTGAGAGTGTGCTGGAGCGTTACGGCGATTGGTGTTCAGTTCTCGGACGAATTCGACCACGAGTAGTATGAGAGGTTCGAGGTAGAGCCAAGAGTCCGCGGCATAGATGCTTGGAGGACGGGGAGGAATTTTTATTCACCCTTACGGAAGAGCCACGGCACCTCGTGCTGTGCCTTAAACGAGGCATGCGTCGATCATAGCGAGGAGAGCTGAAGGGATGCTGAACGTTGGTCAAGTGAGGAAGCGGAGAAGCGATGGGATCGGCGAGCGGATTCTCAAACCAAATCCGGATACAGCTATGCAATTACTTGCAATGGAGAAATGAAGATTGTCGCCAAGTTCAAGGCAACCATGAAGCACAGTTCGCTTACTGTGACAGTGCGCTCGGAGAGAGCTTCCTTGTGGCGAGCAATACACGGCGGAAGGCTGGGAAGCGGCTTACGGTGTGCTCGTTCTCCATCTGTCGTATTCAAAGACCTCGAATCTTTTTGCCGTCCCACCGCATTAACCTCGCCATTAAAGGAGTAGTGACCGGATCTTGTTTAACTTGCGGAGAATGATCTCGAATTTCGTTTGTAGAGTTGTGAACCGCCCATTATGGTTTGACATAAATGTCTCACGCGAGTACGGTCTCCATCAGAACTGATTTGCGGTGCCATGAGGCCAGCCTTCTGCTTAGTAGTGCCGTACGGCCACCAACTTGTTCGAGTGTATCCTGCCCACATCGGGTAGCCTATTCAATATCATTAAGAAGCTTATGGAACAAAATAAAAAAGCATGGCATGGAAAACTAGTACACACACACTATGGGCACGATGAACTAACCACCAAAAAATCAATTGGTATGTCTCCCTATCAACTAGTGTATGGTATGGATGCCATTTTCCGATATCTTAAGGGGTTTTCGGTGATGAAACTATTACAAAGAAGTTCAAATAGAAAGAAAATGACATGCACAAGAGGGTAAATCAGAATATCCATTTACAACAAACAAGAGAAGAAGTTTACCAAAGGACATAGTTAGTGCAAGATAAGATGAAAACGATTTTTGACGAAGGACCAAAGAAAATGATTTTCGAGTTGGGGATAAAGTATTAAAATGGGATTCCGAAGGGAAGATAAAGTAAATCATGGTAAGTTTTGAAAAATTATGGAAAGGCCTTTCATTATCAATTCGGTTAGCGGGAACAATGCTTTTTTCCTGCAAGAACTTGATGGGGTAAGACTTTTGGAGGTCTTGTAAATGGCGGGACATTGAAACATGCTTTTTTCAAAACCGATTTTAAGAATTTGTTACTCATTGTACATATTTTGTTTTAAAAATAAATCGAGAAAATAGAAAATACAAAAACAACAGAAAAATAGAAAAAGAGAGCGATCTTGAAGCATCGGTAAAACCTAGTGTTCAAAAAATAGTCATCTTGAAAGTCGCAAGTCTAAATGCCACTACTAGTGCTCAAAATATGTCTTGATGGGTTATCTAGCCTAATCATAGTAGACATGTTTTGGAATTGATTCTTGATAAGTTAGTGAAAAGGAATGATAGTCAAAATATGCAAGCATTATTAAAGAAAGGAAAGTAGATTAGGAAACAAAGATCTTGGTTCCATACTCAAAAACGGAACCAATGAAAAGAAAAATATGTATCCTAGTCTGATTTTTTCTAAATCTCTATTTGTACAAAGATAACATTTGTGTGCGGCTTGTCTTTATGCCACAAACACATGACAAATCGGTATACAACACGATTTGATGGTTGCTAATTTCATGTTCTAGTCTAGCAAATGAAATCTGTCAAATAGCTTAATCTTGATGGTTGATCTAGTATAGGTAGAGAAATGAAGAATATTAGTTTAATTTGAACTCCCCGAGAAGATATAAGTGTACAAGTAGATAGTGTTTTCACTTTCAAAAATATCATGTCAAGGGTTTGCCGGTCAAGTGCACCCCGAAGAAGAAAAAATGTTAGGAAAATTAGATTTGGGTAAGTAGAGATGAGGTTGATGATAATCATCTTTAATCGATTTTTGAAAGCATCATTTTTCGGGGAAAAGCATCAGAAAGGAGAAATAGCGCCAATGGAGGAAGCGCGGTCTTCATAAGCTAAGTATCTGGTCTGGACACCTCACGAAAAGGAGCTTCACTCCCCAAATGGAGCCATTTGTTAGTCATCAATATTTTTCTGTTAAGATGACTATATGCCACCCTGAGTTTTCTAGAAACTAATTTCAAACAGTCAATTTGTCCTCCGAAGAAAACCCCTCGGAAAATTTTTATCTTTTTCCTCTCTTACGGACGTGTTAGAGGTGGTCATCAAATTTCGGTCTTGACAAAACTCCCTTGTCCATAAGCGTTGTCATAAGCCTTGTATATCGATATCCAAAATTCTCTATTTTCACACAACTCTACGTACGTATCAGACAAGTTGTCTTCTTTCCCTCTCACTATTTGAATGTCCATTTGATAACGACTATGTCTAAGGAACTCTTCGAGGAAGTTATGACAAAGTGTCTAGTTTTAGGTGATGGTGTTTAGAATAGGTATCATGAGAAAAATGTCTTTATTCAAAAACTAGTTTTAAATATCAGTCAACCATCCTCTGTATTATACGGGAAAAACAAAATTTGTTTACCCCTAGGTCACACACCATCAAAATGATCAACGTATTTCTTGTAAAGCTTGTAAGTTTCAAATTCGGGAAGAACGAGTAAGAAGGTCCTATGTCGGAAAGAAAGTAATCAAGTGAAATTTTCCAGTATTATCATCATGATACCTCGGGAAAGGTCTCCATGGTCAAAGACATTTGCTCCATGTATCTGTGGGATGATATGGATGAATGCTTGTCCGCGATTCTGAAACAAAGGGACACTTCAAGAAAATTTTCAAAGCTTGGAATGATTGTTGTTGGGAAATAAAAGAAATGCAAATTTCAAAGAGAAAGGAACCTATATGATTCACACCTACAAATTCAAAGCACCGAAAGTAAAAAATCATCCATCATGGAAAAATGGGTACAAGGGTCGGGAGTTTTGCATCTAGCACTTCATATCAACTCACAATGGCATTTTTCACATTCTTCCCGAACATATGAGCTGGCACAAAAAACGGACTTATGAGACTAGGTGTAGTAGTTCTGCGGAAAAATATTTCCGGTAGTTTCGGGCATCAAAGTGAAAGAATATGAAAAGGGAACAACTACCTTTTTTATATCCCTATAACTGGAACTACGAGACCCTCAAAGACTTCTGTCATCACAAGGAAGATAAAGCTATTATTGCAAAAGAAATTTAACCTAAAGACACAAGCGAGATATGTTGGATTTTGAAATACATACACTCACTATCTTTCTTGTAAATTTCTACAAAGAGACTGTCTCATACGGGTTGATAAAGGATAAAGCATTTGAATTGCCTCCTTCACAAAAAAAGTAGATGGAAATCACTTGTTTTTATGAGGCGCCCCCTTCAATGATGATAAGAAGAGAGACCTGAGGCTTAGTTTTCAAAGAGTGATTTCATTCAAACCATGAGCGAAGGCCATAAACAACTTATTTCTAACAAGCCTCATTCAAGGATGATGGCGAGGGCATGGCTGCTAAGCCGGTTTGTGTAGGGAGGCTAAAGGTTTCATTTGGAGAAAACGACTGGGCCTAAATTTGTTGTGAAATGCCTCCTTCAAATATAAGCGAGAGGGCAAAAAACCACATTTTCTTTAAAAATACCTCCTTCAATATTATAAGCGAGAGGAAAACTATAGTTGGCGAAAGATCCTTTTCATAAAAAGTGGGGGCACCATTTTACAAGTTAAAACGGGGAATGTTTTCTTTGCACAAAAAATGAGAACTTGTTTTGTTGTTTGCAAAACAACTTGTTCAAATAAAACTCTTGATACACATGTTTAAAAAGCATTTTATGGAAATAGGACAAATGGGTGAAGAGAGCGGGGGTTTAAAGAAAAATATTTTGAAAAAGGTCAAAAATAAGGCTGCATGTTTTAAAAAGCATTGCCTGAGGCCAAAAGGCCTCAAAAGGCATATTTCATTTTCATATTCTTGATTGGAAAAAAAGGAAGTTTCTGGTTCCTCGGCAAGCCCCGTGAAATTTTTTCTTGGTCGCGGCCTTTGTAGTCAAGCATTATGCGCTTGTGGCAGCTCACGCGGGATCTTACAAAGGACGCGGCGCGCTTTGTGCAACGGCGCGACACATTTCCTCGTTCAATCTCCGCCCGGGCTTCCATTTAGTCTCGCGGCCTCATTCGGTCTCCGCTCGGGATTCCATTTAGTCTCCACCCGGCCCTCGTTCGATCTCCGCACGGGATTCCATTTAGTCTCCACCCAACCTCATTCAGTCTCCACCCGACGTTCAAACGCCATTCAAAAACGTTTTGGGCAGAGCTCGGTCTTTTCTTCGTTCAAACTTCGTTCGGATGCTACGTGCCTGGGTGTAGGGAGTAGCACCTACTCATTTCTTTCAAAGGGAAAATTTTTCAGTATTGCTGAAAGGTAAGTGTTCATCCTTTGCAAAGAATTTTTGAGGTATTTATCACTATTTTACCCCTCAAATTTCTCCACAAAAACATAAAGGGATATTTCAAAAAGGCGAGTTAAAGGAGAAACAAGTGTTAAGGGGAAGAGAAAAGGCGATTTTTATTTAAGGGATGTCTGATTGAATTTGGAAAAGAATAGAAAGGTAAAAATGCCTCCAAGGAAAGGGGTTAAAAGGGAGGTCGGCTAGGCGGTTGAGCCCACCAATATTCAAGAAATCAACGCCTCTCCCTCCGTCTTGTCCTTTGTTTTTCAAGAGGTAGGTTGTTTTGAATTTTGCGAGAAAAATGCCGAGAGGTCACTAGCCACCTCATCTAACAAAATTATTTGCCCTAGGTTGAATGAAAAGCAAGTCCACATAGCAGGTTTAGATTTGAACTCACTCCCTGAAATTTGTTTCTAAGGCAACCAAAATCCATAACATAGGAGTAAGTGGTTCAAAAAATCATACCTTGACCTCGTACACTATTAGCCACTACTCAAGCCAAATCATCAAGATACATGCGGCTCCATTTTCCCTTTCTCACACTTGTTGGATGACTATGAAGCCCTCATTGAAAATAGTCATGAAGTTTTCACTTATGAAGGTAGATACTCCCAAGTATATGCCTATCACATGAGACTCCTTATGCATTTCAAAAAAACTAAATTTCTAAACCTACCTTTCTTCTTGTGCAGAGTATGGACAAGATGTCTTCCATTGTTAGAAAAAAGCCTCCAGTATTGAGAAAGCAAGTTTATTTCATCACTCACTCATTAAGATCATTGTCCTTCACCAACTGAAACAAGGGCATCCTTCAGGAAACTTTCATCTCTCTTTGATTTCCCTTGCATCTTCTATGCCATTACGGATACGAGCCAATTGCATCCCAAAGCCCTCCTCATGTTCATTCCTTTCCCTCCACACCTTATGTTTCCTCTTCTTCTCATGAGTCTATTCCCCACTGAAAATCATCCTCCACGGATAGCGGTGTGAAAGAAAGTCGCTAAAAGCAAAAAGAGCAAGGAAGTGATGATGACAAAGAGCAAGGAAGTGATAATGACAAAAGATGAGAGGATGGTGGAAAATAACAAGGAAATGCAATGACGAAATGGAGGTAGTAGAGGAAAGAGGCATGATGAGACGGTCAACCCACAACAAGAAATTGAAAACAATAATCATGATGAAGGCGAGTTCACATCGAAAGCAGTAGAAAACAATGAAAATGATGGAAGCGATCATGACAACAAGAAGATAGATGACGATAGAGATAGTTTTGAAAAAGGAAAAAATAGTAGGCCTAGACATCTACTACCAAAAAGAAAAGGGGCATGATCTTCTGAGTTTGGCAAGAGTGATGATTTTTATTACAAGTATCAAAATTAATGAACAAGGAAATTCCCCACATCAAAGTAACCAAGAATTGAAAGTAGAGAATGTTTTGAAGAGAAGAGGACGATACAGTGCAACGAGGAGAACAAACTAAACAAGCCCATGTAACAACTCCTCCTCTCACTCATCATCGGCAAGTTCAAAGGCATGTGTTTTACGCACTCTCAAGGCAAGGCCATGCTTCCTTCATCAAAAGTAGCAAAGGCTAAAAACACCAAAACATCTAGGAAAGAAAACCACTCCAGCAGGTGACTAAATCACTATAGGGCACTAAGGAGCGAGAGATAAATTTCAAAGCAGAGCAGGTTGGTGCCTAGAAAACCGAGAGGAAAAGAAGCGCATCAAAGGCAAGGAAAATTTAAAGAGGAAAAGGCAGCCATCGGCATGAAAGGGGGTCGACCTAATACAAATAGAAAATGAGGCTAGGATGATCGGGCACGTATTCTTAGATCTCTCTTGCAAAACCGGGAGGCTCGGATTAAATATTTGGAAAATGGCCTAGAAAGGTCAAAGGCAATACATCCACTATTTGCATTTGCAAAATAATCAATCGGTGAATGGCCAGATGGCTATTTATGAAGCCCAAACAAGCTCGGATATAAAATAGAAGCACACAAAAGTCCACAAGCAAAACTTGAGGAATATATGGTTGAATATGCGGATGATGATGAAGACAAAACCGGCAAAGAAGGAGGCCTAGGACCACGGGTCTTAGAAAGCATTACAAAAGTAGAAAGAGGAATAATCGGCTCGTGAACAATAGTACCTATTTCGAGGAGCTCCTTATACCAAAGAAATTGAGAATGATAGAAAGTCTTGGCTTGAAAGGAAAATCAACATTTGGAAACAAAATTGGAGAAAGCCAACGAGGTTTGGGCTACGAAGAATGGCCAAGGCACTACAAGAGGTTGAATCAGCTTGCCCCGAAAACTCGAAAGGCTGCCCAAAGGAGGCACCCGGCGAAAAAACATAAGAAAAGACCTATCTCGGATTGGAATTCTGCTCAATCTTCCTTGTGTTTCTAAAAACCCTTAAAGGGGTTTTTTTACTCATCAAATTTGGGCATTTTTGGACACATTCTTGTATTTTGTGAATTTTGGGCCTAAAAGCATAAAACCACAGGTACCTTAACTTTTTCCTCGGAGTGTCCTCGGTTGAAGAAAATATATTTTTTTGGATTTCTTGACATCAAAGGAACATGCTAAAAAAATTTCAGGTCAATGAAGTTGTTTTGGTCTCTCAAAAAGGCCAAAAACAACCATTTTTTCACCTTTACGCCCCTAATATCGGCGGAGTGCTACACTCAAGGGTTTTCACTATTTCTACTTTTTGGCTGAATTTTGGGCATCAGATTGGAAAAAGAAGTAGTTTTGGAAATTATACATCGAAGTAGCTTTCCAGCAACCATCACGGGACTGATTTTGACATCGGGAGGAGTCAGTAGAAACTTCCTTGCAAGACGGACCTTTTTTCGGTACAGCTATGTTCCTATAGATTTTCTTTGAAAAGTAGTTTTACGAGTGATGGTAGACAAGTGTACATTAAGCAAGTTTATCTTGTGTGTAAGGCCTTGAAAGTGATCCTTTTTTGCTATTTTGGTCCTAAAATATATTTTGAAAGATATTTTGTGCCTTGGACTTTGTTAAAGCCTCGGGGGCAGTTTTAGATATTTGTTTTTGGCCAATGGCCTTCTAGTTTCTCTAGGTGGTTTCCTTCTCTTTCGCTTATCTGTCAGAGGATTCATTGTAACAAGAAGGTAGAGAAATTGATATATTGGGAAACAATACATAACATTATGAGCTGAATAAATACTTGTTTTATGAGTGGATGATGTCTTGCTTGGCTTGATGGTGGAGGAGCATTGTGTAGGATTCACATGGCTTGGTGAATGGTGATGTTTCTTTGATTTTGTTTATGTTTCCTAGTTCTCATTAATGTTCCATATTTCTCATTTTTTGTAGATCAGAAAAGTATATGTTGAAACTTGCTCAGGCTTGTAAACATCCTGCATGTTACGGTTTAATGTTTTCCTCTTCTTGATCATTTCTAAAGGATTCTTAATTGCCCTTTAGTTCATCAAGAAATTGTTATTTGCTTCATTTATGGTCGGTATATTTTGCTATCTTGTATGATTTAAGGTATGCCTTGCTTACTTATAGCTTCTCAAAAACTCCATTTAAAATCTTTCTATGGAAAATATTGGTTGTTTTAGTTAAGTCAAGAGATATCGTTTGGTCTTGCCCTTTCTCCATGCTTGAAGACTTATTTTAGAGGATTTCCCGATAGCTCAAGATATGTTGTTTTAGGTTTTCCCTCTTCATATATTGAGTTGTTTTTTTATCTTATTTGTTTTCCCTAGCAGCTGAAGTGATTTTTCAAGTTAGAGGTTCTTATGCTTCTATGTATCATCGGATTGTTTATCTTTCATATGTATCGGTTGAATTCTCATAATAGAGATTTATGGTTTGCCCTGCCTCATGAATACCTAATTTAAAACTATATATGTGTAGATATCTTTGTCTTTCTAGGCGCAATATTTTATTTCACTTCATTTCTTTTAAAGAATCATTTACCTTGACTAAATCGGCCTACTTGATATCCTTGTCCACCATTTAAAAAGTCCTAACTTTTATCGACCCCATGGCCTGTTGATCATGAACTCTCTTTATATTTGTCCTTTTTGATCAGTTTATATCAAAAAACCAAAAATAAACCAAAATATACTTAACTGACTAGCCTAAAATCAAACATACAAAGAGAACAAGTTCACATCCTTAGCATAATAGAGACGGACCCTCTGCGAGTCCAGGAAGGCTAGGTCCTAGGACTCCAAAGTTGATGAGATTTGCCACAATGTTTGGTTTGCAATCTACTAAATCACGGGACTCCAACAACATCTTCACGAACCCCTTTAATTCTTAGGTAATGATTTTAGATGAGATTTGTATAACTGATTTCATAAGGAAATTGGCCTAAAATCTGTAAAAGAAAACTTGGGTTTAGATGATTTAGGAATTAGTGCTAAAAATGTAGAATTCATATCACTTGGAATGAGAGCTTGATAGCCTCACCTGCCTCGATAAATGATTGAAATTCATCTTCATCAACTCAATAAAATGAATGAAGAATGGAGTTGTGCTTCATCAGGCCAGACTCTTGTCTTGGGCCATGTTTGGGTGGTAGTCCCATCTCATATTTGGAATTACTTTACCCAATTCCTCATTCAGTGTTGTCAAACATGACATGCATGTGATCCGCTTTGCATGAGCTCACACAATCGTCCATCCTCTTGCCTTATAAGAACTCTGGGAGACAAATTTAAATTCTTCTGTATATCCATAGTGGAGCATAACTTATTATGCATCTAAATCGATTTTCCAAATAGAGTATATTTCTTAGCCCATTCTCCATTTGATGAAAGTATTTGGTGTTCGAGTCACCTTCCTTTAACCATTGAACGCGACTCTTGAGCTTCGAAGTCACCTCTCGTATCTTTAGGATTTCCATCCTTCTTTTCTCCAACACTTCCAAATTGTCATGTGTTTCTTTGGTTCGGAAAAGAATATTTCATTCCTTCATAAATGTGAATGCCTTACAGAGATGGCATTCAACTCCACCCAAAGCTCATTCTTTTTTCTCGTTCCCAATTTTTCCATTGCAAAGTTTAATTTTAAGGCTTCTCTTATAAATTTCTCCATCCATCCTTCCCAAAATTTGAATCTTCCTCCTTCCAAAATTCTATAACCATATGATTGAAATGAGGGTCATTTAGCCAAATTCTATTGAACTTAAAAGGCATACCATGTATAGCCTCTTCAGCGAACGAGGAGAATAATGGTCATGTGATCGAGAGAAGGAAGCAACCACCTGTGACCGCAAGTTTCACAAAATTTGTGAAAAAATATCATGAACCATGGCCTGTCAAGGCGCTTCCCTATAAACTTAGGTCTTGAACATCTGATTTGTCAGATAGGGACAAGGGGAGTAAGGCGAACATCCAAAATATGATGAATTGACTAAAATATTAAATTTGTTGACGAGAGGGTCTATGAGATCTCGGCCAAAATTTCACTCGATGAAGAGTGGAATTGAAATCCCAAGTACAATGAGGTTGCTGACATATAGAATATGCGATGAATATGGACCATCCCGGAAAGACGAACGGTGTTGGCAAGGTACATATAAATTAATCGGATGCACTTTCTGCGAAAAGATTCCTAGAAGCCCCAAGAGAATTATACCCCCCAAAGAAACTAAAAGCCCAAAAATTTTCCAAATTGGGGTTCCACATGACATACCCTCGGCTACGCCATTTGAATCAATACCAACCGCATTTCATCTGGTCAGATTTTAAGCAAAGTACTAATATCTTTTGAACAAGAGCACATGGTCTCTTGAAAAAAGTGCAACACGGGGCTGAATTTCAACAAATAAATATCTAAGGCGAGAGATTTTTCAAGGGGTGTCGCCTTTCCCCCTTATGTTGAGAGATATTATAGAGTTCATTTGAGAACACATGCAGAGTTGCATGCTCTAATTTCCCGGAGGTCATCCAGCGAAGAAATTGGTACATATCGAAAGTCATACAGATCATCCTTGAACGAGGATTTTGTCTTGGAAACCGACCTCTAAAATGTTTGGTTCCCGATTTGGATTTTTTTTCCTCATAGCAATGTTAGAAGGCAGAAGTAGGTGAGATGGTGATAGGGGGTCGGGAGGTGCCTTATCAAACAAATTTAAAAGGTATTAGCAATGTTAGGAATTAGGATTTGCCAAGCAAAGACTTAATGTCCTCAGAGACGTGTTCCTTGGGAGTCAAGGGCTCACTTGCTTTAGTCATGAGGGGAAGGGGCCGAGGCCCATTCAACGGACACATGGATGGTGAAACAATCGTCAACCCCACCAAAATCGGATCCGATGGAGGTCCTTCAGAATTGTTGGAAGGGAAAGTATCAACCAACTTGTGGATAGGGGGAGAAGCGATAGATGGAGGCGGTAAAAGGTGTACGAGTCAAGAGCGGGGTCGGCATGAGGCTTGTGAGAATAATAGGGGAGAGGATGCCTCTCGAAGAGAAGCAGAAGTACCATACAAATCACTATCAGAGACGAAGGAAGAGATGGCTTACCGTGACAGGTCAAATGAGTTGAGAGATGACTTTCCTTTGTAGAAATCACATTGGCTATTTTTGTAGCGCCCCACTTGCCAATTTCGCGATGGAAGTCTATTCATAAGATGAATAGTATGGTGGCAGTCCCGAGACATATGAAAGGAAACCCCTAGAAATCAACCCTTTCTCTGTGTCACCATAACCCCCATATCGAGTCCACATTGCTTGGAAAACCTCTTGCAAATTTTACCTCCACCAAAATACAAGTAATACGCTTACCAATTGTACCCGAATTTTTGGATCAACATGCTTGGTGCGCCCAGTGAGTTTCTATTAGTAGTCAAAACCTTGAGATTCCCAAATTCAAGGGGAGGCCTGGTAACTAACCCATACCGGTTTATTTTTGGGCGCCTCCATGACCGGGTTAAATCCAAGATACCAAGGTACTAGTTTCATAAAAATTCTACCTCGCACCCATGTGTTCTTGATAATTTTGATCTGAAGTCATCCTGTGCATGAAGTGAGTGTTGAACCATGTATTCATCATCAAGCTTACCTTGATTATATCACGGGATGGGACTCCAAGTGATGTGACCCATTCCACCATATCAACTTCACGCCATATCCAAGAATAACCATCATACGATTAGAGCACTTTTTTGGAGGCTTGCCCCTTTTGACCCTAAAGATCATTATACTCCAATACCATTTTGTTTGATCTCGGTTGCGGGTTTATGGCAGTTTTCGAGATAGACCTTTCCTATTTTTCGACTACGAGAGACTTGTCGAGAATGCCTTCATACTTCCATGGTGCTGACGAGATGGCCCCAAACTAGATTATGAGTGCAACCCCATACGTGCCCATGTACGCATTGCGGAGGTCCTTTTCGCCTCTAACATGGTAGCAATTATTGCTTCGTGGGGTGACGTATCTAGAAGAGAGAATGTCATAGACTTCCACCATTGCTTTCCAAAGCAAGGTTTAGTACTCCTTGTAGACTTGTCACCACCTTGAATTCTCACCCACCTAGTCAAAAAACACCCCGGGCAGGTCCAGAAAATGGCTGGTTCAAGAGGGATTCTTATAAGAGATTAAACCTTCCTTGTGAGTTAAATTTGTCCCGGTAAATAGGAGTAACTTTTGGATTGATTGAAGTTGCATCAGAAATACTTTGGGAAGTTCCAAACGCCCACTTATGTATGTTGACATACCACTCACCACCCACCCAAGTAAACACACCATGCATGGGCATTGATCCGAAAATGGCTTGTTCGAGATGTATTGTTAGAAGAGATTAAAATTTCCTTAATAGGAGCCTTCGTCTAGAGTATGAACAACTTTGATTGTTTGAAAACACTCTAAAAGACCTCGAGAATGTTCCTAATAGCCCACATATCAATGTTGTCATACCATTATCTGAAATGCAGCATATGAAATGGAAGATATGACTTGGGGTACGAGAAGAAGATGATTTTGTCGGGGACATTTCGGATGTTGTGTGAGCACGATAGGGGGTGGAGTGAATTTAAAACTTTTCCGACATCAAAAAACCCAACGGCACAGAAACAAGGGTGGCGGATTGGCAAGGATGATGGAAAAGCAGAAGTAGCTATGTCCACAGGGCCAACTCAAAGTTCATGGCGACAATAACAATAGCGGCATCCGGCACAATGCCACCAACGAACGAAAAATTGAAAACCAAAGTCCTTGCAAGGTCTAGAGATAATGAAAGAATATACCCACTTATGCCACATAAGGGTCCATCTAAACCCGAAGTTCCAACATTAATGGAGTTTCGAGCTCTTAGATGCTTCGTGGATAGGTAGCCTAGTTCCTCGGTTTTGCATTGGCACATTTGTATGGAGCCTTCAAATGTGTTTTGGCAATGACGATCGGAATGATGTGAGTGCAACTATGGCCGAGTATCCCAATTTTACTTACAACCACCTTTGTGCTAGAAACCATAATGCACCCAAACATGCATGCACCACCAAAAACAAAAATATTAGGACAAAGACCCGTTCGAACTTGAGTTTCATCTTGAGTCCCTCCCAATAGTGACAATAACCTAGTTGTAACCCCACCCAAGCCAAAAGAATATGTATCGATTCTGAGACCACCCCCTAGCACAAGTTTATCATCCCACGCACACCATGTTCATATTCTTGGCCCGATTTTTTGAAAACCATTAAGATCTTGTATGAAGACACTAGAGATTGTTCCAAAAGCTATTGGTCACAAGCAATGACGGATGACTTAGAGCACTCGTCAAAAGCATAAGCCTTCACACCCCATAAGAAATATTTGGACCATGATACTATGCCCTCTTGAGCAGAGATACCGAGGCACAAACGAAACCATGGAAATATTATTTCATAACCTAACACCCTACCCACATTCATACATCATATCCTCTACCTAAATACACAGAAACTCTTGCTACCATACAAATCCCACCATGAACATCTAGACATATGCTATTTCATCTGAGACATTAGCCTCATACCTTGCAAAACATAGTGTCATTGAAGTGGTTAGCAAGGAGACAAAATTCCATATTCTTCATCGTCATAGCATAAGCAGAGTGCCACCCAGTTGAACATATAACGAGGGTGATTATATATATTCTGAAATAATTAAACAAAATTCACACTAGTGTTATGTCATTGCTTGGATGGGCATAATTTCCACATGCGATTAAATTATATGCATATGTAATTACTATGTATGGTTCATGTTTCTGAAAACGGTCCTACGGTTAATCCATGTGGTAAAAATGGGTTATTTTAACGAGACCACTCAAAACCCCCGAGATGGAACTGTGCCCATATGTCTATGTGATGAGTTTTGTTTTAATTTCGTTGGAATTTTAGAAGCTTACATGAAATATATTTAAAAATTCATTATCTTATATGTTCATATATGAAATTCGCACTCTTGAGTAAACAAAGTATTTATTAGTCCTGCCGCACAACGGCATGGCGAGACTAATTGTAATCGTTTTTTGATTTTGCATTAGTTCGTGGATGATAACGAAATGGGAAAATCCAATTTATTATAAAGTTTTGTATTCATGTTTAAAAACCACTTTTCCATCTGCCAATGATGTTCCTCTAATTCATGTAATAGCCAATTAGCAATTTGGAGGTCTTATTTGGCCTCATATCGAGGCCAGACCTATGAAAACTTAGGGTAAGTGTGAATTCATTCGAAGGTTTTCAATTTCTATTGACTAATGCTAACATTAGTTAGCAAACATTTTATGTTGCGAAGGATTTACAAAGCCCAGGGTATATGTGAGTTTTCCACTTGGCCAAGGGTATATCTGCATGTTCCACTTGTCTAACCTCCGAATCCTCCCCTGTCTTACTTCTGAACCCTCACCTCACTCTAACTTCTCTGACCATGCAGAGAGGAGGGTACATCTATCTGCAGAGGGTACATCGATTTCAAGCGTCGAGGAAGGTTGTTTCACCCTGGCTCTGATCGGCTATTATTCTGCCTCTGCTACTGGGTATGCTGCTTACTATAAAACTGGTGCTTCTTACTCTTACCAATGCTTTACCCTTCGCTCAACAAGCTGGTACTTGTTGAGGCCTGAGGAGCGTCTGGCTTTTCTGCAACTTCCTCTGAGGTAAGAGGCTTTGAAGGCTTTCTATTTCCTGAAACATTTAAGAATGCTGTTATACTAATTATTATTCCCTGAAACATTTAATAATTTATGTGCATATTCAATAGGAAAATACTTACTGCGTACACAATGCTTACGGTTACCAATGCTTTACTCTTCGCTCAACACGCTGGTTGTCAACTTCCTTTGAGCTACTTACTGCGTACACAACACTCACCATTACCAATGCTTTACCCTTCACTCAACAAGATGGTGGTTGATGCTTGAGGACTGTTTGGCTTTTCCACAACTTCCTCTAAGGTAAGAGGCTTTGAACTTTCTATTCCCTGAAAGACTTTCTATTTACTGAAACATTTAAAATGTTGTTATAGTAATTATTATTCCCTGAAACATTTAATAATTATGTGCATATTCAGTAAGAAAATACTTACTGTGTACACAACGCTTAGAAGTTCGATATTCCTTCCAATAGCCCAGATACTAGATTTGTTACCCTGGTAGACTATAGCTGTCGTCTGTTTGTGCCTCTAATGCCTGCAGGATGGCAACGATCAAGAACCCATCTTGGGCGCTCTATTACTGCTATGACATTTACCAAGATTACATGTTACTGCTATGACATTTACCAAGATTAAATTTCAATAACCCCAGTGTGATCCACTCCGAGTTTGAAACTTACCAGTGCGTGCTTGTAGCGTTATATTGGTCTTTGATGAACCCTTTGGCTATAAGAATGTATCTTTGTAATAGTGCGTAATTGTAGCATTATATTTCCTTTGCTGTAAGCTTTTTTCATAAGAGTTTCTTCCTGAAGTCGAAACGGTGCAGTATAAAAATATCAGGTTTGATGGTTGCTCTACTATTTGATATATTCGGTAGGCAAATGAATCTGTCCAGAATGAAGCCTTTTGCTAACCAAACTGTGTTTGCACATTCATAATTTGCAGCGAGGTTTGTTTGGATGGACATATGCCTGACCTTGTTGACTGCTATAGACTCGGCCAAGCTACACACTCAGAGATTCTGATTCTCAGTGTCTCATGTCAGCTTCAGTTTGTTTGATTTCGCTCTTCTCACAGGCTATACAATGTCTGCAGGGTTATGTTTTGTAACCTTCGCTCCCCTCTCGTCTCCTAAGTCTTCCCCATGGCGAAGTAAATGTACACTCTCGGCCTCCTCAAGAAATGAATCTTTGAGGCCACATGGTAAGCACCTGATGACATATGTATCAATAGCAAGCCTTCCTTTCATCGAGGGATGACACCCGCCCTCTTGCTTGCTCATCGCCCGAGCTTCCTTTGTGGGCCCACAACGACAACTGGCAAAAATTACGGCTCTCCAGACTGGTATCTACATGCATTCAACTCTTACCACACCGCATAACTCTGCGCACAGAAAAATGACACATTAATATAAGGTTGCTCTCTATATCAAATTTCAGAAGCCCTAATATTCATCAAATACCTATAAGAATATGGAGACTTCTAACCTTCTTGCTTCGGTAAAAGACTTCTAACCTGCTTGCTTCGGTAAAACACACTTTTCTGAATATAATCAATGAGTTTTCTATCCTCTTCCGAATTCCACGGCCCTTTTCTAACACCCAGCATATCGCAGCATGGAGTTCGGCCCATGTTTAGCAGAAGCTGTGCAAATTTGATAGCTTAAATAAGGCCTTGGATTCACTCGTTGATAAATGTTTTAATCCATCTAAAGTTACAGGTTATAGGTCTCGTCAAATAGGCCTATCTTTGCCGAACTTTGCAACGCTATAGAAAACACAGATGAAGTTATTGGGCACAGTCTTCAAGTTTGACCATTATGCTCTTTTATTTCTTTGGTTTTTGCTTCTGTTCGGAATCCCATCAAGGAATTGAGCAAGCCCAAAAATTTAACTCAGTATTCACGACAGAATTCAGTATGGATTTGATAGCGAAAGGAATTCTGTGAATACATACGCAAGATTGAGGACTAGTTGTTTTTTTTAATTAGTAGTTGGGATGCATTGTTTTGGAATAAAAGGTCTCATTGATTGGTTTGATGACAAATTTCAGGTGGTGGGGCTTCTTAATATTGAGGAATATGCAATTTGCATTACATGGAGCTGTTAGCTGATGCTCTTTTATTTCTTTGGTTTTTGCTTCTGTTCGGAATCCCATCAAGGAATTGAGCAAGCCCAAAAATTTAACTCAGTATTCACGCTGATAACATCAAATTCCATTGAATTCGCGCATCGCTATTGAATTAGTTACACATCACAAGTGAAAGATAGACTTTAGCTTAAGGGTTTGAGAAAATAACAAAATCCTAAAAGTAAGCTTCTGATTGCTCTTCAACGTTCAATCTTGTTGTACTATTATATGATTCATATGACATGAAGCTTTCCAATAATATTGGTTGCAATCATGCATATGTTGAAAGAATGGGATCAAAGAAAGCAGTAAGGTTAACATATATATAATATTTTTATTACACTAAGAGGCCTGTCTAACTCAATATGGAAAATATGGAATTTTGAATAGATATTGTGATATTCTGTTTGGTCATGTTTAGCATTTTAAATTGATTAAATTATATAAAAATATAAATATAAAATAATTTTTATATGAATTTTGTAATTGGAATGACCGAGTATAAATCAAAATACATTTTGCATATCCCTGAAATCCTGATAACATCAAATTCCATTGAATTCGCGCATCGCTATTGAATTAGTTACACATCACAAGTGAAAGATAGACTTTAGCTTAAGGGTTTGAGAAAATAACAAAATCCTAAAAGTAAGCTTCTGATTGCTCTTCAACGTTCAATCTTGTTGTACTATTATATGATTCATATGACATGAAGCTTTCCAATAATATTGGTTGCAATCATGCATATGTTGAAAGAATGGGATCAAAGAAAGCAGTAAGGTTAACATATATATAATATTTTTATTACACTAAGAGGCCTGTCTAACTCAATATGGAAAATATGGAATTTTGAATAGATATTGTGATATTCTGTTTGGTCATGTTTAGCATTTTAAATTGATTAAATTATATAAAAATAAAAATATAAAATAATTGTTATATTTAAAGATATTTTTTAGTTTAGTTCGAAAAAGATATTATGTCATGTAAATATTAGTGAAATAAATATAGATATGTAGTAGTTGATAAAGGTCGACCAATCTCAAATAAATATAGATAATGGTAATGATGAATCACACTTAATAAGAAAAACATCAATTCAAAAATATAAAATATATATAATGTGATTTACTTAAAAAAATATTATAAAAAATTACTATGAATCACAAAAAATTACATTCTCAGACAAAAATAATATCGCTACATGGCCGTGTTTACAAATCAGATGGCTATTCCAAAGCATAAATACATTGACCCGGAATGAGAACAGAAAATTATGTTCATAAATAAAATAGTTAAAATAAACTATGCTGGTTAATTACGGTGGGTATTTGTTCCTAATATTTTAAAATATAAACTATTATGTCTCCATATATGTGCAACTCGATTTGATAGCGAAAGGAATTCTGTGAATACATACGCAAGATTGAGGACTGGTTGTTTTTTTTAATTAGTAGTTGGGATGCATTGTTTTGGAATAAAAGGTCTCATTGATTGGTTTGATGACAAATATCAGGTAGTGGGGCTTCTTAATATTGAGGAATATGCAATTTGCATTACATGGAGCTGTTAGCTGTCTGAAATTCAATTGTGGTGGTTGTTTTGTTGATAGTTATGTGTATAATGACAAATTGGCATGGTATATCTATATTAAAAAAGTAATTTCTCTTACTCAGGATCCTTACATATGTGGTGGGGTGGGTATAAAATGTTTTGTTTCATGAGCATGCACCAATGGACCATTCAATTGGACTCTTCCCAGCACATTCGATATACATACTACACGCACAGCGCGATAGGGCTAGTTTCCGAGCTTCCCCACGCAATTTTGATAGGATTTGGATCCCAAAACTCACGAAAGGCTTGGGCAAGAATCATAATCGACCACGTCAGGTTACTCCCCAGGTTAATTTTTTTTCTTGTGCAAATCGGTATATTTTATGGTTCCAAATGTAAAAATACTAATTGTAGCGAGACTGGCTTATTTCCTAAATGTAATGCCTGTTTGTTTTTTTGTTTATTAAATAAACTGGTTAAAATCTGCACATTTCTGTTTAGAGGTTGATGGAGTTCATAAAATTTGACCAGAATTAAACCTTTGGTTTCTCTAGGCTCGTGAATTTTCACAATTTAGCTCACATTCCTTCGATAATCAAGTCACACAGTATTGCCAAGGGGAATTGCAGGTTTGATATAACATTGGACCGGTGGAATCATTAATCGAACATAGATGTCTCAGCTTCCAACCAAGCTTGTGATATTGGTTTTAATCATGCACAATCATTATATATTATAAAACACCAATAGATATATATTTTATCATATCTCCATAAAAAGATTCTGGTCTGGAGTTTATGTTATATAATAATGGTTGTGACTTCAGAAAAGGTATGGGAAAGGTACACTGCTTTTTATTGGTCTCTTTAATCAAAATGTAACACTATCCCTTATTTTCAACACTTATTTTCAAATGTTATAAGAGTAAAGGTTGTCATATGTTATAATTAGCCACTGGATCACGAACACTCCAACGACGACAAACTGTTCACTGGTAAGTCGCCTCATCTCTGAAACGTGTCTTCAGCCCGAGCTGTATGTTAGCTGTCATGCATATTTCTTTGTGTTCATGCATTGATACTACTTGTTCATGGGTGCAGACGCTGGATATTAGTCATAACAGGCTCCAGTAAATAGATGATTAATATTTGCTGTAATTTTATTTGTCCATGAACAACGAAACTTCTCTAGCATCAACTCTGGCTCAAGGCAGGGACTAGCTGCCTTGCAGCCATACTTGTTATTATTAGTGTTGCAACTTTTTTTAGGCTCAAAGCTCCAAGTGTGGCGATAATATTAGTAACGATGCAATCACATGTGACTTTTGCTTGAGTCCAAACTATGTGTCTTAATCATGTGCTTGCATCTAATGTGGTCTTTACATAAAATCACCACATAATAATAAATAATTATTATGAAATGGTGTGCCCAATGTGGCTTTTACCTAAAGTCATCATATGATCAATACCTATTATGAATTTGTTTATCCACGTACACATTATTTATAACTAGTAATAAATAAGTGCATTTATGTAAGTAATATAGGTGTACATAGGATCATGTCTCATTAGTTATTTAAAAAAATCGTATACTCATAACATGTAAACGTTTGTTGATATATAATATATTCAAGAGTCTTTCGTTATACCTAAGTGGGTAAAAATAATTTCTATATTGATGTCATTTCTCCTTTTTAAACAACGCTTCAATTCACTTAAAGAAAATAATTATGGCATTAATAACCTCAATTCAAGGGAAATGATAAGTAGTGTTAAAAAGTGGTATTAGAGCGCCTAGGTTCAACTCATGGACTAAATGGGCCTCGAACAATAAAGGTTCTCAGATAAAAATTAAGTATATTTAGAAAATGCACTCATACTATGAATAAATATCTATTAGCATGTTGGAATATTATACTCACAATCATACGTGTATAACAACACAAAGAAAGCAATATAAACAACCAGAGAGTAAGAGATAGGAAATAGTGTGTAGCACTATGATGAAGACAAGGTTGCAAATGACTGAGAAGAGAAATTTGTGGGGAAGAAGGTGGAGAAAAGTTCTCCTGATTGGATGGACACCCTCATAATTTTGAAGGATGAGTTAAGAAGTTGTAAGGCAGACAACTAAAGGCTCATTAGGGATCAAGAGAAACAAGCAGAAGTAAATGTGATAATCTTGAAAATCTTTTCATATTTACAGAGACAAAAGCAGAGTGAGCCATATGGCATCTACCTTGACAAACGCAAGTCCATGGAAATTTCCACCGAGACAAAAAGGCAAGGATTTGGAGCTAATAAAGAAAAGGGTAGTAGATAAAAAATACATAAGCAAGATAGCAAGGAAACTATGAGAGGAGAAACTCCATGGAACACCTCATAGAGAAAATCATATGACCTAGATAAATCATCACGAATGACAATTCAAAGATATTACCAACATGAGAAAATAAATAAAAGTCGAATACGAGAAGAATTCAAGAAAGCGAGACCTCCCACTTTTGATGGAGATAACAAGAACGCCGAACAGAAAGAAGCTTGCATACTAGGGATGAAGAATTACTTTAGGGTATATGACTACTTTGAGAATATGAAGGCTAGAATAGCAATCTTTTGCTTAAAAGGAAGAGTAGATATATGGTGGGAAGACTTAAGAAACATCAAAGCTATTCAAGAAAGGGAGTTATCATGGGATGAGTTTGAAAAATATTTCTGAGACAAGTATGTGTCTAAAAGGTATCATGATGCCAAGGTCAAAGAGTTTCATGAACTCTAATTGGGTCAACTCACTCCATAAGAATACATAAATAAATTCTTAGAGCTACTGATATATGTGTCGTATATTAAAGATGAAAAAGTAAAAATCTAGAGATACTTCAGTGGACTGCCTCATTTTTTCAGAGATTGAATCAAATTTGATGAACCTAAAACATTAGAATATGCTATCCAGAAAATTGGTTATTGCTACAAACAATCGAGACACAATATTGAGAACCATATGGAATTGAATAGGAAAGATTGGAGAAAATTGAAAGGGAAAGGGTCAAAACCATTTGAGCAAAAACATATGGAAAAAGGAGGAAAATTTACCACTTATCCCAAAGCTTAATTCCATCGAACATGCCCTGATAGTAAAGGGAAACCTTCCATGTCAACTAGAAATTAAGCAGAGAGTTACAAGAAACTAGAATGTTGGAAATGTGGGGGGGGGGGGGGGGGGGGATCACCTGTGAAGAGATTTCCCTCAACAACAGAATCAGTGTGATAAAAAGTTATACAATATAGAAGAATCAGTGACAATAAATTATATAGCTCAAAGTATGCCTTGAATCTACGCTACATTGGAAAATAAACAAGCATATCACCAAGCCTCAATTATGGAGATGGAAGGTACTAATCAACCTATTTCAATTTTAATTGACCTTGGATTTAATCTTAGTTATTATAGAACTACGTTAATAAAATAATACCAATTTCAAAATAAATATCACACTAATCCATGGATGGTTCAGATAGCCACATGAGCTAAAATCAAAGTGACATAATTGGTAGGATCATGTCATCTAGAGTTACATGGTATGGACACAACAGTAGATATCAACATTATTTCATTAGGTTCATATGATGTCTTGATTGGCATGGACTAGCTAGAAAACCACAAGACCAAGGTACATTATTATAATAAATCAATGGAATGCATGTATGGTGAAGACAAGGAAATAACATTAGAAGGGAAAAAGAAACCAATTTCTGTGAGATAGATTTCAAAAATTCAAGCAAAGAAGTGAAATCGCAGAGGGTGCACTTTATTCATGATTCAAGTGAAGAAGGTAGCATAAGAAGAAAAAACCAAATTTGAAAATCACCCCATCATATCGCAGTATACAGATGTATTTCTAGATGAAATACTGGGATTACCACCTAATAGGGACATTGATTTCTCGATCAAGTTAATTCCTAGATTGGTGCCAGTCTCTAAGACACCTTATCGCATGAGCACCCATGAATTGATGGAACTAAAATAACATCTCAAGGAATTTTTGGATAAAGAGTAGATCAAGCCCAGTGTGTCGCCCTAGGGAGCACCGATTATGTTTGTGAAGAAAAAGGATGGCACACTATGATTATGCATCGATTACCGATAGCTAAATAAAGCAACAATAAAGAAAAAATACCCACTACCGAGGATCGATGACTTGTTTGATCAACTAAGATGAGCCTCATTGTTTTCAAAAAAATGAATTAAGTTTGGGCTATCACCAAGTCAGGATCAAGGATGAAGACATCCATAAGAAAAAATTCAAAACTAGGTACGAGCATTATGAGTTTGTGGTGGTACCATTAAAACTCACCAATTCCTCATCTATGTTATGTGCTTAATGAATAATGTGCTCAACCAATACTTAATAGAGTTTGTTTTGGTATTTGTGGATGATATTTTGGTCTACTCAAAAACAAGAGAGGAACATGAGGAACATTTGAAAGAAGTACTGCAACTATTGAGATTTTTGGTTTTCAAGTTCCTGTGGTTATTGTTTATTGAAGAGTTTATCGGATTATCCAGAGTCTTATGAAACATTAGCTATATTCTAAGCTCAGTAAATGTGATTTATCTAAGGCCCAGGTCCAATATTTGGGGCATGTGATTTCAAAAGAAGGTGTAACCATGAACCCTGAGAAAATCAAGGCCATCATGGAATGGCCCACCCCCAAAAATGTCACAGAAGCTAGATCTTTTATGACATCGTCTAGATGAAGGTTCATTCGGGATTTCTCAAAAATTGGATATCCAATAAA